>CM042322.1:16566110-17103610 GCA_023566125.1 Zingel zingel | reverse complement strand
AGAGTGAGACCAGAGGTTAGACCTAATGACATCGTACAGGTCGAAATAATAGCTGAAAATGCGCAAGAACATGATATCATTCGAGTCAGTGAGAGGGGTGTCGACTTTCAGACCGTTTTTGAAGGATTACTGGAGAGGTTGATACAGTCTAACCGAAATATTGACGACGCGTCCAATCTAGAATTAGTTATTCAAGTGGTGCGCAACCCTCGAGGAGGTGGTGGTGGTGTTAAGCGCAAAATTAAAAAAAACTATCAACGGCGAAATCATTCAAAAGAAAAGAAAACATTTGTATATAACGCACAACCGCAACAACAAACTATGTTTTGCCATCTGCCTGGCGCTGCTTATCAATCCTGAACTCACTGATATACAAGCTTTTGAGGAGGCTAGAGAATTGCAGCATTGCGCGGCTCTGAGCGATCAAACAGATGTAACCCTCAGTCAGGTCAATAAATTTGAGCAGATAGTAAAGCGTAAAATTGTAGTGTTTTACCGAGGACCAGAGGAGCGTGCCATCTCCCATTTTGAAACAGACTACCCAAAGTCTGACAATCCCGTGTTTTTATTCTTGCTTCAAGACCACTACTACGGAATAAAAAATCTTAAAGGGTTTTTAGGGGTTGATAATGTCTGTCATTACTGCTACAGAGGTTACCGTCAGAGCGAGAAACACTATTGTCCGGGTCATTGCTATCTCTGCCTCGACCCAACATGGCCAACAGAATACACTGACGCGGTGTACTGTGCGGAATGCAATAGGACTTGCCGTACACGCACGTGTTATGATAAGCACAAAAAGTCTAGAGCTTTGACTGATTCAAACCTCAGTACCTGTCGAAAGTTTCACAAATGTCCGAAATGTAGATATCTTTTCGATGCTTGTACAGAGCACAAATGCCCGCGTGAAAAATGTAGAGTTTGTGGGGAGGGAACTAATGATTCTGAACCACACCAGTGCTATATACGACCTCTGAAGGTAGAAGAAGAACACGCGCAAAATGTAATTTTTTACGACTTTGAAACATTCAGCAACAGGACCGGTGAACATCAGGCCTATCTAGTGTGTACACAATCTTTACAGGGTGAAGAATGGCATTGCTACGGCATAGATTGCGTCGAAAAGTTCCTTGTGAAGTTCAGGAAACCCCGCTATCGTAACGCTACATTTATCGCTCACAACGCAAAAGGATTCGACGGTTATCTGATCCTAAAAAGCATGATCCGTTTAGGTATGACCCCGACGATCCTGATGCAGGGAAGTAAGATTATCAGTTTCACAGAAACTGATTACCGGCTACGTTTTATCGATTCTCTATCTTTTCTTAGCATGAAACTCGCCGCAATGCCCAAGGCTCTGGGCTTTGCAGACAAGTCAAAAGGCCACTTCCCTCACAAATTCAGTTCAAGTCGGCATCTAAACTACATCGGAGCCTACCCGCCGCCATCAGATTATGGGGCAGAAAGCATGGCGCCGACTCTGCAGGAAGAGTTTTACAGATGGTACAGAGAGGCCTCTCAGGGTGTCTTCAACTTTGAAAAAGAGTCTGTGTTCTATTGTAAAAATGACGTTGACATTCTTGTTGAGGGGTGCCTGAAATTCAGAGAGCAGTTCATACGCGAGACGCGCGTGGATCCTTTTAACAGCCTCACGATATCCTCTGCCTGTATGAAGGTTTTCCAGACAAATTTCCTGCCTGAAAAGACACTCGCGATCCCTTCACCCGACGATTACAGACGTCAATTCAAAAAATACTCGTGCAGCTCGATTCAGTGGCTGGAATGGGTGATGTTTTCGAAAAACATTTTCATTCAGCATGCTCTAAACCGTGGGGAAAAAAAGGTCGGTCCGTACTTTGTAGACGGGCATGCGTATGTAGAGGGGGTGGAGTACGCGTGGGAGTTTCAAGGATGCTTTTTCCACGGTTGTCCTACCTGTTTCAGGCCTCACGATATCTGCCCTATGACGGGAATCCCCTTTGAGGAGATGCAGGCGGCTAGCGAGGAGAAATTGCATCAGCTGAGGGTTGCTCACGGCCTCCATACGGAGGTGATGAGAGAGCACGTATGGACCGAAATGAAAAAAACACACCCGGGCGTGAGAGAGTTTATGAAGAAATTTCATTCTCCAGAACCTCTCTCTCCTCGCGCAGCCCTTTACGGGGGTAGGACCAGCGCTATGCGACTACGGTACACTGCGGCGCCCGGCGAAACTGTGCGCTATGTCGACGTTACCTCTCTGTATCCATACGTCAATGCCACTGGCTCCTACCCTTTAGGACATCCGGTCATCATTCATAGAGACTTTGAGGAAATTCAAAACTACTTTGGTCTGGTCAGAGCGGTCGTCTACCCACCACGCGGCCTGTATTTTCCCGTTCTGCCTTATAAAACAACTCAAGGTAAATTAGTATTTACACTCTGCTCTACCTGCGCGGAAACCAATAATCAAAACAGCTCATGTACTCATGATGAGGAAGCCCGAGCTTTGACCGGGGTCTGGGTGACTGCCGAGTTACAAAAAGCCATACAGCTGGGGTACACTGTGTCTAAAGTCACGGAAGTGTGGCACTTTGAAGCACATAGCAACACTCTATTTGTGGGGTATATACATACCTTTTTAAAGGGGAAGCAGGAGGCCTCAGGTTTTCCATCTGAGGCCGTGGACGACGAGAGTAGGCAGAAATACATAAAAGAGTATGAGCTGCATCAAGGCATCCGCTTAAACCCCGAAAAAATTGAGGCAAATCCGGCCAAGAGGCAGATGTCAAAATCTTGTTTGAATAATTTTTGGGGGAAGTTTGCACAGAGAAGCAACTTGGTTCAAACCACGCTCGTCAAATCGCCTGAACACCTTTTCAGTTTAGCGTTTTCAGGACAATATACTCTAAGACATGTGTCTTTCTACAAACGACATCGAGGATGACGTAGCCCTGATTCAGTGGACGTACAATGAACGTTGCTTCGTGCCTCCCGGTCGAACCAACAACATTTTCATTGCGGCGTTTACCACCGCTTACGGGCGTCTAAAACTGTACAGTTATTTAGAAAAGTTGCAACGGAACGTTCTCTATACAGATACAGACAGTCTGATATATGTGACAAAAGAGGGTGAGACACCTCTGGAGCTGGGTAATTTTCTCGGGGATCTTACCGACGAGTTGGACGGGGACACTATTAAAGAATATGTCGCCGCCGGTCCCAAGAGTTATGCGTACCAAACCAAAAATCAGAAAAAAGTTGTGATGAAGGTGAAGGGTATTACTCAAACTTGTGAATGTTGCGAACAAATCAACTTTGATAGCGTGTCAGAGCTGGTGGAGGGCTACCTCGGGGGATCTAGAGAAATGACCCTTGAGACTCCTCAACGCACCATTAAACGTGATAAAAAAAAGGGTTTCTGTTGAAAAACTCGACATTCCGGAAAAAGTTTAGGGTCGTGTACGACAAACGCCGTTTATTTCCCGACGGTCCAACTCTACCTTTTGGCTACTAGGTCCACACGATGGAACAGATTGATTTTGATCCGAGGTTAAAGGTGCCATTTTCATGTTTGGTAGTTGGCCCCAGTGGATGCGTCAAGACGTTTTTTCTGAAATCTGTACTGGAAAATTGTGAGCGTGTGATGGATATTGTACCTCAAAACATTGTCTGGATTTATACAAGTTATCAACCCATGTATGATGAAATGAAGAAAATGAATAAAAAAATTAAGTTTGTCGAAGGCCTGCCTGATTCTTTTGAAGATATAAGCATGTTTCCTCCTGAGCAATCGCATCTAGTCATCCTGGACGATGTCATATTTCAGGCATCCGATCATCCTGAGGTGGTGAAGATCTTCACACAATACAGTCACCATCGAAACATGAGCGTCGTTTTGCTGACGCAAAATGTGTTTCACAAAGGTAGATACAGCCGCACGATAAGTTTAAACAGCAATTATCTGGTGCTATTTAAAAACCCCAGAGATCAACTTCAGATTAGGGTACTAGCTCATCAGATCTTTCCCTCACAAAAACAGTTTTTTCTGGAAAGTTTTGATGATGCTACGAAAGAGCAACACGGCTACATAATCCTGGACCTCATGCCTTCATGCCCAGAACGTTACAGGGTTCGTACAGGACTACTGCCTCACCAGCAAACGGCGATTTACCTAGCAAAAACAAAGTAGGACATCATTATGTCAGAGCGTATAAAACGGAATGCTCTGTTACTAAAAGCCCTGTACCACGCGACGCCTCCAAAACGTAAAGACATTTTGAAACACTGCTCACCCGACTTTCTCCAGGCCTTGTGTGAGGTAGCTTTAAACCTGCTAAAAGGGAATCTGCCTGTATCGCCTTCTCAATACAAACAACTGAAACGTCAAAAGAAGATCATCAGGCTGCTGGCCGATAAAAAAAACAGTTTAAAATGTAAACATCAGGCTCTGAAAAAACAGACGGGGGGCTTTATTCTCCCACTACTCTCGGCAGCCATTCCTATTTTAGGAAATCTCTTAGGCGGTCTGCTTCCAAAAACATAAGAAAAAATAATGTCTCTGAGGGCAGTCAAGAAAATGTATTTGATTTCACCCCTGCAGCTGAGCAAAATGACTAGACCGGAACAGACCATCAGACAGACGGCTGAAGATGATTTGAATGCGAGAATGACCTCCGTGCTAAATGATCCTGGCCTGAATTCATATGAAAAAGCTAAAAGATACGAAGCTCTGCTACTACGATATCTCACTTTGCTTAAACAAAGTAAGAAAGATGTGCATAACGTCACTCTCAGCCTGCGACAGGAGGCATTCCTATTATCCCCGCAATGGTCAACTTTGGATTAACGTTACCATACACTGTCATTTTCAATAAAATGTTTTATTAAGCACAAGTTTATGGTTACAGAGTCTTTCTTACAAGTGATAACAATCTCTAAACATGTCTAGAGAGCATGCGCCATGGTGAAAAGATTCTGATGAATGGTTTCGACCGACGCACCTTTGATATTTATTGACAAAATTAGAAACCATCCGGTCATTTTTATAGACATCATTGTGATACAGAGTCAACATTTCTCTATATGATAAACCGCAGGCACGGTGGCAGAGATAGAAAACACAATGCTGCCCACATACTACCGAGAATGAGTGTTGTAGTTGACGGTTGTGATACTCTATGTTCTTTGAACGGTTTTCCAGAAACTGCAGGATGCTTGAGGGGTAGTGAGCAAAATCAGGGGGGAGCCCGTAAGAGTCGAAAAAAGTCGCTCCGCCGCCCACTTCCAGCGTCAATGCCAGCCAATGTTCGCCCGGTCTGTGGGACGGGTGAGTGTTGACGATAAAGTAGGCAGGTAGACGGAAGGTTTGACTCAGCGCGGCTAGTTGATCAGAAGCCCACACTCCGTGAAATAAATGACCCACAAGATGATGCAACAGTCGTTCTAGCCGGTGATTATCCATCCTTTTAATAATAATCCACCAGCACCTGTCTTTTGGCGTTGATCTCCAGAATGGAATCGTAGCATGCGTATACTATGAGCGTTGTAGTGTAAGGCAGTGGTACCCTAAACCGCATCTCCAAACGCAAATTTCCGTTGGAAATGGGAGACAAGGCGTCGCTGTCTTGGGTCGCGCCAAGATTGAACACAAACAGGGAATAACCTTCGTTAAATTCACGGAGGTTGATGGCTAGAGGTAAATCTTTCAGATGGCGTCCCGTGGCCGTAAACATGTTGTAAAATTCTCTGACTGAATTTCCGCTATTGAAACGGGGCTGAAAGGCTTTAGCAGGAACCTGTCTGCCATCCTGACAAAAGGCCAGATATATGAGTAGCTGTCGCCGACCGCCTGATACTGAATAATGTCGGTGTATACAAAGAGGTTATATATGCCCGCATTTAAATCACACGGGTAGGTAGACGGACGTCGGGAGAGCGTCCACCATTCGCCGGCTTTTAAGCCTAACATGTAAGCCAGCGGGGGATAGGTACGAATTTTGTAAAGACCGTCGCCTTTGAAGTCGATGCATTTGGTCGCATTGTTGAAAGAAGCATCAAAAGAGGGATCGTGCTTTTTGGCAGCCAGGATCAAGTATTCCAGGAGATCTTTGGGGCGATTATAGTACGCGCCGCGATTGAATTTTACCTTCACCAACGGTTGAGGTTCATCAGTCACTCGGTTCAGTTCAAAATAGGACGAGTCTGCCGGTAAATTATACCACGTACGAGGATATATGATTTCGCACAGACCCACCGCCCATTCGCCGCTCAGTTCAATCGGTTTAGCCAGATCGATTGTGTAACAACTACTAGTATTATTTTTAAATATTTCCTTACTGGCGTTGGAAGGCAGGGTCACATAAAAGCCCTCGGCGGCAGTGTGTTCCATGATTCTCTATTGAAATCGAGTGACGGAGTGTCCTTTGCACCCTGACTTTTTATATACCGACCACATCCGCCAATTTAACCCAACTGTTGAACTTCTCTGGCCAGTTTTTCCACTGCACAAAAGCCTGTTTCTCCCCCTTGACGGTGCAACGTTTTAAGATTTTCTCCACTTGAAACATTTTGTCTGCGGCCATTTGAACCTTCGATAGGTTCGCCGTCATAATCTTCTAATTTGTATACGGGAGGTGTACGTGGAATACGATCCGACACTGTAAAGACTTCGTCCGTAAAACTCTGTTCGTATTTTTTATCAAACACGCCTCTCACCTTGGATAATCGTACCAAATCCCCTTTCTTAAATGACATCTTTATTTTATTCCTGTGACAAGAGGCGAAGGTGCCGTACAGGTTGTGAAACACCTGATTGGCGTTCTCCGACGTGACGTCCATAGGCGTCATTTTTATAGAGCTGTGATAACTGTTATTATAACTGTGTACCAGGTCAGGTAAGACGTCGAGGTAACGTCTGGTGTTGCGTGCCGTGAAATATTTAAACATGCGGGATTTCAAGGTACGGTTATATCTCTCAACGACCGATGCCTTTAAGTCACTGGCCGTCCTAAAATGATTGATGCCGTATTTATTCATCAGAGCCTCAAATCTTTTGTTGAAAAATTCTTTACCGGCGTCAGTTTGTAGCTTGGCGGGTATTAAACTCTCTCGAGACACTGATTCAAACGCTTTTACAACCTCGGCAGCCGTCTTCCTCTTCAAGGGACGCACATATGCTTTTTTCGAAAATACATCGATAACCGTCAGTAAATAGTTAAAGCCGTCATTATGTGCAGCCAAGGCCTGCATGTCACATAGGTCGGCTTGAAACTGATTTAAAGGCTTAGTAACAAACACTCTGTTTCTCTTGAAATGTACTCGTGCTGGTTTATGCAATGTATAAGCATCTTGTTCAGATAAGAAATCTTTAACTTCCCGAACACCAACTTTTTCGCCAGTTTCATCCTGTACACCCTGTCGGAGACGTTGTACGCCTCCAAAGCTACCGGGATGTTGCGGATTGTAATAGATGTTTTCCATCACCTGTTTCTCCGACATCCTTTCCTCTGAAACCGCTAATGTTTTCTAAGACAACCCGTACGCAAGAATGACTCTTTATTCATTTTTTATTTTATTTTTTTTTTATTTTCAAAAAGAAGAATACAATTCTTAAACAGGTTACATATATGAAAACATGAGTACTACTACTACATCTCCAAGGACATCACTCATTTAAAAAAAAAAACATTGTTTTTCTGTTCAAAAGGAAAATACAATTCTGGTTACGTACATCTTCAAGGACACAAATTGGTTACATATATGAAAATGTTTGCAATTAAAAAGCAATTTTTTTTTTCAAAAAGCAGGGGAATATATCCCCCCTTACGATCCCTGGAAACACTCTGTGACCAACCGCAGTTGAAAGATTTTCACAGAATCTTGCCCAATCAAATTATCATACATGTCCGTGATGGGGTCAAAGATTTTCTTTGCTAATTTCAGTTCGTGTAGCAACGTCTCGGCCACCACTCGGACTCTGAAATCCTCTGTCTCGATGTTGCGGGCGAGTAACAGCTTCTGAATAGCGGGAATAAAGCGAGGTGTGATGAGTCTTTTCATCAGGCGGTAAAAGCGGCGTTTGTAAAAGTCGTCCTCAAGAACTTCCAGACACGCGTGCTGCCGCTGGCTAGGATGATCAACCTTACAGCCATGACACTCAGAGCGTCTGTCGTCGTGAATAATTAGGTTGAGAAGATGAAAAACCGCCGATTTGATGGTGTCGATGATGAAAGAAGAGCCCCAACCGTCTACCTCATCCTCCTGGTCAGGCGGAGGGCTCTCCTCCTGAGCGTTTGGAGGACTCTCCTTACCCTGTTCATCAGGGATTTCCGACTCCATTTCATCTTCTGAAGAACCAGGGTTTTCCTCCTCTGATGAATCATGGTCCTCTGATGAATCATGGTTTTCCTCATCCGGAGGCGTAGCTGCTACCCCGGTCTCAGTGTTCTGCACATTCGTGTAGTCCTCATCAGAGTCACACACGTCCAGAGTCGCTGTCTCGGGAGAGGGCGGCGGCGGGCATACCAGGTTCTGACTGTCCGCTTCTGAGGAGGCAAAGAGGACCCGAGGGGTAAGGGGTCTCATCCACGGGGTAAGAGGTCTCTTTGTTGTTGAGTCGAACATCGTTGTGATTTTCCTCTGTTCCCCGTTGAACATCTTGCTGAGTTCTGTTGCCGTCTGCTTCAGTCTTTATAATATTGTAAGGGGGTGTGGTTAGGAGTGTTCTGGAAGGAGGTGTGGTTAGGAAAGGAAGTGGGGTCAGGAAAGTTCCGGAATGGAGGCGTGGTCAAAAGTTTAGTCTTTTTCACAACCAGGGTATTTTTCCATCCACGGCTGCTAAGGAAGAGACTGGTAACCCTATCCCCCATCTCCGTCATACGGTCCGCCCATTCCAACGCTGGTAAGACTAGCACGGTTTGGAATAAACCACAGTCTGGATTAAATCTCTGCAAAACAAACAGGTCACAGGCTCTCTTTACTTCCGAATCCCTGGACAGCAGGAGAGCCTGGAACCACCAACGGCCTGAGGTTGTGGTAACAGACGGCCATGTTGACCCAAAGATGATGTTCATCTTAGCCAAGTCGCTATCGCTGGGGTAATTGGCCGATCTAGGATGCTGCGCCTCGGGATTCTCTCCATCATTGTTACAAATGTTTACATCCACCTTCTCCTCCTGACAGTCCACCATAACCGTCTGAGTCTCTTTATCTTGAGTCGCTGCACTCACACCCGCATTTTCTTTATTGGCGTTACTCTGAGAAGTACCAAATTGTAGCAACGTCTTCATCACACCCCAGTCGTCGAAGGTCATTTTCACCATGACGGTTGAAGGAAACAATTTTTCCCCTTCCTTCAGCTGATAAAAGCAGAGTTCACCTTCTTCGTACTTGAAGACATAACCCCAGCCTCCACACATGCCACTCGGTTGTAGAGACCATTCCTCGTGCAGAGATTCAGTCGGAGGCAACTGGCTATGACACAGATACAATGTGCATTTCTTTGGGGCTCCGGGTGCCATGAGAGCGTCTTGGAATATCGTTATCGGAGTCTCGCAGATCAGTGAAGAAGACCACCTGCTGGAGGTGCCTCCTTGGTACGGACTCAGTGGAGAGTCTTCATCAGCCATCGCTGAAGCAACGCTATTCAAGTTCATGGTGAGTAGAATGAAATGCCGTCTTTCTATGTCTCAACCAGAAAAGACACCCTTTTTATGCTTGAAACAAACCACTCATTGATCCAACCCACTTCTCTCACTGGTTCATTCAAAAATGCATCTTCCCGTAATTCTTGCTCATTGGTTCGTCTGAATACGCAATTTCCGGTCTCGGGACATTAATACGCATCTTCCTGTCTCCTCCCTGGTAATATCAGGTCTCCGCCCTTCTAGAAAGTTCCGGAAGAATCGCGGCTGAAACACCTGTCGACCATAAATCACATTTTTGACAGCTCGTGACCTCTTGACCTACCGGTCATCAATCAATCTGCATTTTTGAGTGACACAAACCATACCCCTATTACTCTCTGCTGTAGTATGCAAATCAGGTTTCAAATTCAACGGGAATCCAAATTCGGCCTTTTTGGGAAGCGCAAAGTCAGGAGATTTAGCAACAAATCCGGATTTGTTTGAGGTGGCTTTTTTCTGGGTTTTCTCCATAATTCCACAGTAGATATGGACATGTTGGACATCCCTACAAACGTGAAGATCTGTAGTATGCGAATCAGGTTTCAAATTCAACGGGAATCCCTATTTGGCCGTTTGGGGACAGCATAAACTCAGGAGGTTTAGCAACAAATCTGGATTTGTTTGAGTTGGCTTTTTTATTGGTTTTCTCCATATTTCCACAGTAGATATGGACATGTTGGGCATCCCGAAAAAAACGTGAAGAGCTGTATTATGCAAATCAGGTTTCAAATTCAACAGGAATCCAAATTCGGCCATTTGGGGACGAGCAAAGTCAGGAGGTTCAGTATCATATCAGGATTTGTTTGAGTTGGCTTTTTCTTGGTTTTCTCCATATTTTCACAGTGGATATGGACATGTTGGGCATCCCTACAAACGTGAAGAGCTGTAGTATGCGAATAAGGATTCAAATTCAATGGGCATCGATATTTGGCCGTTTGTGGACAGCACAAAGTCAGCAGGTTTAGCAACATAATTGTTGAAATCTTGATTTGTTTGAGTTGGCTTTTTTCTGGCTTTTCTCCATAATTCCACAGTAGATATGGACATGTTGGCATCCCTACAAACGTGAAGAGCTGTAGTATGCAAATCAGGTTTCAAATTCAAAAGGAATCCAAATTCGGCCATTTGGGAAGCACAAAGTCAGGATGTTTAGCAACAAATCTGGATTTGTTTGAGTTGGCTTTTTTCTGGCTTTTCTACATAATTCCACCGTAGATATGGACATGTTGGGCATCCCTATAAACGTGAAGAGCCGTAGTATGCAAATCAGGTTTCAAATTCAACGGGAATCCAAATTCGGCCATTTGGGGAAGAGCAAAGTCAGGAGGTTTAAAAACAAATCTGGATTTGTTTGAGTTGGCTTTTTTCTGGCTTTTCTCCATGATTCCACAGTAGATATGGACATGTTGGGCAAACCTACGAACTTGAAGAGCTGTAGTATACAAATCAGGTTTCAAATTCAAAGGGAACCAATATCTGGCCGTTTGGGGAAAACACAAAGTCAGGAGGTTTAGCAACATAATTGTCGAAATCTGGATTTGTTTGAGCTGGTTTTTTCTTGGTTTTCTCCATATTTTCACAGTGGATGTGGAAATGTTGGGCATCCCTACAAAAGTGAAGAGCTGGAGTATGCAAACCACGTTTCAAATTCAACGGGAATCCAAATTCGGCCATTTGGGGAAGCGCAAAGTCAGGAGGTTTAGCAACAAATCTGGATTTGTTTGAGTTGGCTTTTTTTCTGGCTTTTCTCCATAATTCCACAGTAGATATGGACATGTTGGGCATACCTACAAACGTGAAGAGCTGTCGTATGCGAATAAGGATTCAAATTCAATGGGAATCGATATTTGGCCGTTTGTGGACAGCACAAAGTCAGGAGGTTTAGCAACATAATTGTTGAAATCTTGATTTGTTTGAGTTGGCTTTTTTCTGGCTTTTCTCCATAATTCCACAGTAGATATGGACATGTTGGGCACCCCTACAAACGTGAAGAGCTGTAGTATGCAAATCAGGTTTCAAATTCAAAAGGAATCCAAATTCGGCCATTTGGCGAAGCGCAAAGTCAGGATGTTTAGCAACAAATCTGGATTTGTTTGAGTTGGCTTTTTTCTGGCTTTTCTACATAATTCCACAGTAGATATGGACATGTTGGGCAAACCTACGAACGTGAAGAGCTGTAGTATACGAATCAGGTTTCAAATTCAAAGGGAACCAATATCTGGCCGTTTGGGGAAAACACAAAGTCAGGAGGTTTAGCAACATAATTGACGAAATCTGGATTTGTTTGAGCTGGTTTTTTCTTGGTTTTCTCCATATTTTCACAGTGGATGTGGAAATGTTGGGCATCCCTACAAACGTGAAGAGCTGTAGTATGCAAATCCGGTTTCAAATTCAAGGGGAATCCATATTTGGCCGTTTGTGGACAGCACAAAGTCAAGAGGTTTAGCAACATAATTGTTGAAATCTTGATTTGTTTGAGTTGGCTTTTTTCTGGCTTTTCTACATAATTCCACAGTAGATTTGGACATGTTGGGCATCCCTACAAAAGTGAAGAGCTGGAGTATGCAAACCAGGTTTCAAATTCAACGGGAATCCAAATTCGGCCATTTGGGGAAGCGCAAAGTCAGGAGGTTTAGCAACAAATCTGGATTTGTTTGAGTTGGCTTTTTTCTGGCTTTTCTACATAATTCCACAGTAGATATGGAGATGTTAGGCATCCCTACGAATGTTAAGATCTGTAGTATGCGAATCATGTTTCAAATTCAACGGGAACCCATATTTGGCCGTTTGTGGACAGCACAAAGTCAGGAGGTTTAGCAACATAATTGTTGAAATCTTGATTTGTTTGAGTTGGCTTTTTTCTGGCTTTTCTCCATAATTCCACAGTAGATATGGACATGTTGGCATCCCTACAAACGTGAAGAGCTGTAGTATGCAAATCAGGTTTCAAATTCAAAAGGAATCCAAATTCGGCCATTTGGGAAGCACAAAGTCAGGATGTTTAGCAACAAATCTGGATTTGTTTGAGTTGGCTTTTTTCTGGCTTTTCTACATAATTCCACCGTAGATATGGACATGTTGGGCATCCCTATAAACGTGAAGAGCCGTAGTATGCAAATCAGGTTTCAAATTCAACGGGAATCCAAATTCGGCCATTTGGGGAAGAGCAAAGTCAGGAGGTTTAAAAACAAATCTGGATTTGTTTGAGTTGGCTTTTTTCTGGCTTTTCTCCATGATTCCACAGTAGATATGGACATGTTGGGCAAACCTACGAACTTGAAGAGCTGTAGTATACAAATCAGGTTTCAAATTCAAAGGGAACCAATATCTGGCCGTTTGGGGAAAACACAAAGTCAGGAGGTTTAGCAACATAATTGTCGAAATCTGGATTTGTTTGAGCTGGTTTTTTCTTGGTTTTCTCCATATTTTCACAGTGGATGTGGAAATGTTGGGCATCCCTACAAAAGTGAAGAGCTGGAGTATGCAAACCAGGTTTCAAATTCAACGGGAATCCAAATTCGGCCATTTGGGGAAGCGCAAAGTCAGGAGGTTTAGCAACAAATCTGGATTTGTTTGAGTTGGCTTTTTTTCTGGCTTTTCTCCATAATTCCACAGTAGATATGGACATGTTGGGCATACCTACAAACGTGAAGAGCTGTCGTATGCGAATAAGGATTCAAATTCAATGGGAATCGATATTTGGCCGTTTGTGGACAGCACAAAGTCAGGAGGTTTAGCAACATAATTGTTGAAATCTTGATTTGTTTGAGTTGGCTTTTTTCTGGCTTTTCTCCATAATTCCACAGTAGATATGGACATGTTGGGCACCCCTACAAACGTGAAGAGCTGTAGTATGCAAATCAGGTTTCAAATTCAAAAGGAATCCAAATTCGGCCATTTGGCGAAGCGCAAAGTCAGGATGTTTAGCAACAAATCTGGATTTGTTTGAGTTGGCTTTTTTCTGGCTTTTCTACATAATTCCACAGTAGATATGGACATGTTGGGCAAACCTACGAACGTGAAGAGCTGTAGTATACGAATCAGGTTTCAAATTCAAAGGGAACCAATATCTGGCCGTTTGGGGAAAACACAAAGTCAGGAGGTTTAGCAACATAATTGACGAAATCTGGATTTGTTTGAGCTGGTTTTTTCTTGGTTTTCTCCATATTTTCACAGTGGATGTGGAAATGTTGGGCATCCCTACAAACGTGAAGAGCTGTAGTATGCAAATCCGGTTTCAAATTCAAGGGGAATCCATATTTGGCCGTTTGTGGACAGCACAAAGTCAAGAGGTTTAGCAACATAATTGTTGAAATCTTGATTTGTTTGAGTTGGCTTTTTTCTGGCTTTTCTACATAATTCCACAGTAGATTTGGACATGTTGGGCATCCCTACAAAAGTGAAGAGCTGGAGTATGCAAACCAGGTTTCAAATTCAACGGGAATCCAAATTCGGCCATTTGGGGAAGCGCAAAGTCAGGAGGTTTAGCAACAAATCTGGATTTGTTTGAGTTGGGTTTTTTCTGGCTTTTCTACATAATTCCACAGTAGATATGGAGATGTTAGGCATCCCTACGAATGTTAAGATCTGTAGTATGCGAATCATGTTTCAAATTCAACGGGAACCCATATTTGGCCGTTTGTGGACAGCACAAAGTCAGGAGGTTTAGCAACATAATTGTTGAAATCTTGATTTGTTTGAGTTGGCTTTTTTCTGGCTTTTCTCCATAATTCCACAGTAGATATGGACATGTTGGCATCCCTACAAACGTGAAGAGCTGTAGTATGTAAATCAGGTTTCAAATTCAAAAGGAATCCAAATTCGGCCATTTGGGAAGCACAAAGTCAGGATGTTTAGCAACAAATCTGGATTTGTTTGAGTTGGCTTTTTTCTGGCTTTTCTCCATGATTCCACAGTAGATATGGACATGTTGGGCAAACCTACGAACTTGAAGAGCTGTAGTATACAAATCAGGTTTCAAATTCAAAGGGAACCAATATCTGGCCGTTTGGGGAAAACACAAAGTCAGGAGGTTTAGCAACATAATTCTCGAAATCTGGATTTGTTTGAGCTGGTTTTTTCTTGGTTTTCTCCATATTTTCACAGTGGATGTGGAAATGTTGGGCATCCCTACAAAAGTGAAGAGCTGGAGTATGCAAACCAGGTTTCAAATTCAACGGGAATCCAAATTCGGCCATTTGGGGAAGCGCAAAGTCAGGAGGTTTAGCAACAAATCTGGATTTGTTTGAGTTGGCTTTTTTTCTGGCTTTTCTCCATAATTCCACAGTAGATATGGACATGTTGGGCATACCTACAAACGTGAAGAGCTGTAGTATGCGAATAAGGATTCAAATTCAATGGGAATCGATATTTGGCCGTTTGTGGACAGCACAAATTCAGGAGGTTTAGCAACATAATTGTTGAAATCTTGATTTGTTTGAGTTGGCTTTTTTCTGGCTTTTCTCCATAATTCCACAGTAGATATGGACATGTTGGGCACCCCTACAAACGTGAAGAGCTGTAGTATGCAAATCAGGTTTCAAATTCAAAAGGAATCCAAATTCGGCCATTTGGCGAAGCGCAAAGTCAGGATGTTTAGCAACAAATCTGGATTTGTTTGAGTTGGCTTTTTTCTGGCTTTTCTACATAATTCCACAGTAGATATGGACATGTTGGGCAAACCTACGAACGTGAAGAGCTGTAGTATACGAATCAGGTTTCAAATTCAAAGGGAACCAATATCTGGCCGTTTGGGGAAAACACAAAGTCAGGAGGTTTAGCAACATAATTGACGAAATCTGGATTTGTTTGAGCTGGTTTTTTCTTGGTTTTCTCCATATTTTCACAGTGGATGTGGAAATGTTGGGCATCCCTACAAACGTGAAGAGCTGTAGTATGCAAATCCGGTTTCAAATTCAAGGGGAATCCATATTTGGCCGTTTGTGGACAGCACAAAGTCAAGAGGTTTAGCAACATAATTGTTGAAATCTTGATTTGTTTGAGTTGGCTTTTTTCTGGCTTTTCTACATAATTCCACAGTAGATTTGGACATGTTGGGCATCCCTACAAAAGTGAAGAGCTGGAGTATGCAAACCAGGTTTCAAATTCAACGGGAATCCAAATTCGGCCATTTGGGGAAGCGCAAAGTCAGGAGGTTTAGCAACAAATCTGGATTTGTTTGAGTTGGCTTTTTTCTGGCTTTTCTACATAATTCCACAGTAGATATGGAGATGTTAGGCATCCCTACGAATGTTAAGATCTGTAGTATGCGAATCAGGTTTCAAATTCAACGGGAACCCATATTTGGCCGTTTGTGGACAGCATAAAGTCAGGAGGTTTAGCAACATAATTGTTGAAATCTTGATTTGTTTGAGTTGGCTTTTTTCTGGCTTTTCTCCATAATTCCACAGGAGATATGGACATGTTGGCATCCCTGCAAACGTGAAGAGCTGTAGTATGCAAATCAGGTTTCAAATTCAAAAGGAATCCAAATTCGGCCATTTGGGAAGCACAAAGTCAGGATGTTTAGCAACAAATCTGGATTTGTTTGAGTTGGCTTTTTTCTGGCTTTTCTACATAATTCCACCGTAGATATGGACATGTTGGGCATCCCTATAAACGTGAAGAGCTGTAGTATGCCAATCAGGTTTCAAATTCAACGGGAATCCAAATTCGGCCATTTGGGGAAAAGCAAAGTCAGGAGGTTTAAAAACAAATCTGGATTTGTTTGAGTTGGCTTTTTTCTGGCTTTTCTCCATGATTCCACAGTAGATATGGACATGTTGGGCAAACCTACGAACTTGAAGAGCTGTAGTATACAAATCAGGTTTCAAATTCAAAGGGAACCAATATCTGGCCGTTTGGGGAAAACACAAAGTCAGGAGGTTTAGCAACATAATTGTCGAAATCTGGATTTGTTTGAGCTGGTTTTTTCTTGGTTTTCTCCATATTTTCACAGTGGATGTGGAAATGTTGGGCATCCCTACAAAAGTGAAGAGCTGGAGTATGCAAACCAGGTTTCAAATTCAACGGGAATCCAAATTCGGCCATTTGGGGAAGCGCAAAGTCAGGAGGTTTAGCAACAAATCTGGATTTGTTTGAGTTGGCTTTTTTCTGGCTTTTCTCCATAATTCCACAGTAGATATGGACATGTTGGGCATACCTACAAACGTGAAGAGCTGTAGTATGCGAATAAGGATTCAAATTCAATGGGAATCGATATTTGGCCGTTTGTGGACAGCACAAAGTCAGGAGGTTTAGCAACATAATTGTTGAAATCTTGATTTGTTTGAGTTGGCTTTTTTCTGGCTTTTCTCCATAATTCCACAGTAGATATGGACATGTTGGGCACCCCTACAAACGTGAAGAGCTGTAGTATGCAAATCAGGTTTCAAATTCAAAAGGAATCCAAATTCGGCCATTTGGCGAAGCGCAAAGTCAGGATGTTTAGCAACAAATCTGGATTTGTTTGAGTTGGCTTTTTTCTGGCTTTTCTACATAATTCCACAGTAGATATGGACATGTTGGGCAAACCTACCAACGTGAAGAGCTGTAGTATACGAATCAGTTTTCAAATTCAAAGGGAACCAATATCTGGCCGTTTGGGGAAAACACAAAGTCAGGAGGTTTAGCAACATAATTGTCAAAATCTGGATTTGTTTGAGCTGGCTTTTTTCTTGGTTTTCTCCATATTTTCACAGTGGTTATGGAAATGTTGGGCATCCCTACAAACGTGAAGAGCTGTAGTATGCAAATCCGGTTTCAAATTCAACGGGAATCCATTTTTGGCCGTTTGTGGACAGCACAAAGTCAGGAGGTTTAGCAACATAATTGTTGAAATCTTGATTTGTTTGAGTTGGCTTTTTCTGGCTTTTCTACATAATTCCACAGTAGATTTGGACATGTTGGGCATCCCTACAAAAGTGAAGAGCTGGAGTATGCAAACCAGGTTTCAAATTCAACGGGAATCCAAATTCGGCCATTTGGGGAAGCGCAAAGTCAGGAGGTTTAGCAACAAATCTGGATTTGATTGAGTTGGCTTTTTTCTGGCTTTTCTACATAATTCCACAGTAGATTTGGAGATGTTAGGCATCCCTACGAATGTTAAGATCTGTAGTATGCGAATCAGGTTTCAAATTCAACGGGAATCCATATTTGGCCGTTTGGGGAAGCGCAAAGTCAGGAGGTTTAGCAACAAATCTGGATTCGTTTGAGTTGGCTTTTTTCTTGGTATTCTCCATATTTCCACAGTAAATATGGACATGTTGGGCATCCATACAAACGTGAAGAGCTGTAGTATGCGAATCAGGTTTCAAATTCAACGGGAATCCATATTTGGCCGTTTGGAGACAGCACGAAGTCAGGAGGTTTAGCAACAAATCTGGATTTGTTTGAGTTGGCTTTTTTTCTGGCTTTTCTCCATAATTCCACAGCAGATATGGACATGTTGGGCATCCCTACTAACGTGAAGAGCTGTAGTATGCGAATCAGGTTTCAAATTCAACGGGAATCCATATTTGGTCGTTTGTGGACAGCACAAAGTCAGGAGGTTTAGCAACATAATTGTTGAAATCTTGATTTGTTTGAGTTTGCTTTTTTCTGGCTTTTCTCCATAATTCCACAGTAGATATGGAGATGTTAGGCATCCCTACGAATTTTAAGATCTGTAGTATGCGAATCAGGTTTCAAATTCAACGGGAATCCAAATTCGGCCATTTGGGGAAGTGCAAAGTTAGGAGGTTTAGCAACAAATCTGGATTTGTTTGAGTTGGCTTTTTTCTGGCTTTTCTCCATAATTCCACAGTAGATATGGACATGTTGGGCATCCCTACAAATGTGAAGAGCTGTAGTATGCAAATCAGGTTTCAAATTCAACGGGAACCCATATTTGGCCCTTTGGGGACAGCACAAAGTCATGACGTTTAGAAATATAATTGTCAAAATCTGGATTTGTTTGAGCTGGCTTGTTTTCTGGCTTTTCTCCATATTTCCACAGTAGATATGGACATGTTGGGCATCCCTACAAACGTGAAGAGCTGTAGTATGCAAATCAGGTTTCAAATTCAACGGGAATCCAAATTCAGCCATTTGGGGAAGCGCAAAGTCAGGAGGTTTAGCAACAAATCTGGATTTGTTTAAGTTGGCTTTTTTTTCGTATACTATCACCCTGACGTGAAATGAGTCTGGCTAAACAGGAGGTTTCATTTTTGGAGCAGCCTGAAAAAGAGTTACAATATGGCTTTAATTAGAAGCCTGAAAAAGAGTTGAAATATATCTTTGGTTGGTCATTTAAACCTTTAATTTTTAAATCCTGTATCAGAATATTCCAATATTACCCAGTGACAGTCTGGGATGTGTATACTATCACCCTGACTTGATATGAGTCTGGCTAAACAGGAGGTTTCGATGTTAGAGCAGCCTGAAAAAGAGATACAATATGCCTTAAATTAGAAGCCAAAATATAGACAAAATATAGATTTAATTGGACATTTAACAATTTAATTTTTAAATCCTGTATCAGAGTAGTCCGATATTATCCAGTGACAGTCTGGGATATGTTTACTATCACCCTGACGTGAAATGAGTCTGGCTAAACAGGAGGTTTCGTTTTTGGAGCAGCCTGAAAAAGAGTTACAATATGGCTTTAATTAGCAGCCTGAAAAAAAGTTGAAATATAGCTTTAAGTGGACATTTAAACCTTTAATTTTTAAATCCTATATCAGACTAGTCCAATATTACCCAGTGACAGTCTGGGATGTGTATACTATCATCCTGACATGAAATGAGTCTGGGTAAACAGGAGGTTTCGATGTTAGAGCAGCCTGAAAAAGAGTTACAATATGGCTTCAATTAGAAGCCTGTAAAAGAGTTGAAATATAGCTTTGGGTGGACATTTAAACCTTTAATTTGTAAATCCTATATCAGAATAGTCCAATATTACCCAGTGACAGTCTGGGATGTGTATACTATCACCCTGATGTGAAATGAGTCTGGCTAAACAAGAGGTTTCGATGTTAGAGCAGCCTGAAAAAGAGTTACAATATGGCTTCAATTAGAATCCTGAAAAAGAGTTGAAATATAGCTTTAAGTGGACATTTAAACCTTTAATTTTTAAATCCTATATCAGAATAGTCCAATGTTACCCAGTGACAGTCTGGGATGTGTATACTATCACCCTGACGTGAAATGAGTCTGGCTAAACAGGAGGTTTCGATGTTAGAGCAGCCTGAAAAAGAGTTACAATATGGCTTCAATTAGAAGCCTGAACAAGAGTTGAAATATAGCGTTGGGTGGACATTTGAACCTTTAATTTTTAAATCCTATATCAGAATAGTCCAATATTACCCAGTGACAGTCTGGGATGTGTATACTATCACCCTGACGTGAAATGAGTCTGGCTAAACAAGAGGTTTCGATGTTAGAGCACCCTGAAAAAAAGTTACAATATGGCTTTAATTAGCAGCCTGAAAAAGAGATGAAATATAGCTTTTGGTGGACATTTAAACATTTCATTTTTAAATCCTATATCAGAATAGTCTGATATTATCCAGTGACAGTCTGGGATATGTATACTATCACCCTGATGTGAAATGAGTCTGGCTAAACAAAAGGTTTCGATGTTAGAGCAGCCTGAAAAAGAGTTACAATATGGCTTCAATTAGAAGCCTGAACAAGAGTTGAAATATAGCGTTGGGTGGACATTTGAACCTTTAATTTTTAAATCCTATATCAGAATAGTCCAATATTACCCAGTGACAGTCTGGGATGTGTATACTATCACCCTGATGTGAAATGATTCTGGCTAAACAAGAGGTTTCGATGTTAGAGCACCCTGAAAAAAAGTTAAAATATGGCTTTAATTAGCAGCCTGAAAAAGAGATGAAATATAGCTTTTGGTGGACATTTAAACATTTCATTTTTAAATCCTATATCAGAATAGTCTGATATTATCCAGTGACAGTCTGGGATATGTATACTATCACCCTGACGTGAAATGAGTCTGGCTAAACAAAAGGTTTCGATGTTAGAGCAGCCTGAAAAAGAGTTACAATATGGCTTCAATTAGAAGCCTGAAAAATAGATGAAATATAGCTTTAAGTGGACATTTAAACCTTTAATTTTAAAATTCTGTATCAGAATATTCCAATATTACCCAGTGACAGTCTGGGATGTGTATACTATCACCCTGACTTGAAATGAGTCTGGCTAAACAGGAGGTTTCGATGTTAGAGGAGCCTGAAAAAGAGTTACAATATGGCTTTAATTAGCAGCCTGAAAAAGAGTTGAAATATAGCTTTTGGTGGACATTTAAACATTTAATTTTTAAATCCTATATCAGAATAGTCCGATATTATCCAGTGACAGTCTGGGATATGTATACTATCACCCTGACGTGAAATGAGTCTGGCTAAACAGGAGGTTTCGTTTTTGGAGCAGCCTGAAAAAGAGTTACAATATGGCTTTAATTAGCAGCCTGAAAAAAAGTTTAAATATAGCTTTAAGTGGACATTTAAACCTTAATTTTTAGATCCTATATCAGAATAGTCCAATATTACCCAGTGACAGTCTGAGATGTGTTTACTATCACCCTGATGTGAAATGAGTCTGGCTAAACAAGACGTTTCGATGTTAGAGCAGCCTGAAAAAGAGTTACAATATGGCTTCAATTAGAAGCCTGAAAAAGAGTTGAAATATAGCTTTGGGTGGACATTTGAACCTTTAATTGTTAAATCCTATATCAGAATAGTCCAATATTACCCAGTGACAGTCTGGGATTTGTATACTATCACCCTGATGTGAAATGAGTCTGGCTAAACAGGAGTTTTCGATGTTAGAGCAGCCTGAAAAAGAGTTACAATATGGCTTCAATTAGAAGCCTGAAAAAGAGTTGAAATATAGCTTTGCATGGACATTTAAACCTTTAATTTTTAAATCCTATATCGGAATAGTCCAATATTACCCATTGACAGTCTGGGATGTGTTTACTATCAACCTGTTGTGAAATGAGTCTGGCTAAACAAGAGGTTTCGATGTTAGAGCTGCCTGAAAAAGATTTACAATATGGCTTCAATTAGAAGCCTGAAAAAGAGTTGAAATATAGCTTTGGGTGGACATTTAAACCTTTAATTTTTAAATCCTATATCAGAATAGTCCGATATTACCCAGTGACATTCTGGGATGTGTATACTATCTTCCTGACATGAAATGAGTCTGGGTAAACAGGAGGTTTCGATGTTAGAGCAGCCTGAAAAAGAGTTACAATATGGCTTTAATTAGCAGCCTGAAAAAGAGTTGAAATATAGCTTTTGGTGGACATTTAAACATTTAATTTTTAAATTCTATATCAGAATAGTCCGATATTATCCAGTGACAGTCTGGGATATGTATATTATCACCCTGACGTGATATGAGTCTGGCTAAACAGGAGTTTTCGTTTTTGGAGCAGCCTGAAAAAGAGTTACAATATGGCTTTAATTAGCAGCCTGAAAAAAAGTTTAAATATAGCTTTAAGTGGACATTTAAACCTTTAATTTTTAAATCCTATATCAGAATAGTCCAATATTACCCAGTGACAGTCTGAGATGTGTTTACTATCACCCTGATGTGAAATGAGTCTGGCTAAACAAGAGGTTTCGATGTTAGAGCAGCCTGAAAAAGAGTTACAATATGGCTTCAATTAGAAGCCTGAAAAAGAGTTGAAATATAGCTTTGGGTGGACATTTAAACCTTTAATTTTTAAATCCTATATCAGAATAGTCCGATATTACCCAGTGACAGTCTGGGATGTGTATACTATCATCCTGACATGAAATGAGTCTGGCTAAACAGGAGGTTTCGATGTTAGAGCAGCCTGAAAAAGAGTTACAATATGGCTTCAATTAGAAGCCTGAAAAAGAGTTGAAATATAGCTTTGGGTGGACATTTAAACCTTTAATTTTTAAATCCTATATCAGAGTAGTCCAATATTACCCAGTGACAGTCTGGGATGTGTTTACTATCACCTTAACGTGAAATGAGTCTGGCTAAACAAGAGGTTTCGATGTTAGAGCAGCCTGAAAAAGAGTTACAACATGGCTTCAATTAGAAGCCTGAAAAAGAGTTGAAATATAGCTTTGGGTGGACATTTGAACCAGGAGGTTTCGATGTTAGAGCAGCCTGAAAAAGAGTTACAATATGGCTTCAATTAGAAGCCTGAAAAAGAGTTGAAATATAGCTTTGGGTGGACATTTGAACCTTTAATTGTTAAATCCTATATCAGAATAGTCCAATATTACCCAGTGACAGTCTCGGATGTGTATACTATCACCCTGATGTGAAATGAGTCTGGCTAAACAGGAGTTTTCGATGTTAGAGCAGCCTGAAAAAGAGTTACAATATGGCTTCAATTACAAGCCTGAAAAAGAGAAGAAATATAGCTTTGGATGGACATTTAAACCTTTAATTTTTAAATCCTATATCAGAATAGTCCAATATTACCCATTGACAGTCTGGGATGTGTTTACTATCACCCTGACGTGAAATGAGTCTGGCTAAACAGGAGGTTTCGATGTTAGAGCAGCCTGAAAAAGAGTTACAATATGGCTTCAATTAGAAGCCTGAACAAGAGTTGAAATATAGCGTTGGGTGGACATTTGAACCTTTAATTTTTAAATCCTATATCAGAATAGTCCAATATTACCCAGTGACAGTCTGGGATGTGTATACTATCACCCTGACGTGAAATGAGTCTGGCTAAACAAGAGGTTTCGATGTTAGAGCACCCTGAAAAAAAGTTACAATATGGCTTTAATTAGCAGCCTGAAAAAGAGTTGAAATATAGCTTTTGGTGGACATTTAAACATTTAATTTTTAAATCCTATATCAGAATAGTCCGATATTATCCAGTGACAGTCTGGGATATGTATACTATCACCCGGACGTGAAATGAGTCTGGCTAAACAGGAGGTTTCGTTTTTGGAGCAGCCTGAAAAAGAGTTACAATATGGCTTTAATTAGCAGCCTGAAAAAGAGTTGAAATATATCTTTGGTTGGACATTTAAACCTTTAATTTTTAAATCCTGTATCAGAATAGTCCAATATTACCCAGTGACAGTCTGGGATGTGTTTACTATCACCTTGACGTGAAATGAGTCTGGCTAAACAAGAGGTTTCGATGTTAGAGCAGCCTGAAAAAGAGTTACAATATGGCTTCAATTAGAAGCCTGAAAAATAGTTGAAATATAGCTTTAAGTGGACATTTAAACCTTTAATTTTAAAATCCTGTATAAGAATATTCCAATATTACCCAGTGACAGTCTGGGATGTGTATACTATCACCCTGACTTGAAATGAGTCTGGCTAAACAGGAGGTTTCGATGTTAGAGCAGCCTGAAAAAGAGTTACAATATGGCTTTAATTAGCAGCCTGAAAAAGAGTTGAAATATAGCTTTTGGTGGACATTTAAACATTTAATTTTTAAATCCTATATCAGAATAGTCCGATATTATCCAGTGACAGTCTGGGATATGTATACTATCACCCTGACGTGAAATGAGTCTGGCTAAACAGGAGGTTTCGTTTTTGGAGCAGCCTGAAAAAGAGTTACAATATGGCTTTAATTAGCAGCCTGAAAAAAAGTTTAAATATAGCTTTAAGTGGACATTTAAACCTTAATTTTTAAATCCTATATCAGAATAGTCCAATATTACCCAGTGACAGTCTGATATGTGTTTACTATCACCCTGATGTGAAATGAGTCTGGCTAAACAAGACGTTTCGATGTTAGAGCAGCCTGAAAAAGAGTTACAATATGGCTTCAATTAGAAGCCTGAAAAAGACTTGAAATATAGCTTTGGGTGGACATTTGAACCTTTAATTGTTAAATCCTATATCAGAATAGTCCAATATTACCCAGTGATAGTCTGGGATTTGTATACTATCACCCTGATGTGAAATGAGTCTGGCTAAACAGGAGTTTTCGATGTTAGAGCAGCCTGAAAAAGAGTTACAATATGGCTTCAATTAGAAGCCTGAAAAAGAGTTGAAATATAGCTTTGCGTGGACATTTAAACCTTTAATTTTTAAATCCTATATCGGAATAGTCCAATATTACCCATTGACAGTCTGGGATGTGTTTACTATCAACCTGTTGTGAAATGAGTCTGGGTAAACAGGAGGTTTCGATGTTAGAGCAGCCTGAAAAAGAGTTACAATATGGCTTTAATTAGCAGCCTGAAAAAGAGTTGAAATATAGCTTTTGGTGGACATTTAAACATTTAATTGTTAAATCCTATATCAGAATAGTCCAATATTACCCAGTGACAGTCTCGGATGTGTATACTATCACCCTGATGTGAAATGAGTCTGGCTAAACAGGAGTTTTCGATGTTAGAGCAGCCTGAAAAAGAGTTACAATATGGCTTCAATTACAAGCCTGAAAAAGAGAAGAAATATAGCTTTGGATGGACATTTAAACCTTTAATTTTTAAATCCTATATCAGAATAGTCCAATATTACCCATTGACAGTCTGGGATGTGTTTACTATCACCCTGACGTGAAATGAGTCTGGCTAAACAGGAGGTTTCGATGTTAGAGCAGCCTGAAAAAGAGTTACAATATGGCTTCAATTAGAAGCCTGAACAAGAGTTGAAATATAGCGTTGGGTGGACATTTGAACCTTTAATTTTTAAATCCTATATCAGAATAGTCCAATATTACCCAGTGACAGTCTGGGATGTGTATACTATCACCCTGACGTGAAATGAGTCTGGCTAAACAAGAGGTTTCGATGTTAGAGCACCCTGAAAAAAAGTTACAATATGGCTTTAATTAGCAGCCTGAAAAAGAGTTGAAATATAGCTTTTGGTGGACATTTAAACATTTAATTTTTAAATCCTATATCAGAATAGTCCGATATTATCCAGTGACAGTCTGGGATATGTATACTATCACCCGGACGTGAAATGAGTCTGGCTAAACAGGAGGTTTCGTTTTTGGAGCAGCCTGAAAAAGAGTTACAATATGGCTTTAATTAGCAGCCTGAAAAAGAGTTGAAATATATCTTTGGTTGGACATTTAAACCTTTAATTTTTAAATCCTGTATCAGAATAGTCCAATATTACCCAGTGACAGTCTGGGATGTGTTTACTATCACCTTGACGTGAAATGAGTCTGGCTAAACAAGAGGTTTCGATGTTAGAGCAGCCTGAAAAAGAGTTACAATATGGCTTCAATTAGAAGCCTGAAAAATAGTTGAAATATAGCTTTTGGTGGACATTTAAACATTTAATTTTTAAATCCTATATCAGAATAGTCCGATATTATCCAGTGACAGTCTGGGATATGTATACTATCACCCTGACGTGAAATGAGTCTGGCTAAACAGGAGGTTTCGTTTTTGGAGCAGCCTGAAAAAGAGTTACAATATGGCTTTAATTAGCAGCCTGAAAAAAAGTTTAAATATAGCTTTAAGTGGACATTTAAACCTTAATTTTTAAATCCTATATCAGAATAGTCCAATATTACCCAGTGACAGTCTGATATGTGTTTACTATCACCCTGATGTGAAATGAGTCTGGCTAAACAAGACGTTTCGATGTTAGAGCAGCCTGAAAAAGAGTTACAATATGGCTTCAATTAGAAGCCTGAAAAAGACTTGAAATATAGCTTTGGGTGGACATTTGAACCTTTAATTGTTAAATCCTATATCAGAATAGTCCAATATTACCCAGTGATAGTCTGGGATTTGTATACTATCACCCTGATGTGAAATGAGTCTGGCTAAACAGGAGTTTTCGATGTTAGAGCAGCCTGAAAAAGAGTTACAATATGGCTTCAATTAGAAGCCTGAAAAAGAGTTGAAATATAGCTTTGCGTGGACATTTAAACCTTTAATTTTTAAATCCTATATCAGAATAGTCCAATATTACCCATTGACAGTCTGGGATGTGTTTACTATCAACCTGTTGTGAAATGAGTCTGGGTAAACAGGAGGTTTCGATGTTAGAGCAGCCTGAAAAAGAGTTACAATATGGCTTTAATTAGCAGCCTGAAAAAGAGTTGAAATATAGCTTTTGGTGGACATTTAAACATTTAATTTTTAAATTCTATATCAGAATAGTCCGATATTATCCAGTGACAGTCTGGGATATGTATATTATCACCCTGACGTGATATGAGTCTGGCTAAACAGGAGTTTTCGTTTTTGGAGCAGCCTGAAAAAGAGTTACAATATGGCTTTAATTAGCAGCCTGAAAAAAAGTTTAAATATAGCTTTAAGTGGACATTTAAACCTTTAATTTTTAAATCCTATATCAGAATAGTCCAATATTACCCAGTGACAGTCTGAGATGTGTTTACTATCACCCTGATGTGAAATGAATCTGGCTAAACAAGAGGTTTCGATGTTAGAGCAGCCTGAAAAAGAGTTACAATATGGCTTCAATTAGAAGCCTGAAAAAGAGTTGAAATATAGCTTTGGGTGGACATTTAAACCTTTAATTTTTAAATCCTATATCAGAATAGTCCGATATTACCCAGTGACAGTCTGGGATGTGTATACTATCATCCTGACATGAAATGAGTCTGGCTAAACAGGAGGTTTCGATGTTAGAGCAGCCTGAAAAAGAGTTACAATATGGCTTCAATTAGAAGCCTGAAAAAGAGTTGAAATATAGCTTTGGGTGGACATTTAAACCTTTAATTTTTAAATCCTATATCAGAGTAGTCCAATATTACCCAGTGACAGTCTGGGATGTGTTTACTATCACCTTAACGTGAAATGAGTCTGGCTAAACAAGAGGTTTCGATGTTAGAGCAGCCTGAAAAAGAGTTACAACATGGCTTCAATTAGAAGCCTGAAAAAGAGTTGAAATATAGCTTTGGGTGGACATTTGAACCAGGAGGTTTCGATGTTAGAGCAGCCTGAAAAAGAGTTACAATATGGCTTCAATTAGAAGCCTGAAAAAGAGTTGAAATATAGCTTTGGGTGGACATTTGAACCTTTAATTGTTAAATCCTATATCAGAATAGTCCAATATTACCCAGTGACAGTCTCGGATGTGTATACTATCACCCTGATGTGAAATGAGTCTGGCTAAACAGGAGTTTTCGATGTTAGAGCAGCCTGAAAAAGAGTTACAATATGGCTTCAATTACAAGCCTGAAAAAGAGAAGAAATATAGCTTTGGATGGACATTTAAACCTTTAATTTTTAAATCCTATATCAGAATAGTCCAATATTACCCATTGACAGTCTGGGATGTGTTTACTATCACCCTGACGTGAAATGAGTCTGGCTAAACAGGAGGTTTCGATGTTAGAGCAGCCTGAAAAAGAGTTACAATATGGCTTCAATTAGAAGCCTGAACAAGAGTTGAAATATAGCGTTGGGTGGACATTTGAACCTTTAATTTTTAAATCCTATATCAGAATAGTCCAATATTACCCAGTGACAGTCTGGGATGTGTATACTATCACCCTGACGTGAAATGAGTCTGGCTAAACAAGAGGTTTCGATGTTAGAGCACCCTGAAAAAAAGTTACAATATGGCTTTAATTAGCAGCCTGAAAAAGAGTTGAAATATAGCTTTTGGTGGACATTTAAACATTTAATTTTTAAATCCTATATCAGAATAGTCCGATATTATCCAGTGACAGTCTGGGATATGTATACTATCACCCGGACGTGAAATGAGTCTGGCTAAACAGGAGGTTTCGTTTTTGGAGCAGCCTGAAAAAGAGTTACAATATGGCTTTAATTAGCAGCCTGAAAAAGAGTTGAAATATATCTTTGGTTGGACATTTAAACCTTTAATTTTTAAATCCTGTATCAGAATAGTCCAATATTACCCAGTGACAGTCTGGGATGTGTTTACTATCACCTTGACGTGAAATGAGTCTGGCTAAACAAGAGGTTTCGATGTTAGAGCAGCCTGAAAAAGAGTTACAATATGGCTTCAATTAGAAGCCTGAAAAATAGTTGAAATATAGCTTTAAGTGGACATTTAAACCTTTAATTTTAAAATCCTGTATAAGAATATTCCAATATTACCCAGTGACAGTCTGGGATGTGTATACTATCACCCTGACTTGAAATGAGTCTGGCTAAACAGGAGGTTTCGATGTTAGAGCAGCCTGAAAAAGAGTTACAATATGGCTTTAATTAGCAGCCTGAAAAAGAGTTGAAATATAGCTTTTGGTGGACATTTAAACATTTAATTTTTAAATCCTATATCAGAATAGTCCGATATTATCCAGTGACAGTCTGGGATATGTATACTATCACCCTGACGTGAAATGAGTCTGGCTAAACAGGAGGTTTCGTTTTTGGAGCAGCCTGAAAAAGAGTTACAATATGGCTTTAATTAGCAGCCTGAAAAAAAGTTTAAATATAGCTTTAAGTGGACATTTAAACCTTAATTTTTAAATCCTATATCAGAATAGTCCAATATTACCCAGTGACAGTCTGATATGTGTTTACTATCACCCTGATGTGAAATGAGTCTGGCTAAACAAGACGTTTCGATGTTAGAGCAGCCTGAAAAAGAGTTACAATATGGCTTCAATTAGAAGCCTGAAAAAGACTTGAAATATAGCTTTGGGTGGACATTTGAACCTTTAATTGTTAAATCCTATATCAGAATAGTCCAATATTACCCAGTGATAGTCTGGGATTTGTATACTATCACCCTGATGTGAAATGAGTCTGGCTAAACAGGAGTTTTCGATGTTAGAGCAGCCTGAAAAAGAGTTACAATATGGCTTCAATTAGAAGCCTGAAAAAGAGTTGAAATATAGCTTTGCGTGGACATTTAAACCTTTAATTTTTAAATCCTATATCGGAATAGTCCAATATTACCCATTGACAGTCTGGGATGTGTTTACTATCAACCTGTTGTGAAATGAGTCTGGCTAAACAAGAGGTTTCGATGTTAGAGCTGCCTGAAAAAGAGTTACAATATGGCTTCAATTAGAAGCCTGAAAAAGAGTTGAAATATAGCTTTGGGTGGACATTTAAACCTTTAATTTTTAAATCCTATATCAGAATAGTCCGATATTACCCAGTGACAGTCTGGGATGTGTATACTATCTTCGTGACATGAAATGAGTCTGGGTAAACAGGAGGTTTCGATGTTAGAGCAGCCTGAAAAAGAGTTACAATATGGCTTCAATTAGAAGCCTGAAAAAGAGTTGAAATATAGCTTTTGGTGGACATTTAAACATTTAATTTTTAAATCCTATATCAGAGTAGTCCGATATTATCCAGTGACAGTCTGGGATATGTATACTATCACCCTGACGTGAAATGAGTCTGGCTAAACAGGAGGTTTCGTTTTTGGAGCAGCCTGAAAAAGAGTTACAATATGGCTTTAATTAGCAGCCTGAAAAAAAGTTTAAATATAGCTTTAAGTGGACATTTAAACCTTTAATTTTTAAATCCTATATCAGAATAGTCCGATATTACCCAGTGACAGTCTGGGATGTGTATACTATCATCCTGACATGAAATGAGTCTGGCTAAACAGGAGGTTTCGATGTTAGAGCAGCCTGAAAAAGAGTTACAATATGGCTTCAATTAGAAGCCTGAAAAAGAGTTGAAATATAGCTTTGGGTGGACATTTAAACCTTTAATTTTTATTTCCTATATCAGAGTAGTCCAATATTACCCAGTGACAGTCTGGGATGTGTTTACTATCACCTTAACGTGAAATGAGTCTGGCTAAACAAGAGGTTTCGATGTTAGAGCAGCCTGAAAAAGAGTTACAACATGGCTTCAATTAGAAGCCTGAAAAAGAGTTGAAATATAGCTTTGGGTGGACATTTGAACCAGGAGGTTTCGATGTTAGAGCAGCCTGAAAAAGAGTTACAATATGGCTTCAATTAGAAGCCTGAAAAAGAGTTGAAATATAGCTTTGCGTGGACATTTAAACCTTTAATTTTTAAATCCTATATCAGAATAGTCCAATATTACCCAGTGACAGTCTGGGATGTGTATACTATCTTCCTGACATGAAATGAGTCTGGGTAAACAGGAGGTTTCGATGTTAGAGCAGCCTGAAAAAGAGTTACAATATGGCTTCAATTAGAAGCCTGAAAAAGAGTTGAAATATAGCTTTGGGTGGACATTTAAACCTTTAATTTTTATTTCCTATATCAGAGTAGTCCAATATTACCCAGTGACAGTCTGGGATGTGTTTACTATCACCTTAACGTGAAATGAGTCTGGCTAAACAAGAGGTTTCGATGTTAGAGCAGCCTGAAAAAGAGTTACAACATGGCTTCAATTAGAAGCCTGAAAAAGAGTTGAAATATAGCTTTGGGTGGACATTTGAACCAGGAGGTTTCGATGTTAGAGCAGCCTGAAAAAGAGTTACAATATGGCTTCAATTAGAAGCCTGAAAAAGAGTTGAAATATAGCTTTGCGTGGACATTTAAACCTTTAATTTTTAAATCCTATATCAGAATAGTCCGATATTACCCAGTGACAGTCTGGGATGTGTATACTATCTTCCTGACATGAAATGAGTCTGGGTAAACAGGAGGTTTCGATGTTAGAGCAGCCTGAAAAAGAGTTACAATATGGCTTCAATTAGAAGCCTGAAAAAGAGTTGAAATATAGCTTTTGGTGGACATTTAAACATGTAATTTTTAAATCCTATATCAGAATAGTCCGATATTATCCAGTGACAGTCTGGGATATGTATACTATCACCCTGACGTGAAATGAGTCTGGCTAAACAGGAGGTTTCATTTTTGGAGCAGCCTGAAAAAGAGTTACAATATGGCTTTAATTAGCAGCCTGAAAAAAAGTTTAAATATAGCTTTAAGTGGACATTTAAACCTTTAATTTTTAAATCCTATATCAGAATAGTCCAATATTACCCAGTGACAGTCTGAGATGTGTTTACTATCACCCTGATGTGAAATGAGTCTGGCTAAACAAGAGGTTTCGATGTTAGAGCAGCCTGAAAAAGAGTTACAATATGGCTTCAATTAGAAGCCTGAAAAAGAGTTGAAATATAGCTTTGCGTGGACATTTAAACCTTTAATTTTTAAATCCTATATCAGAATAGTCCAATATTACCCAGTGACAGTCTGGGATGTGTATACTATCTTCCTGACATGAAATGAGTCTGGGTAAACAGGAGGTTTCGATGTTAGAGCAGCCTGAAAAAGAGTTACAATATGGCTTCAATTAGAAGCCTGAAAAAGAGTTGAAATATAGCTTTGGGTGGACATTTAAACCTTTAATTTTTATTTCCTATATCAGAGTAGTCCAATATTACCCAGTGACAGTCTGGGATGTGTTTACTATCACCTTAACGTGAAATGAGTCTGGCTAAACAAGAGGTTTCGATGTTAGAGCAGCCTGAAAAAGAGTTACAACATGGCTTCAATTAGAAGCCTGAAAAAGAGTTGAAATATAGCTTTGGGTGGACATTTGAACCAGGAGGTTTCGATGTTAGAGCAGCCTGAAAAAGAGTTACAATATGGCTTCAATTAGAAGCCTGAAAAAGAGTTGAAATATAGCTTTGCGTGGACATTTAAACCTTTAATTTTTAAATCCTATATCAGAATAGTCCGATATTACCCAGTGACAGTCTGGGATGTGTATACTATCTTCCTGACATGAAATGAGTCTGGGTAAACAGGAGGTTTCGATGTTAGAGCAGCCTGAAAAAGAGTTACAATATGGCTTCAATTAGAAGCCTGAAAAAGAGTTGAAATATAGCTTTTGGTGGACATTTAAACATGTAATTTTTAAATCCTATATCAGAATAGTCCGATATTATCCAGTGACAGTCTGGGATATGTATACTATCACCCTGACGTGAAATGAGTCTGGCTAAACAGGAGGTTTCATTTTTGGAGCAGCCTGAAAAAGAGTTACAATATGGCTTTAATTAGCAGCCTGAAAAAAAGTTTAAATATAGCTTTAAGTGGACATTTAAACCTTTAATTTTTAAATCCTATATCAGAATAGTCCAATATTACCCAGTGACAGTCTGAGATGTGTTTACTATCACCCTGATGTGAAATGAGTCTGGCTAAACAAGAGGTTTCGATGTTAGAGCAGCCTGAAAAAGAGTTACAATATGGCTTTAATTAGCAGCCTGAAAAAAAGTTTAAATATAGCTTTAAGTGGACATTTAAACCTTTAATTTTTAAATCCTATATCAGAATAGTCCGATATTACCCAGTGACAGTCTGGGATGTGTATACTATCATCCTGACATGAAATGAGTCTGGCTAAACAGGAGGTTTCGATGTTAGAGCAGCCTGAAAAAGAGTTACAATATGGCTTCAATTAGAAGCCTGAAAAAGAGTTGAAATATAGCTTTGGGTGGACATTTAAACCTTTAATTTTTATTTCCTATATCAGAGTAGTCCAATATTACCCAGTGACAGTCTGGGATGTGTTTACTATCACCTTAACGTGAAATGAGTCTGGCTAAACAAGAGGTTTCGATGTTAGAGCAGCCTGAAAAAGAGTTACAACATGGCTTCAATTAGAAGCCTGAAAAAGAGTTGAAATATAGCTTTGGGTGGACATTTGAACCAGGAGGTTTCGATGTTAGAGCAGCCTGAAAAAGAGTTACAATATGGCTTCAATTAGAAGCCTGAAAAAGAGTTGAAATATAGCTTTGCGTGGACATTTAAACCTTTAATTTTTAAATCCTATATCAGAATAGTCCAATATTACCCAGTGACAGTCTGGGATGTGTATACTATCTTCCTGACATGAAATGAGTCTGGGTAAACAGGAGGTTTCGATGTTAGAGCAGCCTGAAAAAGAGTTACAATATGGCTTCAATTAGAAGCCTGAAAAAGAGTTGAAATATAGCTTTGGGTGGACATTTAAACCTTTAATTTTTATTTCCTATATCAGAGTAGTCCAATATTACCCAGTGACAGTCTGGGATGTGTTTACTATCACCTTAACGTGAAATGAGTCTGGCTAAACAAGAGGTTTCGATGTTAGAGCAGCCTGAAAAAGAGTTACAACATGGCTTCAATTAGAAGCCTGAAAAAGAGTTGAAATATAGCTTTGGGTGGACATTTGAACCAGGAGGTTTCGATGTTAGAGCAGCCTGAAAAAGAGTTACAATATGGCTTCAATTAGAAGCCTGAAAAAGAGTTGAAATATAGCTTTGCGTGGACATTTAAACCTTTAATTTTTAAATCCTATATCAGAATAGTCCGATATTACCCAGTGACAGTCTGGGATGTGTATACTATCTTCCTGACATGAAATGAGTCTGGGTAAACAGGAGGTTTCGATGTTAGAGCAGCCTGAAAAAGAGTTACAATATGGCTTCAATTAGAAGCCTGAAAAAGAGTTGAAATATAGCTTTTGGTGGACATTTAAACATGTAATTTTTAAATCCTATATCAGAATAGTCCGATATTATCCAGTGACAGTCTGGGATATGTATACTATCACCCTGACGTGAAATGAGTCTGGCTAAACAGGAGGTTTCATTTTTGGAGCATCCTGAAAAAGAGTTACAATATGGCTTTAATTAGCAGCCTGAAAAAAAGTTTAAATATAGCTTTAAGTGGACATTTAAACCTTTAATTTTTAAATCCTATATCAGAATAGTCCAATATTACCCAGTGACAGTCTGAGATGTGTTTACTATCACCCTGATGTGAAATGAGTCTGGCTAAACAAGAGGTTTCGATGTTAGAGCAGCCTGAAAAAGAGTTACAATATGGCTTCAATTAGAAGCCTGAAAAAGAGTTGAAATATAGCTTTGGGTGGACATTTAAACCTTTAATTTTTAAATCCTGTATCAGAATAGTCCGATATTACCCAGTGACAGTCTGGGATGTGTATACTATCATCCTGACATGAAATGAGTCTGGCTAAACAGGAGGTTTCGATGTTAGAGCAGCCTGAAAAAGAGTTACAATATGGCTTCAATTAGAAGCCTGAAAAAGAGTTGAAATATAGCTTTGGGTGGACATTTAAACCTTTAATTTTTAAATCCTATATCAGAGTAGTCCAATATTACCCAGTGACAGTCTGGGATGTGTATACTATCACCCTGATGTGAAATGAGTCTGGCTAAACAAGAGGTTTCGATGTTACAGCAGCCTGAAAAATAGTTACAATATGGCTTCAATTAGAATCCTGAAAAAGAGTTGAAATATAGCTTTAAGTGGACATTTAAACCTTTAATTTTTAAATCCTATATCAGAATAGTCCAATGTTACCCAGTGACAGTCTGGGATGTGTATACTATCACCCTGACGTGAAATGAGTCTGGTTAAACAAGAGGTTTCGATGTTAGAGCAGCCTGAAAAAGAGTTACAATATGGCTTCAATTAGAAGCCTGAACAAGAGTTGAAATATAGCGTTGGGTGGACATTTGAACCTTTAATTTTTAAATCCTATATCAGAATAGTCCAATATTACCCAGTGACAGTCTGGGGTGAGTATACTATCACCCTGACGTGAAATGAGTCTGGCTAAACAAGAGGTTTCGATGTTAGAGCACCCTGAAAAAAAGTTAAAATATGGCTTTAATTAGCAGCCTGAAAAAGAGTTGAAATATAGCTTTTGGTGGACATTTAAACATTTCATTTTTAAATCCTATATCAGAATAGTCTGATATTATCCAGTGACAGTCTGGGATATGTATACTATCACCCTGACGTGAAATGAGTCTGGCTAAACAGGATGTTTCGTTTTTGGAGCAGCCTGAAAAAGAGTTACAATATGGCTTTAATTAGAAGCCTGAAAAAGAGTTGAAATATATCTTTGGTTGGACATTTAAACGTTTAATTTTTAAATCCTGTATGAGAATAGTCCAATATTACCCAGTGACAGTCTGGGATATGTATACTATCACCCTGACGTGAAATGAGTCTGGCTAAACAGGAGGTTTCGTTTTTGGAGCAGCCTGAAAAAGAGTTACAATATGGCTTTAATTAGCAGCCTGAAAAAAAGTTTAAATATAGCTTTAAGTGGACATTTAAACCTTAATTTTTAAATCCTATATCAGAATAGTCCAATATTACCCAGTGACAGTCTGAGATGTGTTTACTATCACCCTGATGTGAAATGAGTCTGGCTAAACAAGACGTTTCGATGTTAGAGCAGCCTGAAAAAGAGTTACAATATGGCTTCAATTAGAAGCCTGAAAAAGAGTTGAAATATAGCTTTGGGTGGACATTTGAACCTTTAATTGTTAAATCCTATATCAGAATAGTCCAATATTACCCAGTGACAGTCTGGGATTTGTATACTATCACCCTGATGTGAAATGAGTCTGGCTAAACAGGAGTTTTCGATGTTAGAGCAGCCTGAAAAAGAGTTACAATATGGCTTCAATTAGAAGCCTGAAAAAGAGTTGAAATATAGCTTTGCGTGGACATTTAAACCTTTAATTTTTAAATCCTATATCAGAATAGTCCAATATTACCCATTGACAGTCTGGGATGTGTTTACTATCAACCTGTTGTGAAATGAGTCTGGCTAAACAGGAGGTTTCGTTTTTGGAGCAGCCTGAAAAAGAGTTACAATATGGCTTTAATTAGCAGCCTGAAAAAAAGTTTAAATATAGCTTTAAGTGGACATTTAAACCTTTAATTTTTAAATCCTATATCAGAATAGTCCGATATTACCCAGTGACAGTCTGGGATGTGTATACTATCATCCTGACATGAAATGAGTCTGGCTAAACAGGAGGTTTCGATGTTAGAGCAGCCTGAAAAAGAGTTACAATATGGCTTCAATTAGAAGCCTGAAAAAGAGTTGAAATATAGCTTTGGGTGGACATTTAAACCTTTAATTTTTATTTCCTATATCAGAGTAGTCCAATATTACCCAGTGACAGTCTGGGATGTGTTTACTATCACCTTAACGTGAAATGAGTCTGGCTAAACAAGAGGTTTCGATGTTAGAGCAGCCTGAAAAAGAGTTACAACATGGCTTCAATTAGAAGCCTGAAAAAGAGTTGAAATATAGCTTTGGGTGGACATTTGAACCAGGAGGTTTCGATGTTAGAGCAGCCTGAAAAAGAGTTACAATATGGCTTCAATTAGAAGCCTGAAAAAGAGTTGAAATATAGCTTTGCGTGGACATTTAAACCTTTAATTTTTAAATCCTATATCAGAATAGTCCAATATTACCCAGTGACAGTCTGGGATGTGTATACTATCTTCCTGACATGAAATGAGTCTGGGTAAACAGGAGGTTTCGATGTTAGAGCAGCCTGAAAAAGAGTTACAATATGGCTTCAATTAGAAGCCTGAAAAAGAGTTGAAATATAGCTTTGGGTGGACATTTAAACCTTTAATTTTTATTTCCTATATCAGAGTAGTCCAATATTACCCAGTGACAGTCTGGGATGTGTTTACTATCACCTTAACGTGAAATGAGTCTGGCTAAACAAGAGGTTTCGATGTTAGAGCAGCCTGAAAAAGAGTTACAACATGGCTTCAATTAGAAGCCTGAAAAAGAGTTGAAATATAGCTTTGGGTGGACATTTGAACCAGGAGGTTTCGATGTTAGAGCAGCCTGAAAAAGAGTTACAATATGGCTTCAATTAGAAGCCTGAAAAAGAGTTGAAATATAGCTTTTGGTGGACATTTAAACATGTAATTTTTAAATCCTATATCAGAATAGTCCGATATTATCCAGTGACAGTCTGGGATATGTATACTATCACCCTGACGTGAAATGAGTCTGGCTAAACAGGAGGTTTCATTTTTGGAGCAGCCTGAAAAAGAGTTACAATATGGCTTTAATTAGCAGCCTGAAAAAAAGTTTAAATATAGCTTTAAGTGGACATTTAAACCTTTAATTTTTAAATCCTATATCAGAATAGTCCAATATTACCCAGTGACAGTCTGAGATGTGTTTACTATCACCCTGATGTGAAATGAGTCTGGCTAAACAAGAGGTTTCGATGTTAGAGCAGCCTGAAAAAGAGTTACAATATGGCTTCAATTAGAAGCCTGAAAAAGAGTTGAAATATAGCTTTGGGTGGACATTTAAACCTTTAATTTTTAAATCCTGTATCAGAATAGTCCGATATTACCCAGTGACAGTCTGGGATGTGTATACTATCATCCTGACATGAAATGAGTCTGGCTAAACAGGAGGTTTCGATGTTAGAGCAGCCTGAAAAAGAGTTACAATATGGCTTCAATTAGAAGCCTGAAAAAGAGTTGAAATATAGCTTTGGGTGGACATTTAAACCTTTAATTTTTAAATCCTATATCAGAGTAGTCCAATATTACCCAGTGACAGTCTGGGATGTGTATACTATCACCCTGATGTGAAATGAGTCTGGCTAAACAAGAGGTTTCGATGTTACAGCAGCCTGAAAAATAGTTACAATATGGCTTCAATTAGAATCCTGAAAAAGAGTTGAAATATAGCTTTAAGTGGACATTTAAACCTTTAATTTTTAAATCCTATATCAGAATAGTCCAATGTTACCCAGTGACAGTCTGGGATGTGTATACTATCACCCTGACGTGAAATGAGTCTGGTTAAACAAGAGGTTTCGATGTTAGAGCAGCCTGAAAAAGAGTTACAATATGGCTTCAATTAGAAGCCTGAACAAGAGTTGAAATATAGCGTTGGGTGGACATTTGAACCTTTAATTTTTAAATCCTATATCAGAATAGTCCAATATTACCCAGTGACAGTCTGGGGTGAGTATACTATCACCCTGACGTGAAATGAGTCTGGCTAAACAAGAGGTTTCGATGTTAGAGCACCCTGAAAAAAAGTTAAAATATGGCTTTAATTAGCAGCCTGAAAAAGAGTTGAAATATAGCTTTTGGTGGACATTTAAACATTTCATTTTTAAATCCTATATCAGAATAGTCTGATATTATCCAGTGACAGTCTGGGATATGTATACTATCACCCTGACGTGAAATGAGTCTGGCTAAACAGGATGTTTCGTTTTTGGAGCAGCCTGAAAAAGAGTTACAATATGGCTTTAATTAGAAGCCTGAAAAAGAGTTGAAATATATCTTTGGTTGGACATTTAAACGTTTAATTTTTAAATCCTGTATGAGAATAGTCCAATATTACCCAGTGACAGTCTGGGATATGTATACTATCACCCTGACGTGAAATGAGTCTGGCTAAACAGGAGGTTTCGTTTTTGGAGCAGCCTGAAAAAGAGTTACAATATGGCTTTAATTAGCAGCCTGAAAAAAAGTTTAAATATAGCTTTAAGTGGACATTTAAACCTTAATTTTTAAATCCTATATCAGAATAGTCCAATATTACCCAGTGACAGTCTGAGATGTGTTTACTATCACCCTGATGTGAAATGAGTCTGGCTAAACAAGACGTTTCGATGTTAGAGCAGCCTGAAAAAGAGTTACAATATGGCTTCAATTAGAAGCCTGAAAAAGAGTTGAAATATAGCTTTGGGTGGACATTTGAACCTTTAATTGTTAAATCCTATATCAGAATAGTCCAATATTACCCAGTGACAGTCTGGGATTTGTATACTATCACCCTGATGTGAAATGAGTCTGGCTAAACAGGAGTTTTCGATGTTAGAGCAGCCTGAAAAAGAGTTACAATATGGCTTCAATTAGAAGCCTGAAAAAGAGTTGAAATATAGCTTTGCGTGGACATTTAAACCTTTAATTTTTAAATCCTGTATCAGAATAGTCCAATATTACCCATTGACAGTCTGGGATGTGTTTACTATCAACCTGTTGTGAAATGAGTCTGGCTAAACAAGAGGTTTCGATGTTAGAGCTGCCTGAAAAAGAGTTACAATATGGCTTCAATTAGAAGCCTGAAAAAGAGTTGAAATATAGCTTTGGGTGGACATTTAAACCTTTATTTTTAAATCCTATATCAGAATAGTCCGATATTACCCAGTGACAGTCTGGGATGTGTATACTATCTTCCTGACATGAAATGAGTCTGGGTAAACGGGAGGTTTCGATGTTAGAGCAGCCTGAAAAAGAGTTACAATATGGCTTCAATTAGAAGCCTGAAAAAGAGTTGAAATATAGCTTTTGGTGGACATTTAAACATTTAATTTTTAAATCCTATATCAGAATAGTCCGATATTATCCAGTGACAGTCTGGGATATGTATACTATCACCCTGACGTGAAATGAGTCTGGCTAAACAGGAGGTTTCGTTTTTGGAGCAGCCTGAAAAAGAGTTACAATATGGCTTTAATTAGAAGCCTGAACAAGAGTTGAAATATAGCGTTGGGTGGACATTTGAACCTTTAATTTTTAAATCCTATATCAGAATAGTCCAATATTACCCAGTGACAGTCTGGGATGTGTATACTATCACCCTGACGTGAAATGAGTCTGGCTAAACAGGAGGTTTCGTTTTTGGAGCAGCCTGAAAAAGAGTTACAATATGGCTTTAATTAGCAGCCTGAAAAAAAGTTTAAATATAGCTTTAAGTGGACATTTAAACCTTAATTTTTAAATCCTATATCAGAATAGTCCAATATTACCCAGTGACAGTCTGAGATGTGTTTACTATCACCCTGATGTGAAATGAGTCTGGCTAAACAAGACGTTTCGATGTTAGAGCAGCCTGAAAAAGAGTTACAATATGGCTTCAATTAGAAGCCTGAAAAAGAGTTGAAATATAGCTTTGCGTGGACATTTAAACATTTAATTTTTAAATCCTATATCAGAATAGTCCAATATTACCCATTGACAGTCTGGGATGTGTTTACTATCAACCTGTTGTGAAATGAGTCTGGCTAAACAAGAGGTTTCGATGTTAGAGCTGCCTGAAAAAGAGTTACAATATGGCTTCAATTAGAAGCCTGAAAAAGAGTTGAAATATAGCTTTGGGTGGACATTTAAACCTTTATTTTTAAATCCTATATCAGAATAGTCCGATATTACCCAGTGACAGTCTGGGATGTGTATACTATCTTCCTGACATGAAATGAGTCTGGGTAAACAGGAGATTTCGATGTTAGAGCAGCCTGAAAAAGAGTTACAATATGGCTTCAATTAGAAGCCTGAAAAAGAGTTGAAATATAGCTTTTGGTGGACATTTAAACATTTAATTTTTAAATCCTATATCAGAATAGTCCGATATTATCCAGTGACAGTCTGGGATATGTATACTATCACCCTGACGTGAAATGAGTCTGGCTAAACAGGAGGTTTCATTTTTGGAGCAGCCTGAAAAAGAGTTACAATATGGCTTTAATTAGCAGCCTGAAAAAAAGTTTAAATATAGCTTTAAGTGGACATTTAAACCTTTAATTTTTAAATCCTATATCAGAATAGTCCAATATTACCCAGTGACAGTCTGAGATGTGTTTACTATCACCCTGATGTGAAATGAGTCTGGCTAAACAAGAGGTTTCGATGTTAGAGCAGCCTGAAAAAGAGTTACAATATGGCTTCAATTAGAAGCCTGAAAAAGAGTTGAAATATAGCTTTGGGTGGACATTTAAACCTTTAATTTTTAAATCCTGTATCAGAATAGTCCGATATTACCCAGTGACAGTCTGGGATGTGTATACTATCATCCTGACATGAAATGAGTCTGGCTAAACAGGAGGTTTCGATGTTAGAGCAGCCTGAAAAAGAGTTACAATATGGCTTCAATTAGAAGCCTGAAAAAGAGTTGAAATATAGCTTTGGGTGGACATTTAAACCTTTAATTTTTAAATCCTATATCAGAGTAGTCCAATATTACCCAGTGACAGTCTGGGATGTGTATACTATCACCCTGATGTGAAATGAGTCTGGCTAAACAAGAGGTTTCGATGTTACAGCAGCCTGAAAAATAGTTACAATATGGCTTCAATTAGAATCCTGAAAAAGAGTTGAAATATAGCTTTAAGTGGACATTTAAACCTTTAATTTTTAAATCCTATATCAGAATAGTCCAATGTTACCCAGTGACAGTCTGGGATGTGTATACTATCACCCTGACGTGAAATGAGTCTGGTTAAACAAGAGGTTTCGATGTTAGAGCAGCCTGAAAAAAAGTTAAAATATGGCTTTAATTAGCAGCCTGAAAAAGAGTTGAAATATAGCTTTTGGTGGACATTTAAACATTTCATTTTTAAATCCTATATCAGAATAGTCCAATATTACCCATTGACAGTCTGGGATGTGTTTACTATCAACCTGTTGTGAAATGAGTCTGGCTAAACAAGAGGTTTCGATGTTAGAGCTGCCTGAAAAAGAGTTACAATATGGCTTCAATTAGAAGCCTGAAAAAGAGTTGAAATATAGCTTTGGGTGGACATTTAAACCTTTAATTTTTAAATCCTATATCAGAATAGTCCGATATTACCCAGTGACAGTCTGGGATGTGTATACTATCTTCCTGACATGAAATGAGTCTGGGTAAACAGGAGGTTTCGATGTTAGAGCAGCCTGAAAAAGAGTTACAATATGGCTTCAATTAGAAGCCTGAAAAAGAGTTGAAATATAGCTTTTGGTGGACATTTAAACATTTAATTTTTAAATCCTATATCAGAATAGTCCAATATTACCCAGTGACAGTCTGAGATGTGTTTACTATCACCCTGATGTGAAATGAGTCTGGCTAAACAAGAGGTTTCGATGTTAGAGCAGCCTGAAAAAGAGTTACAATATGGCTTCAATTAGAAGCCTGAAAAAGAGTTGAAATATAGCTTTGGGTGGACATTTAAACCTTTAATTTTTAAATCCTATATCAGAGTAGTCCAATATTACCCAGTGACAGTCTGGGATGTGTATACTATCACCCTGATGTGAAATGAGTCTGGCTAAACAAGAGGTTTCGATGTTAGAGCAGCCTGAAAAATAGTTACAATATGGCTTCAATTAGAATCCTGAAAAAGAGTTGAAATATAGCTTTAAGTGGACATTTAAACCTTTAATTTTTAAATCCTATATCAGAATAGTCCAATGTTACCCAGTGACAGTCTGGGATGTGTATACTATCACCCTGACGTGAAATGAGTCTGGCTAAACAGGAGGTTTCGATGTTAGAGCAGCCTGAAAAAGAGTTACAATATGGCTTCAATTAGAAGCCTGAACAAGAGTTGAAATATAGCGTTGGGTGGACATTTGAACCTTTAATTTTTAAATCCTATATCAGAATAGTCCAATATTACCCAGTGACAGTCTGGGATGTGTATACTATCACCCTGACGTGAAATGAGTCTGGCTAAACAGGAGGTTTCGTTTTTGGAGCAGCCTGAAAAAGAGTTACAATATGGCTTTAATTAGCAGCCTGAAAAAAAGTTTAAATATAGCTTTAAGTGGACATTTAAACCTTAATTTTTAAATCCTATATCAGAATAGTCCAATATTACCCAGTGACAGTCTGAGATGTGTTTACTATCACCCTGATGTGAAATGAGTCTGGCTAAACAAGACGTTTCGATGTTAGAGCAGCCTGAAAAAGAGTTACAATATGGCTTCAATTAGAAGCCTGAAAAAGAGTTGAAATATAGCTTTGCGTGGACATTTAAACATTTAATTTTTAAATCCTATATCAGAATAGTCCAATATTACCCATTGACAGTCTGGGATGTGTTTACTATCAACCTGTTGTGAAATGAGTCTGGCTAAACAAGAGGTTTCGATGTTAGAGCTGCCTGAAAAAGAGTTACAATATGGCTTCAATTAGAAGCCTGAAAAAGAGTTGAATTATAGCTTTGGGTGGACATTTAAACCTTTATTTTTAAATCCTATATCAGAATAGTCCGATATTACCCAGTGACAGTCTGGGATGTGTATACTATCTTCCTGACATGAAATGAGTCTGGGTAAACAGGAGATTTCGATGTTAGAGCAGCCTGAAAAAGAGTTACAATATGGCTTCAATTAGAAGCCTGAAAAAGAGTTGAAATATAGCTTTTGGTGGACATTTAAACATTTAATTTTTAAATCCTATATCAGAATAGTCCGATATTATCCAGTGACAGTCTGGGATATGTATACTATCACCCTGACGTGAAATGAGTCTGGCTAAACAGGAGGTTTCGTTTTTGGAGCAGCCTGAAAAAGAGTTACAATATGGCTTTAATTAGCAGCCTGAAAAAAAGTTTAAATATAGCTTTAAGTGGACATTTAAACCTTAATTTTTAAATCTTATATCAGAATAGTCCAATATTACCCAGTGACAGTCTGAGATGTGTTTACTATCACCCTGATGTGAAATGAGTCTGGCTAAACAAGACGTTTCGATGTTAGAGCAGCCTGAAAAAGAGTTACAATATGGCTTCAATTAGAAGCCTGAAAAAGAGTTGAAATATAGCTTTGGGTGGACATTTGAACCTTTAATTGTTAAATCCTATATCAGAATAGTCCAATATTACCCAGTGACAGTCTGGGATTTGTATACTATCACCCTGATGTGAAATGAGTCTGGCTAAACAGGAGTTTTCGATGTTAGAGCAGCCTGAAAAAGAGTTACAATATGGCTTCAATTAGAAGCCTGAAAAAGAGTTGAAATATAGCTTTGCGTGGACATTTAAACCTTTAATTTTTAAAACCTATATCAGAATAGTCCAATATTACCCATTGACAGTCTGGGATGTGTTTACTATCAACCTGTTGTGAAATGAGTCTGGCTAAACAAGAGGTTTCGATGTTAGAGCTGCCTGAAAAAGAGTTACAATATGGCTTCAATTAGAAGCCTGAAAAAGAGTTGAAATATAGCTTTGGGTGGACATTTAAACCTTTAATTTTTAAATCCTATATCAGAATAGTCCGATATTACCCAGTGACAGTCTGGGATGTGTTTACTATCACCCTGATGTGAAATGAGTCTGGCTAAACAAGACGTTTCGATGTTAGAGCAGCCTGAAAAAGAGTTACAATATGGCTTCAATTAGAAGCCTGAAAAAGAGTTGAAATATAGCTTTGGGTGGACATTTGAACCTTTAATTGTTAAATCCTGTATCAGAATAGTCCAATATTACCCAGTGACAGTCTGGGATTTGTATACTATCACCCTGATGTGAAATGAGTCTGGCTAAACAGGAGTTTTCGATGTTAGAGCAGCCTGAAAAAGAGTTACAATATGGCTTCAATTAGAAGCCTGAAAAAGAGTTGAAATATAGCTTTGCGTGGACATTTAAACCTTTAATTTTTAAATCCTATATCAGAATAGTCCAATATTACCCATTGACAGTCTGGGATGTGTTTACTATCAACCTGTTGTGAAATGAGTCTGGCTAAACAAGAGGTTTCGATGTTAGAGCTGCCTGAAAAAGAGTTACAATATGGCTTCAATTAGAAGCCTGAAAAAGAGTTGAAATATAGCTTTGGGTGGACATTTAAACCTTTAATTTTTAAATCCTATATCAGAATAGTCCGATATTACCCAGTGACAGTCTGGGATGTGTATACTATCTTCCTGACATGAAATGAGTCTGGGTAAACAGGAGGTTTCGATGTTAGAGCAGCCTGAAAAAGAGTTACAATATGGCTTCAATTAGAAGCCTGAAAAAGAGTTGAAATATAGCTTTTGGTGGACATTTAAACATTTAATTTTTAAATCCTATATCAGAATAGTCCGATATTATCCAGTGACAGTCTGGGATATGTATACTATCACCCTTACGTGAAATGAGTCTGGCTAAACAGGAGGTTTCGTTTTTGGAGCAGCCTGAAAAAGAGTTACAATATGGCTTTAATTAGCAGCCTGAAAAAAAGTTTAAATATAGCTTTAAGTGGACATTTAAACCTTTAATTTTTAAATCCTATATCAGAGTAGTCCAATATTACCCAGTGACAGTCTGGGATGTGTTTACTATCACCTTAACGTGAAATGAGTCTGGCTAAACAAGAGGTTTCGATGTTAGAGCAGCCTGAAAAAGATTTACAACATGGCTTCAATTAGAAGCCTGAAAAAGAGTTGAAATATAGCTTTGGGTGGACATTTGAACCAGGAGGTTTCGATGTTAGAGCAGCCTGAAAAAGAGTTACAATATGGCTTCAATTAGAAGCCTGAAAAAGAGTTGAAATATAGCTTTGGGTGGACATTTAAACCTTTAATTTTTAAATCCTATATGAGAATAGTCCAATATTACCCAGTGGCAGTCTGGGATGTGTTTACTATCACCCTGATGTGAAATGAGTCTGGCTAAACAAGAGGTTTCGATGTTAGAGCAGCCTGAAAAATAGTTACAATATGGCTTCAATTAGAAGCCTGAAAAGGAGTTGAAATATAGCTTTGGTTGGACATTTAAACCTTTAATTTTAAAATCATGTATCAGAATAGTCCAATATTACCCAGTGACAGTCTGGGATGTGTATACTATCATCCTGACATGAAAAGAGTCTGGGTGAACAGGAGGTTTCAATGTTAGAGCAGCCTGAAAAAGAGATACAATATGCCTTAAATTAGAAGCCAAAATATAGACAAAATATAGATTTAATTGGACATTTAACAATTTAATGTTTAAATCCTGTATCAGAGTAGTCCGATATTATCCAGTGACAGTCTGGGATATGTTTACTATCACCCTGACGTGAAATGAGTCTGGCTAAACAGGAGGTTTCGTTTTTGGAGCAGCCTGAAAAAGAGTTACAATATGGCTTTAATTAGAAGCCTGAAAAAAAGTTGAAATATAGCTTTTAGTGGACATTTAAACCTTTAATTTTTAAATCCTATATCAGACTAGTCCAATATTACCCAGTGACAGTCTGGGATGTGTATACTATCATCCTGACATGAAATGAGTCTGGGTAAACAGGAGGTTTCGATGTTAGAGCAGCCTGAAAAAGAGTTACAATATGGCTTCAATTAGAAGCCTGAAAAAAAGTTGAAATATAGCTTTGGGTGGACATTTAAACCTTTAATTTTTAAATCCTGTATCAGAATAGTCCAATATTACCCAGTGACAGTCTGGGATGTGTTTACTATCACCTTGACGTGAAATGAGTCTGGCTAAACAAGAGGTTTCGATGTTAGAGCAGCCTGAAAAAGAGTTACAATATGGCTTCAATTAGAAGCCTGAAAAATAGTTGAAATATAGCTTGAAGTGGACATTTAAACCTTTAATTTTAAAATCCTGTATCAGAATATTCCAATATTACCCAGTGACAGTCTGGGATGTGTATACTATCACCCTGACTTGAAATGAGTCTGGCTAAACAGGAGGTTTCGATGTTAGAGCAGCCTGAAAAAGAGTTACAATATGGCTTTAATTAGCAGCCTGAAAAAGAGTTGAAATATAGCTTTTGGTGGACATTTAAACATTTAATTTTTAAATCCTATATCAGAATAGTCCGATATTATCCAGTGACAGTCTGGGATATGTATACTATCACCCTGACGTGAAATGAGTCTTGCTAAACAGGAGGTTTCGTTTTTGGAGCAGCCTGAAAAAGAGTTACAATATGGCTTTAATTAGCAGCCTGAAAAAAAGTTGAAATATAGCTTTAAGTGGACATTTAAACCTTAATTTTTAAATCCTATATCAGAATAGTCCAATATTACCCAGTGACAGTCTGAGATGTGTTTACTATCACCCTGATGTGAAATGAGTCTGGCTAAACAAGACGTTTCGATGTTAGAGCTGCCTGAAAAAGAGTTACAATATGGCTTCAATTAGAAGCCTGAAAAAGAGTTGAAATATAGCTTTGGGTGGACATTTAAACCTTTAATTTTTAAATCCTATATCAGAATAGTCCGATATTACCCAGTGACAGTCTGGGATGTGTATACTATCTTCCTGACATGAAATGAGTCTGGGTAAACAGGAGGTTTCGATGTTAGAGCAGCCTGAAAAAGAGTTACAATATGGCTTTAATTAGCAGCCTGAAAAATAGTGGAAATATAGCTTTTGGTGGACATTTAAACATTTAATTTTTAAATCCTATATCAGAATAGTCCAATATTACCCATTGACAGTCTGGGATGTGTTTACTATCAACCTGTTGTGAAATGAGTCTGGCTAAACAAGAGGTTTCGATGTTAGAGCTGCCTGAAAAAGAGTTACAATATGGCTTCAATTAGAAGCCTGAAAAAGAGTTGAAATATAGCTTTGGGTGGACATTTAAACCTTTAATTTTTAAATCCTATATCAGAATAGTCCGATATTACCCAGTGACAGTCTGGGATGTGTATACTATCTTCCTGACATGAAATGAGTCTGGGTAAACAGGAGGTTTCGATGTTAGAGCAGCCTGAAAAAGAGTTACAATATGGCTTCAATTAGAAGCCTGAAAAAGAGTTGAAATATAGCTTTTGGTGGACATTTAAACATTTAATTTTTAAATCCTATATCAGAATAGTCCGATATTATCCAGTGACAGTCTGGGATATGTATACTATCACCCTTACGTGAAATGAGTCTGGCTAAACAGGAGGTTTCGTTTTTGGAGCAGCCTGAAAAAGAGTTACAATATGGCTTTAATTAGCAGCCTGAAAAAAAGTTTAAATATAGCTTTAAGTGGACATTTAAACCTTTAATTTTTAAATCCTATATCAGAGTAGTCCAATATTACCCAGTGACAGTCTGGGATGTGTTTACTATCACCTTAACGTGAAATGAGTCTGGCTAAACAAGAGGTTTCGATGTTAGAGCAGCCTGAAAAAGATTTACAACATGGCTTCAATTAGAAGCCTGAAAAAGAGTTGAAATATAGCTTTGGGTGGACATTTGAACCAGGAGGTTTCGATGTTAGAGCAGCCTGAAAAAGAGTTACAATATGGCTTCAATTAGAAGCCTGAAAAAGAGTTGAAATATAGCTTTGGGTGGACATTTGAACCTTTAATTGTTAAATCCTATATCAGAATAGTCCAATATTACCCAGTGACAGTCTCGGATGTGTATACTATCACCCTGATGTGAAATGAGTCTGGCTAAACAGGAGTTTTCGATGTTAGAGCAGCCTGAAAAAGAGTTACAATATGGCTTCAATTACAAGCCTGAAAAAGAGAAGAAATATAGCTTTGGATGGACATTTAAACCTTTAATTTTTAAATCCTATATCAGAATAGTCCAATATTACCCATTGACAGTCTGGGATGTGTTTACTATCACCCTGACGTGAAATGAGTCTGGCTAAACAGGAGGTTTCGATGTTAGAGCAGCCTGAAAAAGAGTTACAATATGGCTTCAATTAGAAGCCTGAAAAAGAGTTGAAATATAGCTTTGGGTGGACATTTAAACCTTTAATTTTTAAATCCTATATGAGAATAGTCCAATATTACCCAGTGGCAGTCTGGGATGTGTTTACTATCACCCTGATGTGAAATGAGTCTGGCTAAACAAGAGGTTTCGATGTTAGAGCAGCCTGAAAAATAGTTACAATATGGCTTCAATTAGAAGCCTGAAAAGGAGTTGAAATATAGCTTTGGTTGGACATTTAAACCTTTAATTTTAAAATCATGTATCAGAATAGTCCAATATTACCCAGTGACAGTCTGGGATGTGTATACTATCATCCTGACATGAAAAGAGTCTGGGTGAACAGGAGGTTTCAATGTTAGAGCAGCCTGAAAAAGAGATACAATATGCCTTAAATTAGAAGCCAAAATATAGACAAAATATAGATTTAATTGGACATTTAACAATTTAATGTTTAAATCCTGTATCAGAGTAGTCCGATATTATCCAGTGACAGTCTGGGATATGTTTACTATCACCCTGACGTGAAATGAGTCTGGCTAAACAGGAGGTTTCGTTTTTGGAGCAGCCTGAAAAAGAGTTACAATATGGCTTTAATTAGAAGCCTGAAAAAAAGTTGAAATATAGCTTTTAGTGGACATTTAAACCTTTAATTTTTAAATCCTATATCAGACTAGTCCAATATTACCCAGTGACAGTCTGGGATGTGTATACTATCATCCTGACATGAAATGAGTCTGGGTAAACAGGAGGTTTCGATGTTAGAGCAGCCTGAAAAAGAGTTACAATATGGCTTCAATTAGAAGCCTGAAAAAGAGTTGAAATATAGCTTTGGGTGGACATTTAAACCTTTAATTTTTAAATCCTGTATCAGAATAGTCCAATATTACCCAGTGACAGTCTGGGATGTGTTTACTATCACCTTGACGTGAAATGAGTCTGGCTAAACAAGAGGTTTCGATGTTAGAGCAGCCTGAAAAAGAGTTACAATATGGCTTCAATTAGAAGCCTGAAAAATAGTTGAAATATAGCTTGAAGTGGACATTTCAAACCTTTAATTTTAAAATCCTGTATCAGAATATTCCAATATTACCCAGTGACAGTCTGGGATGTGTATACTATCACCCTGACTTGAAATGAGTCTGGCTAAACAGGAGGTTTCGATGTTAGAGCAGCCTGAAAAAGAGTTACAATATGGCTTTAATTAGCAGCCTGAAAAAGAGTTGAAATATAGCTTTTGGTGGACATTTAAACATTTAATTTTTAAATCCTATATCAGAATAGTCCGATATTATCCAGTGACAGTCTGGGATATGTATACTATCACCCTGACGTGAAATGAGTCTTGCTAAACAGGAGGTTTCGTTTTTGGAGCAGCCTGAAAAAGAGTTACAATATGGCTTTAATTAGCAGCCTGAAAAAAAGTTGAAATATAGCTTTAAGTGGACATTTAAACCTTAATTTTTAAATCCTATATCAGAATAGTCCAATATTACCCAGTGACAGTCTGAGATGTGTTTACTATCACCCTGATGTGAAATGAGTCTGGCTAAACAAGACGTTTCGATGTTAGAGCTGCCTGAAAAAGAGTTACAATATGGCTTCAATTAGAAGCCTGAAAAAGAGTTGAAATATAGCTTTGGGTGGACATTTAAACCTTTAATTTTTAAATCCTATATCAGAATAGTCCGATATTACCCAGTGACAGTCTGGGATGTGTATACTATCTTCCTGACATGAAATGAGTCTGGGTAAACAGGAGGTTTCGATGTTAGAGCAGCCTGAAAAAGAGTTACAATATGGCTTTAATTAGCAGCCTGAAAAATAGTTGAAATATAGCTTTTGGTGGACATTTAAACATTTAATTTTTAAATCCTATATCAGAATAGTCCGATATTATCCAGTGACAGTCTGGGATATGTATACTATCACCCTGACGTGAAATGAGTCTGGCTAAACAGGAGGTTTCGTTTTTGGAGCAGCCTGAAAAAGAGTAACAATATGGCTTTAATTAGCAGCCTGAAAAAAAGTTTAAATATAGCTTTAAGTGGACATTTAAACCTTTAATTTTTAAATCCTATATCAGAATAGTCCAATATTACCCAGTGACAGTCTGAGATGTGTTTACTATCACCCTGATGTGAAATGAGTCTGGCTAAACAAGAGGTTTCGATGTTAGAGCAGCCTGAAAAAGAGTTACAATATGGCTTCAATTAGAAGCCTGAAAAAGAGTTGAAATATAGCTTTGGGTGGACATTTAAACCTTTAATTTTTAAATCCTATATCAGAATAGTCCGATATTACCCAGTGACAGTCTGGGATGTGTATACTATCATCCTGACATGAAATGAGTCTGGCTAAACAGGAGGTTTCGATGTTAGAGCAGCCTGAAAAAGAGTTACAATATGGCTTCAATTAGAAGCCTGAAAAAGAGTTGAAATATAGCTTTGGGTGGACATTTGAACCAGGAGGTTTCGATGTTAGTGCAGCCTGAAAAAGAGTTACAATATGGCTTCAATTAGAAGCCTGAAAAAGAGTTGAAATATAGCTTTGGGTGGACATTTGAACCTTTAATTGTTAAATCCTATATCAGAATAGTCCAATATTACCCAGTGACAGTCTCGGATGTGTATACTATCACCCTGATGTGAAATGAGTCTGGCTAAACAGGAGTTTTCGATGTTAGAGCAGCCTGAAAAAGAGTTACAATATGGCTTCAATTACAAGCCTGAAAAAGAGAAGAAATATAGCTTTGGATGGACATTTAAACCTTTAATTTTTAAATCCTATATCAGAATAGTCCAATATTACCCATTGACAGTCTGGGATGTGTTTACTATCACCTTGACGTGAAATGAGTCTGGCTAAACAAGAGGTTTCGATGTTAGAGCAGCCTGAAAAAGAGTTACAATATGGCTTCAATTAGAAGCCTGAAAAATAGTTGAAATATAGCTTTAAGTGGACATTTAAACCTTAATTTTTAAATCCTATATCAGAATAGTCCAATATTACCCAGTGACAGTCTGAGATGTGTTTACTATCACCCTGATGTGAAATGAGTCTGGCTAAACAAGACGTTTCGATGTTAGAGCAGCCTGAAAAAGAGTTACAATATGGCTTCAATTAGAAGCCTGAAAAAGAGTTGAAATATAGCTTTGGGTGGACATTTAAACCTTTAATTTTTAAATCCTATATCAGAATAGTCCGATATTACCCAGTGACAGTCTGGGATGTGTATACTATCTTCCTGACATGAAATGAGTCTGGGTAAACAGGAGGTTTCGATGTTAGAGCAGCCTGAAAAAGAGTTACAATATGGCTTTAATTAGCAGCCTGAAAAATAGTTGAAATATAGCTTTGGGTGGACATTTAAACCTTTAATTTTTAAATCCTATATCAGAATAGTCCGATATTACCCAGTGACAGTCTGGGATGTGTATACTATCATCCTGACATGAAATGAGTCTGGCTAAACAGGAGGTTTCGATGTTAGAGCAGCCTGAAAAAGAGTTACAATATGGCTTCAATTAGAAGCCTGAAAAAGAGTTGAAATATAGCTTTGGGTGGACATTTGAACCAGGAGGTTTCGATGTTAGTGCAGCCTGAAAAAGAGTTACAATATGGCTTCAATTAGAAGCCTGAAAAAGAGTTGAAATATAGCTTTGGGTGGACATTTGAACCTTTAATTGTTAAATCCTATATCAGAATAGTCCAATATTACCCAGTGACAGTCTCGGATGTGTATACTATCACCCTGATGTGAAATGAGTCTGGCTAAACAGGAGTTTTCGATGTTAGAGCAGCCTGAAAAAGAGTTACAATATGGCTTCAATTACAAGCCTGGAAAAGAGAAGAAATATAGCTTTGGATGGACATTTAAACCTTTAATTTTTAAATCCTATATCAGAATAGTCCAATATTACCCATTGACAGTCTGGGATGTGTTTACTATCACCTTGACGTGAAATGAGTCTGGCTAAACAAGAGGTTTCGATGTTAGAGCAGCCTGAAAAAGAGTTACAATATGGCTTCAATTAGAAGCCTGAAAAATAGTTGAAATATAGCTTTAAGTGGACATTTAAACCTTTAATTTTAAAATCCTGTATCAGAATATTCCAATATTACCCAGTGACAGTCTGGGATGTGTATACTATCACCCTGACTTGAAATGAGTCTGGCTAAACAGGAGGTTTCGATGTTAGAGCAGCCTGAAAAAGAGTTACAATATGGCTTTAATTTGCAGCCTGAAAAAAAGTTTAAATATAGCTTTAAGTGGACATTTAAACCTTTAATTTTTAAATCCTATATCAGAATAGTCCAATATTACCCATTGACAGTCTGGCATGTGTTTACTATCACCCTGATGTGAAATGAGTCTGGCTAAACAAGACGTTTCGATGTTAGAGCAGCCTGAAAAAGAGTTACAATATGGCTTCAATTAGAAGCCTGAAAAAGAGTTGAAATATAGCTTTGGGTGGACATTTAAACCTTTAATTTTTAAATCCTATATCAGAATAGTCCAATATTACCCAGTGACAGTCTGAGATGTGTTTACTATCACCCTGATGTGAAATGAGTCTGGCTAAACAAGAGGTTTCGATGTTAGAGCAGCCTGAAAAAGAGTTACAATATGGCTTCAATTAGAAGCCTGAAAAAGAGTTGAAATATAGCTTTGGGTGGACATTTGAACCAGGAGGTTTCGATGTTAGAGCAGCCTGAAAAAGAGTTACAATATGGCTTCAATTAGAAGCCTGAAAAAGAGTTGAAATATAGCTTTGGGTGGACATTTGAACCTTTAATTGTTAAATCCTATATCAGAATAGTCCAATATTACCCAGTGACAGTCTCGGATGTGTATACTATCACCCTGATGTGAAATGAGTCTGGCTAAACAGGAGTTTTCGATGTTAGAGCAGCCTGAAAAAGAGTTACAATATGGCTTCAATTAGAAGCCTGAAAAAGAGTTGAAATATAGCTTTGGGTGGACATTTAAACCTTTAATTTTTAAATCCTATATGAGAATAGTCCAATATTACCCAGTGACCGTCTGGGATGTGTTTACTATCACCCTGACATGAAATGAGTCTGGCTAAACAGGAGGTTTCGATGTTAGAGCAGCCTGAAAAAGAGTTACAATATGGCTTCAATTAGAAGCCTGAAAAAGAGTTGAAATATAGCTTTGGGTGGACATTTAAACCTTTAATTTTTAAATCCTGTATCAGAATAGTCCAATATTACCCAGTGACAGTCTGGGATGTGTTTACTATCACCTTGACGTGAAATGAGTCTTGCTAAACAGGAGGTTTCGTTTTTGGAGCAGCCTGAAAAAGAGTTACAATATGGCTTTAATTAGCAGCCTGAAAAAGAGTTGAAATATAGCTTTTGGTGGACATTTAAACATTTAATTTTTAAATCCTATATCAGAATAGTCCGATATTATCCAGTGACAGTCTGGGATATGTATACTATCACCCTGACGTGAAATGAGTCTTGCTAAACAGGAGGTTTCGTTTTTGGAGCAGCCTGAAAAAGAGTTACAATATGGCTTTAATTAGCAGCCTGAAAAAGAGTTGAAATATAGCTTTGGGTGGACATTTAAACATTTAATTTTTAAATCCTATATCAGAATAGTCCGATATTATCCAGTGACAGTCTGGGATATGTTTACTATCACCCTGACGTGAAATGAGTCTGGCTAAACAGGAGGTTTCATTTTTGGAGCAGCCTGAAAAAGAGTTAGAATATGGCTTTAATTAGCAGCCTGAAAAAAAGTTGAAATATAGCTTTTAGTGGACATTTAAACCTTTAATTTTTAAATCCTATATCAGACTAGTCCAATATTACCCAGTGACAGTCTGGGATGTGTATACTATCATCCTGACATGAAATGAGTCTGGGTAAACAGGAGGTTTCGATGTTAGAGCAGCCTGAAAAAGAGTTACAATATGGCTTCAATTAGAAGCCTGAAAAAGAGTTGAATTATAGCTTTGGGTGGACATTTAAACCTTTAATTTTTAAATCCTGTATCAGAATAGTCCAATATTACCCAGTGACAGTCTGGGATATGTATACTATCACCCTGACGTGAAATGAGTCTGGCTAAACAGGAGGTTTCGTTTTTGGAGCAGCCTGAAAAAGAGTTACAATATGGCTTTAATTAGCAGCCTGAAAAAAAGTTTAAATATAGCTTTAAGTGGACATTTAAACCTTTAATTTTTAAATCCTATATCAGAATAGTCCAATATTACCCAGTGACAGTCTGAGATGTGTTTACTATCACCCTGATGTGAAATGAGTCTGGCTAAACAAGAGGTTTCGATGTTAGAGCAGCCTGAAAAAGAGTTACAATATGGCTTCAATTAGAAGCCTGAAAAAGAGTTGAAATATAGCTTTGGGTGGACATTTGAACCAGGAGGTTTCGATGTTAGAGCAGCCTGAAAAAGAGTTACAATATGGCTTCAATTAGAAGCCTGAAAAAGAGTTGAAATATAGCTTTGGGTGGACATTTGAACCTTTAATTGTTAAATCCTATATCAGAATAGTCCAATATTACCCAGTGACAGTCTCGGATGTGTATACTATCACCCTGATGTGAAATGAGTCTGGCTAAACAGGAGTTTTCGATGTTAGAGCAGCCTGAAAAAGAGTTACAATATGGCTTCAATTAGAAGCCTGAAAAAGAGTTGAAATATAGCTTTGGGTGGACATTTAAACCTTTAATTTTTAAATCCTATATGAGAATAGTCCAATATTACCCAGTGACCGTCTGGGATGTGTTTACTATCACCCTGACATGAAATGAGTCTGGCTAAACAGGAGGTTTCGATGTTAGAGCAGCCTGAAAAAGAGTTACAATATGGCTTCAATTAGAAGCCTGAAAAAGAGTTGAAATATAGCTTTGGGTGGACATTTAAACCTTTAATTTTTAAATCCTGTATCAGAATAGTCCAATATTACCCAGTGACAGTCTGGGATGTGTTTACTATCACCTTGACGTGAAATGAGTCTTGCTAAACAGGAGGTTTCGTTTTTGGAGCAGCCTGAAAAAGAGTTACAATATGGCTTTAATTAGCAGCCTGAAAAAGAGTTGAAATATAGCTTTTGGTGGACATTTAAACATTTAATTTTTAAATCCTATATCAGAATAGTCCGATATTATCCAGTGACAGTCTGGGATATGTATACTATCACCCTGACGTGAAATGAGTCTTGCTAAACAGGAGGTTTCGTTTTTGGAGCAGCCTGAAAAAGAGTTACAATATGGCTTTAATTAGCAGCCTGAAAAAGAGTTGAAATATAGCTTTGGGTGGACATTTAAACATTTAATTTTTAAATCCTATATCAGAATAGTCCGATATTATCCAGTGACAGTCTGGGATATGTTTACTATCACCCTGACGTGAAATGAGTCTGGCTAAACAGGAGGTTTCATTTTTGGAGCAGCCTGAAAAAGAGTTAGAATATGGCTTTAATTAGCAGCCTGAAAAAAAGTTGAAATATAGCTTTTAGTGGACATTTAAACCTTTAATTTTTAAATCCTATATCAGACTAGTCCAATATTACCCAGTGACAGTCTGGGATGTGTATACTATCATCCTGACATGAAATGAGTCTGGGTAAACAGGAGGTTTCGATGTTAGAGCAGCCTGAAAAAGAGTTACAATATGGCTTCAATTAGAAGCCTGAAAAAGAGTTGAATTATAGCTTTGGGTGGACATTTAAACCTTTAATTTTTAAATCCTGTATCAGAATAGTCCAATATTACCCAGTGACAGTCTGGGATGTGTTTACTATCACCTTGACGTGAAATGAGTCTGGCTAAACAAGAGGTTTCGATGTTAGAGCAGCCTGAAAAAGAGTTACAATATGGCTTCAATTAGAAGCCTGAAAAATAGTTGAAATATAGCTTTAAGTGGACATTTAAACCTTTAATTTTAAAATCCTATATCAGAATAGTCCGATATTATCCAGTGACAGTCTGGGATATGTATACTATCACCCTGACGTGAAATGAGTCTTGCTAAACAGGAGGTTTCGTTTTTGGAGCAGCCTGAAAAAGAGTTACAATATGGCTTTAATTAGCAGCCTGAAAAAGAGTTGAAATATAGCTTTTGGTGGACATTTAAACATTTAATTTTTAAATCCTATATCAGAATAGTCCGATATTATCCAGTGACAGTCTGGGATATGTATACTATCACCCTGACGTGAAATGAGTCTTGCTAAACAGGAGGTTTCGTTTTTGGAGCAGCCTGAAAAAGAGTTACAATATGGCTTTAATTAGCAGCCTGAAAAAGAGTTGAAATATAGCTTTGGGTGGACATTTAAACATTTAATTTTTAAATCCTATATCAGAATAGTCCGATATTATCCAGTGACAGTCTGGGATATGTATACTATCACCCTGACGTGAAATGAGTCTGGCTAAACAGGAGGTTTCGTTTTTGGAGCAGCCTGAAAAAGAGTTACAATATGGCTTTAATTAGCAGCCTGAAAAAAAGTTTAAATATAGCTTTAAGTGGACATTTAAACCTTTAATTTTTAAATCCTATATCAGAATAGTCCAATATTACCCAGTGACAGTCTGAGATGTGTTTACTATCACCCTGATGTGAAATGAGTCTGGCTAAACAAGAGGTTTCGATGTTAGAGCAGCCTGAAAAAGAGTTACAATATGGCTTCAATTAGAAGCCTGAAAAAGAGTTGAAATATAGCTTTGGGTGGACATTGAAACCTTTAATTTTTAAATCCTATATCAGAATAGTCCGATATTACCCAGTGACAGTCTGGGATGTGTATACTATCATCCTGACATGAAATGAGTCTGGCTAAACAGGAGGTTTCGATGTTAGAGCAGCCTGAAAAAGAGTTACAATATGGCTTCAATTAGAAGCCTGAAAAAGAGTTGAAATATAGCTTTGGGTGGACATTTGAACCAGGAGGTTTCGATGTTAGTGCAGCCTGAAAAAGAGTTACAATATGGCTTCAATTAGAAGCCTGAAAAAGAGTTGAAATATAGCTTTGGGTGGACATTTGAACCTTTAATTGTTAAATCCTATATCAGAATAGTCCAATATTACCCAGTGACAGTCTCGGATGTGTATACTATCACCCTGACGTGAAATGAGTCTGGCTAAACAGGAGGTTTCGTTTTTGGAGCAGCCTGAAAAAGAGTTACAATATGGCTTTAATTAGCAGCCTGAAAAAAAGTTTAAATATAGCTTTAAGTGGACATTTAAACCTTTAATTTTTAAATCCTATATCAGAATAGTCCAATATTACCCAGTGACAGTCTGAGATGTGTTTACTATCACCCTGATGTGAAATGAGTCTGGCTAAACAAGAGGTTTCGATGTTAGAGCAGCCTGAAAAAGAGTTACAATATGGCTTCAATTAGAAGCCTGAAAAAGAGTTGAAATATAGCTTTGGGTGGACATTTAAACCTTTAATTTTTAAATCCTATATCAGAATAGTCCGATATTACCCAGTGACAGTCTGGGATGTGTATACTATCATCCTGACATGAAATGAGTCTGGCTAAACAGGAGGTTTCGATGTTAGAGCAGCCTGAAAAAGAGTTACAATATGGCTTCAATTAGAAGCCTGAAAAAGAGTTGAAATATAGCTTTGGGTGGACATTTGAACCAGGAGGTTTCGATGTTAGTGCAGCCTGAAAAAGAGTTACAATATGGCTTCAATTAGAAGCCTGAAAAAGAGTTGAAATATAGCTTTGGGTGGACATTTGAACCTTTAATTGTTAAATCCTATATCAGAATAGTCCAATATTACCCAGTGACAGTCTCGGATGTGTATACTATCACCCTGATGTGAAATGAGTCGGGCTAAACAGGAGTTTTCGATGTTAGAGCAGCCTGAAAAAGAGTTACAATATGGCTTCAATTACAAGCCTGAAAAAGAGAAGAAATATAGCTTTGGATGGACATTTAAACCTTTAATTTTTAAATCCTATATCAGAATAGTCCAATATTACACATTGACTGTCTGGGATGTGTTTACTATCACCTTGACGTGAAATGAGTCTGGCTAAACAAGAGGTTTCGATGTTAGAGCAGCCTGAAAAAGAGTTACAATATGGCTTCAATTAGAAGCCTGAAAAATAGTTGAAATATAGCTTTAAGTGGACATTTAAACCTTTAATTTTAAAATCCTATATCAGAATATTCCAATATTACCCAGTGACAGTCTGGGATGTGTATACTATCACCCTGACTTGAAATGAGTCTGGCTAAACAGGAGGTTTCGATGTTAGAGCAGCCTGAAAAAGAGTTACAATATGGCTTTAATTAGCAGCCTGAAAAAGAGTTGAAATATAGTTTTTGTGGACATTTAAACATTTAATTTTTAAATCCTATATCAGAATAGTCCGATATTATCCAGTGACAGTCTGGGATATGTATACTATGACCCTGACGTGAAATGAGTCTGGCTAAACAGGAGGTTTCGTTTTTGGAGCAGCCTGAAAAAGAGTTACAATATGGCTTTAATTAGCAGCCTGAAAAAAAGTTTAAATATAGCTTTGAGTGGACATTTAAACCTTTAATTTTTAAATCCTATATCAGAATAGTCCAATATTACCCATTGACAGTCTGAGATGTGTTTACTATCACCCTGATGTGAAATGAGTCTGGCTAAACAAGAGGTTTCGATGTTAGAGCAGCCTGAAAAAGAGTTACAATATGGCTTCAATTAGAAGCCTGAAAAAGAGTTGAAATATAGCTTTGGGTGGACATTTAAACCTTTAATTTTTAAATCCTATATCAGAATAGTCCAATATTACCCAGTGACAGTCTGGGATGTGAATACTATCATCCTGACATGAAATGAGTCTGGCTAAACAGGAGGTTTCGATGTTAGAGCAGCCTGAAAAAGAGTTACAACATGGCTTCAATTAGAAGCCTGAAAAAGAGTTGAAATATAGCTTTGGGTGGACATTTGAACCAGGAGGTTTCGATGTTAGAGCAGCCTGAAAAAGAGTTACAATATGGCTTCAATTAGAAGCCTGAAAAAGAGTTGAAATATAGCTTTGGGTGGACATTTGAACCTTTAATTGTTAAATCCTATATCAGAATAGTCCAATATTACCCAGTGACAGTCTCGGATGTGTATACTATCACCCTGATGTGAAATGAGTCTGGCTAAACAGGAGTTTTCGATGTTAGAGCAGCCTGAAAAAGAGTTACAATATGGCTTCAATTACAAGCCTGAAAAAGAGAAGATAGCTTTGGATGGACATTTAAACCTTTAATTTTTAAATCCTATATCAGAATAGTCCAATATTACCCATTGACAGTCTGGGATGTGTTTACTATCACCCTGACGTGAAATGAGTCTGGCTAAACAGGAGGTTTCGATGTTAGAGCAGCCTGAAAAAGAGTTTCAATATGGCTTCAATTAGAAGCCTGAAAAAGAGTTGAAATATAGCTTTGGGTGGACATTTAAACCTTTAATTTTTAAATCCTATATCAGAATAGTCCAATATTACCCAGTGACAGTCTGGGATGTGTTTACTATCACCCTGATGTGAAATGAGTCTGGCTAAACAAGAGGTTTCGATGTTAGAGCAGCCTGAAAAAGAGTTACAATATGGCTTCAATTAGAAGCCTGAAAAGGAGTTGAAATATAGCTTTGGTTGGACATTTAAACCTTTAATTTTAAAATCATGTATCAGAATAGTCCAATATTACCCAGTGACAGTCTGGGATGTGTATACTATCATCCTGACATGAAAAGAGTCTGGGTGAACAGGAGGTTTCGATGTTAGAGCAGCCTGAAAAAGAGTTAAAATATGTCTTTAATTAGCAGCCTGAAAAAGAGTTGAAATATAGCTTTTGGTGGACATTTAAACATTTAATTTTTAAATCCTATATCAGAATAGTCCGATATTATCCAGTGACAGTCTGGGATATGTATACTATCACCCTGACGTGAAATGAGTCTGGCTAAACAGGAGGTTTCGTTTTTGGAGCAGCCTGAAAAAGAGTTACAATATGGCTTCAATTAGAAGCCTGAAAAAGAGTTGAAATATAACTTTGGGTGGACATTTGAACCTTTAATTGTTAAATCCTATATCAGAATAGTCCAATATTACCCAGTGACAGTCTGGGATTTGTATACTATCACCCTGATGTGAAATGAATCTGGCTAAACAGGAGTTTTCGATGTTAGAGCAGCCTGAAAAAGAGTTACAATATCGCTTCAATTAGAAGCCTGAAAAAGAGTTGAAATATAGCTTTGCGTGGACATTTAAACCTTTAATTTTTAAATCCTATATCAGAATAGTCCAATATTACCCATTGACAGTCTTGGATGTGTTTACTATCAACCTGTTGTGAAATGAGTCTGGCTAAACAAGAGGTTTCGATGTTAGAGCTGCCTGAAAAAGAGTTACAATATGGCTTCAATTAGAAGCCTGAAAAAGAGTTGAAATATAGCTTTGGGTGGACATTTAAACCTTTAATTTTTAAATCCTATATCAGAATAGTCCGATATTACCCAGTGACAGTCTGGGATGTGTTTACTATCACCCTGATGTGAAATGAGTCTGGCTAAACAAGACGTTTCGATGTTAGAGCAGCCTGAAAAAGAGTTACAATATGGCTTCAATTAGAAGCCTGAAAAAGAGTTGAAATATAGCTTTGGGTGGACATTTGAACCTTTAATTGTTAAATCCTATATCAGAATAGTCCAATATTACCCAGTGACAGTCTGGGATTTGTATACTATCACCCTGATGTGAAATGAGTCTGGCTAAACAGGAGTTTTCGATGTTAGAGCAGCCTGAAAAAGAGTTACAATATGGCTTCAATTAGAAGCCTGAAAAAGAGTTGAAATATAGCTTTGCGTGGACATTTAAACCTTTAATTTTTAAATCCTATATCAGAATAGTCCAATATTACCCATTGACAGTCTGGGATGTGTTTACTATCAACCTGTTGTGAAATGAGTCTGGCTAAACAAGAGGTTTCGATGTTAGAGCTGCCTGAAAAAGAGTTACAATATGGCTTCAATTAGAAGCCTGAAAAAGAGTTGAAATATAGCTTTGGGTGGACATTTAAACCTTTAATTTTTAAATCCTATATCAGAATAGTCCGATATTACCCAGTGACAGTCTGGGATGTGTTTACTATCACCCTGATGTGAAATGAGTCTGGCTAAACAAGACGTTTCGATGTTAGAGCAGCCTGAAAAAGAGTTACAATATGGCTTCAATTAGAAGCCTGAAAAAGAGTTGAAATATAACTTTGGGTGGACATTTGAACCTTTAATTGTTAAATCCTATATCAGAATAGTCCAATATTACCCAGTGACAGTCTGGGATTTGTATACTATCACCCTGATGTGAAATGAATCTGGCTAAACAGGAGTTTTCGATGTTAGAGCAGCCTGAAAAAGAGTTACAATATCGCTTCAATTAGAAGCCTGAAAAAGAGTTGAAATATAGCTTTGCGTGGACATTTAAACCTTTAATTTTTAAATCCTATATCAGAATAGTCCAATATTACCCATTGACAGTCTTGGATGTGTTTACTATCAACCTGTTGTGAAATGAGTCTGGCTAAACAAGAGGTTTCGATGTTAGAGCTGCCTGAAAAAGAGTTACAATATGGCTTCAATTAGAAGCCTGAAAAAGAGTTGAAATATAGCTTTGGGTGGACATTTAAACCTTTAATTTTTAAATCCTATATCAGAATAGTCCGATATTACCCAGTGACAGTCTGGGATGTGTTTACTATCACCCTGATGTGAAATGAGTCTGGCTAAACAAGACGTTTCGATGTTAGAGCAGCCTGAAAAAGAGTTACAATATGGCTTCAATTAGAAGCCTGAAAAAGAGTTGAAATATAGCTTTGGGTGGACATTTGAACCTTTAATTGTTAAATCCTATATCAGAATAGTCCAATATTACCCAGTGACAGTCTGGGATTTGTATACTATCACCCTGATGTGAAATGAGTCTGGCTAAACAGGAGTTTTCGATGTTAGAGCAGCCTGAAAAAGAGTTACAATATGGCTTCAATTAGAAGCCTGAAAAAGAGTTGAAATATAGCTTTGCGTGGACATTTAAACCTTTAATTTTTAAATCCTATATCAGAATAGTCCAATATTACCCATTGACAGTCTGGGATGTGTTTACTATCAACCTGTTGTGAAATGAGTCTGGCTAAACAAGAGGTTTCGATGTTAGAGCTGCCTGAAAAAGAGTTACAATATGGCTTCAATTAGAAGCCTGAAAAAGAGTTGAAATATAGCTTTGGGTGGACATTTAAACCTTTAATTTTTAAATCCTATATCAGAATAGTCCGATATTACCCAGTGACAGTCTGGGATGTGTTTACTATCACCCTGATGTGAAATGAGTCTGGCTAAACAAGACGTTTCGATGTTAGAGCAGCCTGAAAAAGAGTTACAATATGGCTTCAATTAGAAGCCTGAAAAAGAGTTGAAATATAGCTTTGGGTGGACATTTGAACCTTTAATTGTTAAATCCTATATCAGAATAGTCCAATATTACCCAGTGACAGTCTCGGATGTGTATACTATCACCCTGATGTGAAATGAGTCTGGCTAAACAGGAGTTTTCGATGTTAGAGCAGCCTGAAAAAGAGTTACAATATGGCTTCAATTACAAGCCTGAAAAAGAGAAGATAGCTTTGGATGGACATTTAAACCTTTAATTTTTAAATCCTATATCAGAATAGTCCAATATTACCCATTGACAGTCTGGGATGTGTTTACTATCACCCTGACGTGAAATGAGTCTGGCTAAACAGGAGGTTTCGATGTTAGAGCAGCCTGAAAAAGAGTTACAATATGGCTTCAATTAGAAGCCTGAAAAAGAGTTGAAATATAGCTTTGGGTGGACATTTAAACCTTTAATTTTTAAATCCTATATCAGAATAGTCCAATATTACCCAGTGACAGTCTGGGATGTGTTTACTATCACCCTGATGTGAAATGAGTCTGGCTAAACAAGAGGTTTCGATGTTAGAGCAGCCTGAAAAAGAGTTACAATATGGCTTCAATTAGAAGCCTGAAAAGGAGTTGAAATATAGCTTTGGTTGGACATTTAAACCTTTAATTTTAAAATCATGTATCAGAATAGTCCAATATTACCCAGTGACAGTCTGGGATGTGTATACTATCATCCTGACATGAAAAGAGTCTGGGTGAACAGGAGGTTTCGATGTTAGAGCAGCCTGAAAAAGAGTTAAAATATGTCTTTAATTAGCAGCCTGAAAAAGAGTTGAAATATAGCTTTTGGTGGACATTTAAACCTTTAATTTTTAAATCCTGTATCAGAATAGTCCAATATTATCCAGTGACAGTCTGGGATATGTATACTATCACCCTGACGTGAAATGAGTCTGGCTAAACAGGAGGTTTCGTTTTTGGAGCAGCCTGAAAAAGAGTTACAATATGGCTTTAATTAGCAGCCTGAAAAAAAGTTTAAATATAGCTTTAAGTGGACATTTAAACCTTATTTTTTAAATCCTATATCAGAATAGTCCAATATTAGCCAGTGACAGTCTGAGATGTGTTTACTATCACCCTGATGTGAAATGAGTCTGGCTAAACAGGAGTTTTCGATGTTAGAGCAGCCTGAAAAAGAGTTACAATATCGCTTCAATTAGAAGCCTGAAAAAGAGTTGAAATATAGCTTTGCGTGGACATTTAAACCTTTAATTTTTAAATCCTATATCAGAATAGTCCGATATTACCCAGTGACAGTCTGGGATGTGTTTACTATCACCCTGATGTGAAATGAGTCTGGCTAAACAAGACGTTTCGATGTTAGAGCAGCCTGAAAAAGAGTTACAATATGGCTTCAATTAGAAGCCTGAAAAAGAGTTGAAATATAGCTTTGGGTGGACATTTGAACCTTTAATTGTTAAATCCTATATCAGAATAGTCCAATATTACCCAGTGACAGTCTGGGATTTGTATACTATCACCCTGATGTGAAATGAGTCTGGCTAAACAAGAGGTTTCGATGTTAGAGCAGCCTGAAAAAGAGTTACAATATGGCTTCAATTAGAAGCCTGAAAAAGAGTTGAAATATAGCTTTGGGTGGACATTTAAACCTATAATTTTTAAATCCTATATCAGAATAGTCCGATATTACCCAGTGACAGTCTGGGATGTGTTTACTATCACCCTGACGTGAAATGAGTCTGGGTAACCAGGAGGTTTCGATGTTAGAGCAGCCTGAATTAGAGTTACAATATGTCTTTAATTAGAAGCCTGAAAAAGAGTTGAAATATAGCTTTGGGTGGACATTTAAACCTTTAATTTTTAAATCCTATATCAGAATAGTCCGATATTACCCAGTGACAGTCTGGGATGTGTTTACTATCACCCTGATGTGAAATGAGTCTGGCTAAACAAGACGTTTCGATGTTAGAGCAGCCTGAAAAAGAGTTACAATATGGCTTCAATTAGAAGCCTGAAAAAGAGTTGAAATATAGCTTTGGGTGGACATTTGAACCTTTAATTGTTAAATCCTATATCAGAATAGTCCAATATTACCCAGTGACAGTCTCGGATGTGTATACTATCACCCTGATGTGAAATGAGTCTGGCTAAACAGGAGTTTTCGATGTTAGAGCAGCCTGAAAAAGAGTTACAATATGGCTTCAATTACAAGCCTGAAAAAGAGAAGATAGCTTTGGATGGACATTTAAACCTTTAATTTTTAAATCCTATATCAGAATAGTCCAATATTACCCATTGACAGTCTGGGATGTGTTTACTATCACCCTGACGTGAAATGAGTCTGGCTAAACAGGAGGTTTCGATGTTAGAGCAGCCTGAAAAAGAGTTACAATATGGCTTCAATTAGAAGCCTGAAAAAGAGTTGAAATATAGCTTTGGGTGGACATTTAAACCTTTAATTTTTAAATCCTATATCAGAATAGTCCAATATTACCCAGTGACAGTCTGGGATGTGTTTACTATCACCCTGATGTGAAATGAGTCTGGCTAAACAAGAGGTTTCGATGTTAGAGCAGCCTGAAAAAGAGTTACAATATGGCTTCAATTAGAAGCCTGAAAAGGAGTTGAAATATAGCTTTGGTTGGACATTTAAACCTTTAATTTTAAAATCATGTATCAGAATAGTCCAATATTACCCAGTGACAGTCTGGGATGTGTATACTATCATCCTGACATGAAAAGAGTCTGGGTGAACAGGAGGTTTCGATGTTAGAGCAGCCTGAAAAAGAGTTAAAATATGTCTTTAATTAGCAGCCTGAAAAAGAGTTGAAATATAGCTTTTGGTGGACATTTAAACCTTTAATTTTTAAATCCTGTATCAGAATAGTCCAATATTATCCAGTGACAGTCTGGGATATGTATACTATCACCCTGACGTGAAATGAGTCTGGCTAAACAGGAGGTTTCGTTTTTGGAGCAGCCTGAAAAAGAGTTACAATATGGCTTTAATTAGCAGCCTGAAAAAAAGTTTAAATATAGCTTTAAGTGGACATTTAAACCTTATTTTTTAAATCCTATATCAGAATAGTCCAATATTAGCCAGTGACAGTCTGAGATGTGTTTACTATCACCCTGATGTGAAATGAGTCTGGCTAAACAGGAGTTTTCGATGTTAGAGCAGCCTGAAAAAGAGTTACAATATCGCTTCAATTAGAAGCCTGAAAAAGAGTTGAAATATAGCTTTGCGTGGACATTTAAACCTTTAATTTTTAAATCCTATATCAGAATAGTCCGATATTACCCAGTGACAGTCTGGGATGTGTTTACTATCACCCTGATGTGAAATGAGTCTGGCTAAACAAGACGTTTCGATGTTAGAGCAGCCTGAAAAAGAGTTACAATATGGCTTCAATTAGAAGCCTGAAAAAGAGTTGAAATATAGCTTTGGGTGGACATTTGAACCTTTAATTGTTAAATCCTATATCAGAATAGTCCAATATTACCCAGTGACAGTCTGGGATTTGTATACTATCACCCTGATGTGAAATGAGTCTGGCTAAACAAGAGGTTTCGATGTTAGAGCAGCCTGAAAAAGAGTTACAATATGGCTTCAATTAGAAGCCTGAAAAAGAGTTGAAATATAGCTTTGGGTGGACATTTAAACCTTTAATTTTTAAATCCTATATCAGAATAGTCCGATATTACCCAGTGACAGTCTGGGATGTGTTTACTATCACCCTGACGTGAAATGAGTCTGGGTAACCAGGAGGTTTCGATGTTAGAGCAGCCTGAATTAGAGTTACAATATGTCTTTAATTAGAAGCCTGAAAAAGAGTTGAAATATAGCTTTGGGTGGACATTTAAACCTTTAATTTTTAAATCCTATATCAGAATAGTCCAATATTACCCATTGACAGTCTGGGATGTGTTAACTATCAACCTGTTGTGAAATGAGTCTGGCTAAACAAGAGGTTTCGATGTTAGAGCTGCCTGAAAAAGAGTTACAATATGGCTTCAATTAGAAGCCTGAAAAAGAGTTGAAATATAGCTTTGGGTGGACATTTAAACCTTTAATTTTTAAATCCTATATCAGAATAGTCCGATATTACCCAGTGACAGTCTGGGATGTGTTTACTATCACCCTGATGTGAAATGAGTCTGGCTAAACAGGAGTTTTCGATGTTAGAGCAGCCTGAAAAAGAGTTACAATATGGCTTCAATTAGAAGCCTGAAAAAGAGTTGAAATATAGCTTTGCGTGGACATTTAAACCTTTAATTTTTAAATCCTATATCAGAATAGTCCAATATTACCCATTGACAGTCTGGGATGTGTTTACTATCAACCTTTTGTGAAATGAGTCTGGCTAAACAAGAGGTTTCGATGTTAGAGCTGCCTGAAAAAGAGTTACAATATGGCTTCAATTAGAAGCCTGAAAAAGAGTTGAAATATAGCTTTGTGTGGACATTTAAACCTTTAATTTTTAAATCCTATATCAGAATAGTCCGATATTACCCAGTGACAGTCTGGGATGTGTATACTATCTTCCTGACATGAAATGAGTCTGGGTAAACAGGAGGTTTCGATGTTAGAGCAGCCTGAAAAAGAGTTACAATATGGCTTCAATTAGAAGCCTGAAAAAGAGTTGAAATATAGCTTTTGGTGGACATTTAAACATTTAATTTTTAAATCCTATATCAGAATAGTCCGATATTATCCAGTGACAGTCTGGGATATGTATACTATCACCCTGACGTGAAATGAGTCTGGCTAAACAGGAGGTTTCGTTTTTGGAGCAGCCTGAAAAAGAGTTACAATATGGCTTTAATTAGCAGCCTGAAAAAAGGTTTAAATATAGCTTTAAGTGGACATTTAAACCTTTAATTTTTAAATCCTATATCAGAATAGTCCAATATTACCCAGTGACAGTCTGAGATGTGTTTACTATCACCCTGATGTGAAATGAGTCTGGCTAAACAAGAGGTTTCGATGTTAGAGCAGCCTGAAAAAGAGTTACAATATGGCTTCAATTAGAAGCCTGAAAAAGAGTTGAAATATAGCTTTGGGTGGACATTTAAACCTTTAATTTTTAAATCCTATATCAGAATAGTCCGATATTACCCAGTGACAGTCTGGGATGTGTTTACTATCACCCTGATGTGAAATGAGTCTGGCTAAACAAGAGGTTTCGATGTTAGAGCAGCCTGAAAAAGATTTACAACATGGCTTCAATTAGAAGCCTGAAAAAGAGTTGAAATATAGCTTTGGGTGGACATTTGAACCAGGAGGTTTCGATGTTAGAGCAGCCTGAAAAAGAGTTACAATATGGCTTCAATTAGAAGCCTGAAAAAGAGTTGAAATATAGCTTTGGGTGGACATTTGAACCTTTAATTGTTAAATCCTATATCAGAATAGTCCAATATTACCCAGTGACAGTCTCGGATGTGTATACTATCACCCTGATGTGAAATGAGTCTGGCTAAACAGGAGTTTTCGATGTTAGAGCAGCCTGAAAAAGAGTTACAATATGGCTTCAATTAGAAGCCTGAAAAAGAGTTGAAATATAGCTTTGGGTGGACATTTAAACCTTTAATTTTTAAATCCTATATGAGAATAGTCCAATATTACCCAGTGACAGTCTGGGATGTGTTTACTATCACCCTGATTTGAAATGAGTCTGGCTAAACAGGAGTTTTCGATGTTAGAGCAGCCTGAAAAAGAGTTACAATATGGCTTCAATTAGAAGCCTGAAAAAGAGTTGAAATATAGCTTTGGGTGGACATTTAAACCTTTAATTTTTAAATCCTATATGAGAATAGTCCAATATTACCCAGTGACAGTCTGGGATGTGTATACTATCATCCTGACATGAAAAGAGTCTGGGTGAACAGGAGGTTTCAATGTTAGAGCAGCCTGAAAAAGAGATACAATATGCCTTAAATTAGAAGCCAAAATATAGACAAAATATAGATTTAATTGGACATTTAACAATTTAATGTTTAAATCCTGTATCAGAGTAGTCCGATATTATCCAGTGACAGTCTGGGATATGTTTACTATCACCCTGACGTGAAATGAGTCTGGCTAAACAGGAGGTTTCGTTTTTGGAGCAGCCTGAAAAAGAGTTACAATATGGCTTTAATTAGCAGCCTGAAAAAAAGTTGAAATATAGCTTTTAGTGGACATTTAAACCTTTAATTTTTAAATCCTATATCAGACTAGTCCAATATTACCCAGTGACAGTCTGGGATGTGTATACTATCATCCTGACATGAAATGAGTCTGGGTAAACAGGAGGTTTCGATGTTAGAGCAGCCTGAAAAAGAGTTACAATATGGCTTCAATTAGAAGCCTGAAAAAGAGTTGAAATATAGCTTTGGGTGGACATTTAAACCTTTAATTTTTAAATCCTGTATCAGAATAGTCCAATATTACCCAGTGACAGTCTGGGATGTGTTTACTATCACCTTGACGTGAAATGAGTCTGGCTAAACAAGAGGTTTCGATGTTAGAGCAGCCTGAAAAAGAGTTACAATATGGCTTCAATTAGAAGCCTGAAAAATAGTTGAAATATAGCTTTAAGTGGACATTTAAACCTTTAATTTTAAAATCCTATATCAGAATAGTCCGATATTATCCAGTGACAGTCTGGGATATGTATACTATCACCCTGACGTGAAATGAGTCTTGCTAAACAGGAGGTTTCGTTTTTGGAGCAGCCTGAAAAAGAGTTACAATATGGCTTTAATTAGCAGCCTGAAAAAGAGTTGAAATATAGCTTTTGTTGGACATTTAAACATTTAATTTTTAAATCCTATATCAGAATAGTCCGATATTATCCAGTGACAGTCTGGGATATGTATACTATCACCCTGACGTGAAATGAGTCTTGCTAAACAGGAGGTTTCGTTTTTGGAGCAGCCTGAAAAAGAGTTACAATATGGCTTTAATTAGCAGCCTGAAAAAAAGTTTAAATATAGCTTTAAGTGGACATTTAAACCTTTAATTTTTAAATCCTATATCAGAATAGTCCAATATTACCCAGTGACAGTCTGAGATGTGTTTACTATCACCCTGATGTGAAATGAGTCTGGCTAAACAAGAGGTTTCGATGTTAGAGCAGCCTGAAAAAGAGTTACAATATGGCTTCAATTAGAAGCCTGAAAAAGAGTTGAAATATAGCTTTGGGTGGACATTTAAACCTTTAATTTTTAAATCCTATATCAGAATAGTCCGATATTACCCAGTGACAGTCTGGGATGTGTATACTATCATCCTGACATGAAATGAGTCTGGCTAAACAGGAGGTTTCGATGTTAGAGCAGCCTGAAAAAGAGTTACAATATGGCTTCAATTAGAAGCCTGAAAAAGAGTTGAAATATAGCTTTGGGTGGACATTTAAACGTTTAATTTTTAAATCCTATATCAGAGTAGTCCAATATTACCCAGTGACAGTCTGGGATGTGTTTACTATCACCTAAACGTGAAATGAGTCTGGCTAAACAAGAGGTTTCGATGTTAGAGCAGCCTGAAAAAGAGTTACAACATGGCTTCAATTAGAAGCCTGAAAAAGAGTTGAAATATAGCTTTGGGTGGACATTTGAACCAGGAGGTTTCGATGTTAGAGCAGCCTGAAAAAGAGTTACAATATGGCTTCAATTAGAAGCCTGAAAAAGAGTTGAAATATAGCTTCGGGTGGACATTTGAACCTTTAATTGTTAAATCCTATATCAGAATAGTCCAATATTACCCAGTGACGGTCTCGGATGTGTATACTATCACCCTGATGTGAAATGAGTCTGGCTAAACAGGAGTTTTCGATGTTAGAGCAGCCTGAAAAAGAGTTACAATATGGCTTCAATTACAAGCCTGAAAAAGAGAAGATAGCTTTGGATGGACATTTAAACCTTTAATTTTTAAATCCTATATCAGAATAGTCCAATATTACCCATTGACAGTCTGGGATGTGTTTACTATCACCCTGACGTGAAATGAGTCTGGCTAAACAGGAGGTTTCGATGTTAGAGCAGCCTGAAAAAGAGTTACAATATGGCTTCAATTAGAAGCCTGAAAAAGAGTTGAAATATAGCTTTGGGTGGACATTTAAACCTTTAATTTTTAAATCCTATATCAGAATAGTCCAATATTACCCAGTGACAGTCTGGGATGTGTTTACTATCACCCTGATGTGAAATGAGTCTGGCTAAACAAGAGGTTTCGATGTTAGAGCAGCCTGAAAAAGAGTTACAATATGGCTTCAATTAGAAGCCTGAAAAGGAGTTGAAATATAGCTTTGGTTGGACATTTAAACCTTTAGTTTTAAAATCATGTATCAGAATAGTCCAATATTACCCAGTGACAGTCTGGGATGTGTATACTATCACCCTGACGTGAAATGAGTCTGGCTAAACAGGAGGTTTCGATGTTAGAGCAGCCTGAAAAAGAGATACAATATGCCTTAAATTAGAAGCCAAAATATAGACAAAATATAGATTTAATTGGACATTTAACAATTTAATTTTTAAATCCTGTATCAGAATAGTCCAATATTACCCAGTGACAGTCTGGGATGTGTATACTATCACCCTGATGTGAAATGAGTCTGGCTAAACAGGAGTTTTCGATGTTAGAGCAGCCTGAAAAAGAGTTACAATATGGCTTCAATTAGAAGCCTGAAAAAGAGTTGAAATATAGCTTTGGGTGGACATTTTAACCTTTAAATTTTAAATCCTATATCAGACTAGTCCAATATTACCCAGTGACAGTCTGGGATGTGTATACTATCACCCTGACGTGAAATGAGTCTGGGTAACCAGGAGGTTTCGATGTTAGAGCAGCCTGAAATAGAGTTACAATATGTCTTTAATTAGAAGCCTGAAAAAGAGTTGAAATATAGCTTTGGGTGGACATTTAAACCTTTAATTTTAAAATCCTATATCAGAATAGTCCAATATTACCCAGTGACAGTCTGGGATGTGTTTACTATCACCCTGATGTGAAATGAGTCTGGCTAAACAAGAGGTTTCGATGTTAGAGCAGCCTGAAAAAGAGTTACAATATGGCTTCAATTAGAAGCCTGAAAAAGAGTTGAAATATAGCTTTGGGTGGACATTTAAACCTTTAATTTTTAAATCCTATATCAGAATAGTCCGATATTACCCAGTGACAGTCTGGGATGTGTTTATTATCACCCTTAGGTGAAATGAGTCTGGCTAAACAAGAGGTTTCGATGTTAGAGCATCCTGAAAAAGAGTTACAATATGTCTTCAATTAGAAGCCTGAAAAATAGTTGAAATATAGCTTTGGGTGGACATTTAAATCTTTAATTTTTAAATCCTATATCAGAATAGTCCAATATTAGCCATTGACAGTCTGGGATGTGTTTACTATCACCCTGAGGTGAAATGAGTCTTGCTAAACAAGAGGTTTCGATGTTAGAGCAGCCTGAAAAAGAGTTACAATATGGCTTCAATTAGAAGCCTGAAAAAGAGTTGAAATATAGCTTTGGGTGGACATTTAAACATTTCATTTTTAAATCCCATATCAGAATATTCCAATATTACCCAGTGACAGTCTGGGATGTGTATACTATCACCCTGACGTGAAATGAGTATGGCTAAACAGGAGGTTTCGATGTTAGAGCAGCCTGAAAAAGAGTTAAAATATGTCTTTAATTAGCAGCCTGAAAAAGAGTTGAAATATAGCTTTGGGTGGACATTTAAACATTGAATTTTTAAATCCCATATCAGAATATTCCAATATTACCCAGTGAGAGTCTGGGATGTGTATACTATCACCGTGACGTGAAATGAGTCTGGCTAAACAGGAGGTTTCGATGTTAGAGCAGCCTGAAAAAGAGTTACAATATGGCTTAAATTAGAAGCCTGAAAAAGAGTTGAAATATAGCTTTGGGTGGACATTTAAACGTTTAATTTTTAAATCCTATATCAGAATAGTCCAATATTACCCAGTGACAGTCTGGGATGTGTTTACTATCACCCTGATGTGAAATGAGTCTGGCTAAACAAGAGGTTTCGATGTTAGAGCAGCCTGAAAAAGAGTTAAAATATGTCTTTAATTAGCAGCCTGAAAAAGAGTTGAAATATAGCTTTGGGTGGACATTTAAACATTTAATTTTTAAATCCCATATCAGAATATTCCAATATTACCCAGTGACAGTCTGGGATGTGTTTACTATCACCCTGATGTGAAATGAGTCTGGCTAAACAAGAGGTTTCGATGTTAGAGCAGCCTGAAAAAGAGTTACAATATGGCTTAAATTAGAAGCCTGAAAAAGAGTTGAAATATAGCTTTGGGTGGACATTTAAACATTTAATTTTTAAATCCCATATCAGAATATTCCAATATTACCCAGTGACAGTCTGGGATGTGTATACTATCACCGTGACGTGAATTGAGTCTGGCTAAACAGGAGGTTTCGATGTTAGAGCAGCCTGAAAAAGAGTTACAATATGGCTTCAATTAGAAGCCTGAAAAAGAGTTGAAATATAGCTTTGGGTGGACATTTGAACCAGGAGGCTTCGATGTTAGAGCAGCCTGAAAAAGAGTTACAATATGGCTTCAATTTAAAGCCTGAAAAAGAGTTGAAATATAGCTTTGGGTGGACATTTGAACCTTTAATTGTTAAATCCTATATCAGAATAGTCCAATATTACCCAGTGACAGTCTCGGATGTGTATACTATCACCCTGATGTGAAATGAGTCTGGCTAAACAGGAGTTTTCGATGTTAGAGCAGCCTGAAAAAGAGTTACAATATGGCTTCAATTACAAGCATGAAAAAGAGAAGAAATATAGCTTTGGATGGACATTTAAACCTTTAATTTTTAAATCCTATATCAGAATAGTCCAATATTACCCATTGACAGTCTGGGATGTGTTTACTATCACCCTGACATGAAATGAGTCTGGCTAAACAGGAGGTTTCGATGTTAGAGCAGCCTGAAAAAGAGTTACAATATGGCTTCAATTAGAAGCCTGAAAAAGAGTTGAAATATAGCTTTGGGTGGACATTTAAACGTTTAATTTTTAAATCCTTTATCAGAATAGTCCAATATTACCCAGTGACAGTCTGGGATGTGTTTACTATCACCCTGATGTGAAATGAGTCTGGCTAAACAAGAGGTTTCGATGTTAGAGCAGCCTGAAAAAGAGTTACAATATGGCTTCAATTAGAAGCCTGAAAAAGAGTTGAAATATAGCTTTGGGTGGACATTTAAACCTTTAATTTTTAAATCCTATATCAGAATAGTTCGATATTACCCAGTGACAGTCTGGGATGTGTATACTATCACCCTGACGTGAAATGAGTCTGGCTAAACAGGAGGTTTCGATGTTAGAGCAGCCTGAAAAAGAGTTACAATATGTCTTTAATTAGCACCCAAAATATAGACGAAATATAGATTTAATTGGACATTTAAGACTTTCATTTTAAAATCCTATATCAGAATAGTCCAATATTACCCAGTGACAGTCTGGGATGTGTATACTATCACCCTGACGTGAAATGAGTCTGGCTAAACAGGAGGTTTCGATGTTAGAGCAGCCTGAAAAAGAGTTACAATATGGCTTCAATTAGAAGCCTGAAAAAGAGTTGAAATATAGCTTTGGGTGGACATTTAAACCTTTAATTTTTAAATCCTGTATCAGAATAGTCCAATATTACCCAGTGACAGTCTGGGATGTGTTTACTATCACCTTGACGTGAAATGAGTCTGGCTAAACAAGAGGTTTCGATGTTAGAGCAGCCTGAAAAAGAGTTACAATATGGCTTCAATTAGAAGCCTGAAAAAGAGTTGAAATATAGCTTTGGGTGGACATTTAAACATTTAATTTTTAAATCCCATATCAGAATATTCCAATATTACCCAGTGACAGTCTGGGATGTGTATACTATCACCGTGAAATGAAATGAGTATGGCTAAACAGGAGGTTTCGATGTTAGAGCAGCCTGAAAAAGAGTTACAATATGTCTTTAATTAGCAGCCAAAATATAGACGAAATATAGATTTAATTGGACATTTAAGACTTTAATTTTAAAATCCTATATCAGAATAGTCCAATATTACCCAGTGACAGTCTGGGATGTGTATACTATCATCCTGACATGAAATGAGTCTGGCTAAACAGGAGGTTTCGATGTTAGAGCAGCCTGAAAAAGAGTTATAATATGTCTTTAATTAGCAGCCTGAAAAAGAGTTGAAATATAGCTTTGGGTGGACATTTAAACATTTAATTTTTAATTCCCATATCAGAATATTCCAATATTACCCAGTGACAGTCTGGGATGTGTATACTATCACCTTGACGTGAAATGAGTCTGGCTAAACAGGAGGTTTCGATGTTAGAGCAGCCTGAAAAATAGTTACAATATGGCTTCAATTAGAAGCCTGAAAAAGAGTTGAAATATAGCTTTGGGTGGACATTTAAACCTTTAATTTTTAAATCCTGTATCAGAATAGTCCAATATTACCCAGTGACAGTCTGGGATGTGTTTACTATCACCTTGACATGAAATGAGTCTGGCTAAACAAGAGGTTTCGATGTTAGAGCAGCCTGAAAAAGAGTTACAATATGGCTTCAATTAGAAGCCTGAAAAAGAGTTGAAATATAGCTTTGGGTGGACATTTAAACCTTTAATTTTTAAATCCTATATCAGAATAGTCCGTTATTACCCAGTGACAGACTGGGATGTGTATACTATCACATTGACGTGAAATGAGTCTGGCTAAACAGGAGGTTTCGATGTTAGAGCAGGCTGAAAAAGAGTTACAATATGTCTTTAATTAGCAGCCAAAATATAGACGAAATATAGATTTAATTGTACATTTAAGACTTTAATTTTGAAATCCTATATCAGAATAGTCCAATATTACCCAGTGACAGTCTGGGATGTGTATACTATCACCCTGACGTGAAATGAGTCTGGCTAAACAGGAGGTTTCGATGTTAGAACAGCCTGAATAAGAGTTACAATATGGCTTCAATTAGAAGCCTGAAAAAGAGTTGAAATATAGCTTTGGGTGGACATTTAAACCTTTACTTTTTAAATCCTGTATCAGAATAGTCCAATATTACCCAGTGACAGTCTGGGATGTGTTTACTATCACCTTGACGTGAAATGAGTCTGGCTAAACAAGAGGTTTCGATGTTAGAGCAGCCTGAAAAAGAGATACAATATGGCTTCAATTAGAAGCCTGAAAAAGAGTTGAAATATAGCTTTGGGTGGACATTTAAACCTTTAATTTTTAAATCCTATATCAGAATAGTCCGATATTACCCAGTGACAGTCTGGGATGTGTATACTATCACACTGACGTGAAATGAGTCTGGCTAAACAGGAGGTTTCGATGTTAGAGCAGCCTGAAAAAGAGTTACAATATGTCTTTAATTAGCAGCCAAAATATAGACGAAATATAGATTTAATTGGACATTTAAGACTTTAATTTTAAAATCCTATATCAGAATAGTCCAATACTACCCAGTGACATTCTGGGATGTGTATACTATCACCCTGACGTGAAATGAGTCTGGCTAAACAGGAGGTTTCGATGTTAGAGCAGCCTGAAAAAGAGTTAAAATATGTCTTTAATTAGCAGCCTGAAAAAGAGTTGAAATATAGCTTTGGGTGGACATTTAAACATTTAATTTTTAAATCCCATATCAGAATATTCCAATATTACCCAGTGACAGTCTGGGATGTGTATACTATCACCGTGACGTGAAATGAGTCTGGCTAAACAGGAGGTTTCGATGTTAGAGCAGCCTGAAAAAGAGTTACAATATGGCTTCAATTAGAAGCCTGAAAAAGAGTTGAAATATAGCTTTGGGTGGACATTTGAACCAGGAGGCTTCGATGTTAGAGCAGCCTGAAAAAGAGTTACAATATGGCTTCAATTAGAAGCCTGAAAAAGAGTTGAAATATAGCTTTGGGTGGACATTTGAACCTTTAATTGTTAATTCCTATATCAGAATAGTCCAATATTACCCAGTGACAGTCTCGGATGTGTATACTATCACCCTGATGTGAAATGAGTCTGGCTAAACAGTAGTTTTCGATGTTAGAGCAGCCTGAAAAAGAGATACAATATGGCTTCAATTAGAAGCCTGAAAAAGAGTTGAAATATAGCTTTGGGTGGACATTTAAACCTTTAATTTTTAAATCCTATATCAGAATAGTCCGATATTACCCAGTGACAGTCTGGGATGTGTATACTATCACACTGACGTGAAATGAGTCTGGCTAAACAGGAGGTTTCGATGTTAGAGCAGCCTGAAAAAGAGTTACAATATGTCTTTAATTAGCAGCCAAAATATAGACGAAATATAGATTTAATTGGACATTTAAGACTTTAATTTTAAAATCCTATATCAGAATAGTCCAATACTACCCAGTGACATTCTGGGATGTGTATACTATCACCCTGACGTGAAATGAGTCTGGCTAAACAGGAGGTTTCGATGTTAGAGCAGCCTGAAAAAGAGTTAAAATATGTCTTTAATTAGCAGCCTGAAAAAGAGTTGAAATATAGCTTTGGGTGGACATTTAAACATTTAATTTTTAAATCCCATATCAGAATATTCCAATATTACCCAGTGACAGTCTGGGATGTGTATACTATCACCGTGACGTGAAATGAGTCTGGCTAAACAGGAGGTTTCGATGTTAGAGCAGCCTGAAAAAGAGTTACAATATGGCTTCAATTAGAAGCCTGAAAAAGAGTTGAAATATAGCTTTGGGTGGACATTTGAACCAGGAGGCTTCGATGTTAGAGCAGCCTGAAAAAGAGTTACAATATGGCTTCAATTAGAAGCCTGAAAAAGAGTTGAAATATAGCTTTGGGTGGACATTTGAACCTTTAATTGTTAATTCCTATATCAGAATAGTCCAATATTACCCAGTGACAGTCTCGGATGTGTATACTATCACCCTGATGTGAAATGAGTCTGGCTAAACAGTAGTTTTCGATGTTAGAGCAGCCTGAAAAAGAGTTACAATATGGCTTCAATTACAAGCCTGAAAAAGAGAAGAAATATAGCTTTGGATGGACATTTAAACCTTTAATTTTTAAATCCTATATCAGAATAGTCCAATATTACCCATTGACAGTCTGGGATGTGTTTACTATCACCCTGATGTGAAATGAGTCTGGCTAAACAGGAGGTTTCGATGTTAGAGCAGCCTGAAAAAGAGTTACAATATGTCTTTAATTAGCAGCCAAAATATAGACGAAATATAGATTTAATTGGACATTTAAGACTTTAATTTTAAAATCCTATATCAGAATAGTCCAATATTACCCAGTGACAGTCTGGGATGTGTATACTATCACCCTGACGTGAAATGAGTCTGGCTAAACAGGAGGTTTCGATGTTAGAGCAGCCTGAAAAAGAGTTACAATATGGCTTCAATTAGAAGCCTGAAAAAGAGCTGAAATATAGCTTTGGGTGGACATTTAAACATTTCATTTTTAAATCCCATATCAGAATATTCCAATATTACCCAGTGACAGTCTGGGATGTGTATGCTATCACCGTGACGTGAAATGAGTATGGCTAAACAGGAGGTTTCGATGTTAGAGCAGCCTGAAAAAGTTAAAATATGTCTTTAATTAGCAGCCTGAAAAAGAGTTGAAATATAGCTTTGGGTGGACATTTAAACATTTAATTTTTGAATCCCATATCAGAATATTCCAATATTACCCAGTGACAGTCTGGGATGTGTATACTATCACCGTGACGTGAAATGAGTCTGGCTAAACAGGAGCTTTCGATGTTAGAGCAGCCTGAAAAAGAGTTACAATATGGCTTCAATTAGAAGCCTGAAAAATAGTTGAACTATAGCTTTGGGTGGACATTTAAACCTTTAATTTTTAAATCCTGTATCAGAATAGTCCAATATTACCCAGTGACAGTCTGGGATGTGTTTACTATCACCGTGACGTGAAATGAGTATGGCTAAACAGGAGGTTTCAATGTTAGAGCAGCCTGAAAAAGAGTTACAATATGTCTTTAATTAGCAGCCAAAATATAGACGAAATATAGATTTAATTGGACATTTAAGACTTTAATTTTAAAATCCTATATCAGAATAGTCCAATATTACCCAGTGACAGTCTGGGATGTGTTTAGTATCACCCTGACGTGAAATGAGTCTGGCTAAACAGGAGGTTTCGATGTTAGAGCAGCCTGAAAAAGAGTTACAATATGGCTTCAATTAGAAGCCTGAAAAAGAGTTGAAATATAGCTTTGGGTGGACATTTAAACCTTTAATTTTTAAATCCTGTATCAGAATAGTCCAATATTACCCAGTGACAGTCTGGGATGTGTTTACTATCATCTTGACGTGAAATGAGTCTGGCTAAACAAGAGGTTTCGATGTTAGAGCAGCCTGAAAAAGAGTTACAATATGGCTTCAATTAGAAGCCTGAAAAAGAGTTGAAATATAGCTTTGGGTGGACATTTAAACATTTAATTTTTAAATCCCATATCAGAATATTCCAATATTACCCAGTGACAGTCTGGGATGTGTATACTATCACCGTGACGTGAAATGAGTATGGCTAAACAGGAGGTTTCGATGTTAGAGCAGCCTGAAAAAGAGTTAAAATATGTCTTTAATGAGCAGCATGAAAAAGAGTTGAAATATAGCTTTGGGTGGACATTTAAACATTTAATTTTTAAATCCCATATCAGAATATTCCAATATTACCCAGTGACAGTCTGGGATGTGTATACTATCACCCTGACGTGAAATGAGTCTGGCTAAACAGGAGGTTTTGATGTTAGAGCAGCCTGAAAAAGAGTTACAATATGGCTTCAATTAGAAGCCTGAAAAAGAGTTGAAATATAGCTTTGGGTGGACATTTGAACCTTTAATTGTTAATTCCTATATCAGAATAGTCCAATATTACCCAGTGACAGTCTCGGATGTGTATACTATCACCCTGATGTGAAATGAGTCTGGCTAAACAGTAGTTTTCGATGTTAGAGCAGCCTGAAAAAGAGTTACAATATGGCTTCAATTACAAGCCTGAAAAAGAGAAGAAATATAGCTTTGGATGGACATTTAAACCTTTAATTTTTAAATCCTATATCAGAATAGTCCAATATTACCCATTGACAGTCTGGGATGTGTTTACTATCACCCTGATGTGAAATGAGTCTGGCTAAACAGGAGGTTTCGATGTTAGAGCAGCCTGAAAAAGAGTTACAATATGTCTTTAATTAGCAGCCAAAATATAGACGAAATATAGATTTAATTGGACATTTAAGACTTTAATTTTAAAATCCTATATCAGAATAGTCCAATATTACCCAGTGACAGTCTGGGATGTGTATACTATCACCCTGACGTGAAATGAGTCTGGCTAAACAGGAGGTTTCGATGTTAGAGCAGCCTGAAAAAGAGTTACAATATGGCTTCAATTAGAAGCCTGAAAAAGAGCTGAAATATAGCTTTGGGTGGACATTTAAACATTTCATTTTTAAATCCCATATCAGAATATTCCAATATTACCCAGTGACAGTCTGGGATGTGTATGCTATCACCGTGACGTGAAATGAGTATGGCTAAACAGGAGGTTTCGATGTTAGAGCAGCCTGAAAAAGTTAAAATATGTCTTTAATTAGCAGCCTGAAAAAGAGTTGAAATATAGCTTTGGGTGGACATTTAAACATTTAATTTTTGAATCCCATATCAGAATATTCCAATATTACCCAGTGACAGTCTGGGATGTGTATACTATCACCGTGACGTGAAATGAGTCTGGCTAAACAGGAGCTTTCGATGTTAGAGCAGCCTGAAAAAGAGTTACAATATGGCTTCAATTAGAAGCCTGAAAAATAGTTGAACTATAGCTTTGGGTGGACATTTAAACCTTTAATTTTTAAATCCTGTATCAGAATAGTCCAATATTACCCAGTGACAGTCTGGGATGTGTTTACTATCACCGTGACGTGAAATGAGTATGGCTAAACAGGAGGTTTCAATGTTAGAGCAGCCTGAAAAAGAGTTACAATATGTCTTTAATTAGCAGCCAAAATATAGACGAAATATAGATTTAATTGGACATTTAAGACTTTAATTTTAAAATCCTATATCAGAATAGTCCAATATTACCCAGTGACAGTCTGGGATGTGTTTAGTATCACCCTGACGTGAAATGAGTCTGGCTAAACAGGAGGTTTCGATGTTAGAGCAGCCTGAAAAAGAGTTACAATATGGCTTCAATTAGAAGCCTGAAAAAGAGTTGAAATATAGCTTTGGGTGGACATTTAAACCTTTAATTTTTAAATCCTGTATCAGAATAGTCCAATATTACCCAGTGACAGTCTGGGATGTGTTTACTATCATCTTGACGTGAAATGAGTCTGGCTAAACAAGAGGTTTCGATGTTAGAGCAGCCTGAAAAAGAGTTACAATATGGCTTCAATTAGAAGCCTGAAAAAGAGTTGAAATATAGCTTTGGGTGGACATTTAAACATTTAATTTTTAAATCCCATATCAGAATATTCCAATATTACCCAGTGACAGTCTGGGATGTGTATACTATCACCGTGACGTGAAATGAGTATGGCTAAACAGGAGGTTTCGATGTTAGAGCAGCCTGAAAAAGAGTTAAAATATGTCTTTAATGAGCAGCATGAAAAAGAGTTGAAATATAGCTTTGGGTGGACATTTAAACATTTAATTTTTAAATCCCATATCAGAATATTCCAATATTACCCAGTGACAGTCTGGGATGTGTATACTATCACCCTGACGTGAAATGAGTCTGGCTAAACAGGAGGTTTTGATGTTAGAGCAGCCTGAAAAAGAGTTACAATATGGCTTCAATTAGAAGCCTGAAAAAGAGTTGAAATATAGCTTTGGGTGGACATTTAAACCTTTAATTTTTAAATCCTGTATCAGAATAGTCCAATATTACCCAGTGACAGTCTGGGATGTGTTTACTATCACCTTGACGTGAAATGAGTCTGGCTAAACAAGAGGTTTCGATGTTAGAGCAGCCTGAAAAAGAGTTACAATATGGCTTCAATTAGAAGCCTGAAAAAGAGTTGAAATATAGCTTTGGGTGGACATTTAAACATTTCATTTTTAAATCCCATATCAGAATATTCCAATATTACCCAGTGACAGTCTGGGATGTGTATACTATCACCCTGACGTGAAATGAGTATGGCTAAACAGGAGGTTTCGATGTTAGAGCAGCCTGAAAAAGAGTTAAAATATGTCTTTAATTAGCAGCCTGAAAAAGAGTTGAAATATAGCTTTGGGTGGACATGTAAACATTGAATTTTTAAATCCCATATCAGAATATTCCAATATTACCCAGTGAGAGTCTGGGATGTGTATACTATCACCGTGACGTGAAATGAGTCTGGCTAAACAGGAGGTTTCGATGTTAGAGCAGCCTGAAAAAGAGTTACAATATGGCTTCAATTAGAAGCCTGAAAAAGAGTTGAAATATAGCTTTGGGTGGACATTTAAACCTTTAATTTTTAAATCCTGTATCAGAATAGTCCAATATTACCCAGTGACAGTCTGGGATGTGTTTACTATCACCTTGACGTGAAATGAGTCTGGCTAAACAAGAGGTTTCGATGTTAGAGCAGCCTGAAAAAGAGTTACAATATGGCTTCAATTAGAAGCCTGAAAAAGAGTTGAAATATAGCTTTGGGTGGACATTTAAACATTTAATTTTTAAATCCCATATCAGAATATTCCAATATTACCCAGTGACAGTCTGGGATGTGTATACTATCACCGTGAAATGAAATGAGTATGGCTAAACAGGAGGTTTCGATGTTAGAGCAGCCTGAAAAAGAGTTACAATATGTCTTTAATTAGCAGCCAAAATATAGACGAAATATAGATTTAATTGGACATTTAAGACTTTAATTTTAAAATCCTATATCAGAATAGTCCAATATTACCCAGTGACAGTCTGGGATGTGTTTAGTATCACCCTGACGTGAAATTAGTCTGGCTAAACAGGAGGTTTCGATGTTAGAGCAGCCTGAAAAAGAGTTACAATATGGCTTCAATTAGAAGCCTGAAAAATAGTTTAAATATAGCTTTGGGTGGACATTTGAACCTTTAATTTTTAAATCCTATATCAGAATAGTCCAATATTACCCAGTGACAGTCTGGGATGTGTATACTATCATCCTGACATGAAATGAGTCTGGCTAAACAGGAGGTTTCGATGTTAGAGCAGCCTGAAAAAGAGTTATAATATGTCTTTAATTAGTAGCCTGAAAAAGAGTTGAAATATAGCTTTGGGTGGACATTTAAACATTTAATTTTTAATTCCCATATCAGAATATTCCAATATTACCCAGTGACAGTCTGGGATGTGTATACTATCACCCTGACGTGAAATGAGTCTGGCTAAACAGGAGGTTTCGATGTTAGAGCAGCCTGAAAAAGAGTTACAATATGGCTTCAATTAGAAGCCTGAAAAAGAGTTGAAATATAGCTTTGGGTGGACATTTAAACCTTTAATTTTTACATCCTGTATCAGAATAGTCCAATATTACCCAGTGACAGTCTGGGATGTGTTTACTATCACCTTGACGTGAAATGAGTCTGGCTAAACAAGAGGTTTCGATGTTAGAGCAGCCTGAAAAAGAGTTACAATATGGCTTCAATTAGAAGCCTGAAAAAGAGTTGAAATATAGCTTTGGGTGGACATTTAAACATTTAATTTTTAAATCCCATATCAGAATATTCCAATATTACCCAGTGAGAGTCTGGGATGTGTATACTATCACCGTGACGTGAAATGAGTCTGGCTAAACAGGAGGTTTCGATGTTAGAGCAGCCTGAAAAAGAGTTACAATATGGCTTCAATTAGAAGCCTGAAAAAGAGTTGAAATATAGCTTTGGGTGGACATTTAAACATTTAATTTTTAAATCCCATATCAGAATATTCCAATATTACCCAGTGACAGTCTGGGATGTGTATACTATCACCGTGAAATGAAATGAGTATGGCTAAACAGGAGGTTTCGATGTTAGAGCAGCCTGAAAAAGAGTTACAATATGTCTTTAATTAGCAGCCAAAATATAGACGAAATATAGATTTAATTGGACATTTAAGACTTTAATTTTAAAATCCTATATCAGAATAGTCCAATATTACCCAGTGACAGTCTGGGATGTGTTTAGTATCACCCTGACGTGAAATGAGTCTGGCTAAACAGGAGGTTTCGATGTTAGAGCAGCCTGAAAAAGAGTTACAATATGGCTTCAATTAGAAGCCTGAAAAATAGTTTAAATATAGCTTTGGGTGGACATTTGAACCTTTAATTTGTAAATCCTATATCAGAATAGTCCAATATTACCCAGTGACAGTCTGGGATGTGTATACTATCATCCTGACATGAAATGAGTCTGGCTAAACAGGAGGTTTCGATGTTAGAGCAGCCTGAAAAAGAGTTATAATATGTCTTTAATTAGCAGCCTGAAAAAGAGTTGAAATATAGCTTTGGGTGGACATTTAAACATTTAATTTTTAATTCCCATATCAGAATATTCCAATATTACCCAGTGACAGTCTGGGATGTGTATACCATCACCCTGACGTGAAATGAGTCTGGCTAAACAGGAGGTTTCGATGTTAGAGCAGCCTGAAAAATAGTTACAATATGGCTTCAATTAGAAGCCTGAAAAAGAGTTGAAATATAGCTTTGGGTGGACATTTAAACCTTTAATTTTTAAATCCTATATCAGAATAGTCCGATATTACCCAGTGACAGTCTGGGATGTGTATACTATCACATTGATGTGAAATGAGTCTGGCTAAACAGGAGGTTTCGATGTTACAGCAGGCTGAAAAAGAGTTACAATATGTCTTTAATTAGCAGCCAAAATATAGACGAAATATAGATTTAATTGGACATTTAAGACTTTAATTTTAAAATCCTATATCAGAATAGTCCAATATTACCCAGTGACAGTCTGGGATGTGTATACTATCACCCTGACGTGAAATGAGTCTGGCTAAACAGGAGGTTTCGATGTTAGAACAGCCTGAATAAGAGTTACAATATGGCTTCAATTAGAAGCCTGAAAAAGAGTTGAAATATAGCTTTGGGTGGACATTTAAACCTTTAATTTTTAAATCCTGTATCAGAATAGTCCAATATTACCCAGTGACAGTCTGGGATGTGTTTACTATCACCTTGACGTGAAATGAGTCTGGCTAAACAAGAGGTTTCGATGTTAGAGCAGCCTGAAAAAGAGATACAATATGGCTTCAATTAGAAGCCTGAAAAAGAGTTGAAATATAGCTTTGGGTGGACATTTAAACCTTTAATTTTTAAATCCTATATCAGAATAGTCCGATATTACCCAGTGACAGTCTTGGATGTGTATACTATCACACTGACGTGAAATGAGTCTGGCTAAACAGGAGGTTTCAATGTTAGAGCAGCCTGAAAAAGAGTTACAATATGTCTTTAATTAGCAGCCAAAATATAGACGAAATATAGATTTAATTGGACATTTAAGACTTTAATTTTAAAATCCTATATCAGAATAGTCCAATACTACCCAGTGACAGTCTGGGATGTGTATACTATCACCCTGACGTGAAATGAGTCTGGCTAAACAGGAGGTTTCGATGTTAGAGCAGCCTGAAAAAGAGTTACAATATGGCTTCAATTAGAAGCCTGAAAAAGAGTTGAAATATAGCTTTGGGTGGACATTTAAACCTTTAATTTTTAAATCCTGTATCAGAATAGTCCAATATTACCCAGTGACAGTCTGGGATGTGTTTACTATCACCTTGACGTGAAATGAGTCTGGCTAAACAAGAGGTTTCGATGTTAGAGCAGCCTGAAAAAGAGTTACAATATGGCTTCAATTAGAAGCCTGAAAAAGAGTTGAAATATAGCTTTGGGTGGACATTTAAACATTTCATTTTTAATTCCCATATCAGAATATTCCAATATTACCCAGTGACATTCTGGGATGTGTATACTATCACCGTGATGTGAAATGAGTCTGGCTAAACAGGAGGTTTCGATGTTAGAGCAGCCTGAAAAAGAGTTACAATATGGCTTTAATTAGAAGCCTGAAAAAGAGTTGAAATATAGCTTTGGGTGGACATTTGAACCTTTAATTTTTAAATCCTACATCAGAATAGTCCAATATTACCCAGTGACAGTCTGGGATGTGTTTACTATCACCCTGATGTGAAATGAGTCTGGCTAAACAAGAGGTTTCGATGTTAGAGCAGCCTGAAAAAGAGTTACAATATGGCTTCAATTAGAAGCCTCAAAAGGAGTTGAAATATAGCTTTGGGTGGACATTTAAACCTTTAATTTTTAAATGCTATATCAGAATATTCCGATATTACCCAGTGACAGTCTGGGATGTGTATACTATCATCCTGACATGAAATGAGTCTGGCTAAACAGGAGGTTTCGATGTTAGAGCAGCCTGAAAATAAGTTAAAATATGTCTTTAATTAGCAGCCTGAAAAAGAGTTGAAATATAGCTTTGGGTGGACATTTAAACATTTAATTTTTAAATCCCATATCAGAATATTCCAATATTACCCAGTGACAGTCTGGGATGTGTATACTATCACCGTGACGTGAAATGAGTCTGGCTAAACAGGAGGTTTCGATGTTAGAGCAGCCTGAAAAAGAGTTACAATATGGCTTCAATTAGAAGCCTGAAAAAGAGTTGAAATATAGCTTTGGGTGTACATTTGAACCAGGAGGCTTCGATGTTAGAGCAGCCTGAAAAAGAGTTACAATATGGCTTCAATTAGAAGCCTGAAAAAGAGTTGAAATATAGCTTTGGGTGGACATTTGAACCTTTAATTGTTAAATCCTATATCAGAATAGTCCAATATTACCCAGTGACAGTCTCGGATGTGTATACTATCACCCTGATGTGAAATGAGTCTGGCTAAACAGTAGTTTTCGATGTTAGAGCAGCCTGAAAAAGAGTTACAATATGGCTTCAATTACAAGCCTGAAAAAGAGAAGAAATATAGCTTTGGATGGACATTTAAACCTTTAATTTTTAAATCCTATATCAGAATAGTCCAATATTACCCATTGACAGTCTGGGATGTGTTTAATATCACCCTGACATGAAATGAGTCTGTCTAAACAGGAGGTTTCGATGTTAGAGCAGCCTGAAAAAGAGTTACAATATGGCTTCAATTAGAAGCCTGAAAAAGAGTTGAAATATAGCTTTGGGTGGACATTTAAACCTTTAATTTTTAAATCCTATATCAGAATAGTCCGATATTACCCAGTGACAGTCTGGGATGTGTATACTATCACCCTGACGTGAAATGAGTCTGGCTAAACAGGAGGTTTCGATGTTAGAGCAGCCTGAAAAAGAGTTACAATATGTCTTTAATTAGCAGCCAAAATATAGATGAAATATAGATTTAATTGGACATTTAAGACTTTAATTTTAAAATCCTATATCAGAATAGTCCAATATTACCCAGTGACAGTCTGGGATGTGTATACTATCACCCTGACGTGAAATGAGTCTGGCTAAACAGGAGGTTTCGATGTTAGAGCAGCCTGAAAAAGAGTTACAATATGGCTTCAATTAGAAGCCTGAAAAAGAGCTGAAATATAGCTTTGGGTGGACATTTAAACATTTCATTTTTAAATCCCATATCAGAATATTCCAATATTACCCAGTGACAGTCTGGGATGTGTATGCTATCACCGTGACGTGAAATGAGTATGGCTAAACAGGAGGTTTCGATGTTAGAGCAGCCTGAAAAAGTTAAAATATGTCTTTAATTAGCAGCCTGAAAAAGAGTTGAAATATAGCTTTGGGTGGACATTTAAACATTTAATTTTTGAATCCCATATCAGAATATTCCAATATTACCCAGTGACAGTCTGGGATGTGTATACTATCACCGTGACGTGAAATGAGTCTGGCTAAACAGGAGCTTTCGATGTTAGAGCAGCCTGAAAAAGAGTTACAATATGGCTTCAATTAGAAGCCTGAAAAATAGTTGAAATATAGCTTTGGGTGGACAATTAAACCTTTAATTTTTAAATCCTGTATCAGAATAGTCCAATATTACCCAGTGACAGTCTGGGATGTGTTTACTATCACCGTGACGTGAAATGAGTATGGCTAAACAGGAGGTTTCAATGTTAAAGCAGCCTGAAAAAGAGTTACAATATGTCTTTAATTAGCAGCCAAAATATAGACGAAATATAGATTTAATTGGACATTTAAGACTTTAATTTTAAAATCCTATATCAGAATAGTCCAATATTACCCAGTGACAGTCTGGGATGTGTTTAGTATCACCCTGACGTGAAATGAGTCTGGCTAAACAGGAGGTTTCGATGTTAGAGCAGCCTGAAAAAGAGTTACAATATGGCTTCAATTAGAAGCCTGAAAAAGAGTTGAAATATAGCTTTGGGTGGACATTTAAACCTTTAATTTTTAAATCCTGTATCAGAATAGTCCAATATTACCCAGTGACAGTCTGGGATGTGTTTACTATCACCTTGACGTGAAATGAGTCTGGCTAAACAAGAGGTTTCGATGTTAGAGCAGCCTGAAAAAGAGTTACAATATGGCTTCAATTAGAAGCCTGAAAAAGAGTTGAAATATAGCTTTGGGTGGACATTTGAACCTTTCATTTTTAAATCCTATATCAGAATAGTCCAATATTACCCAGTGACAGTCTGGGATGTGTATACTATCACCCTGATGTGAAATGAGTCTGGCTAAACAGGAGTTTTCGATGTTAGAGCAGCCTGAAAAAGAGTTACAATATGGCTTCAATTAGAAGCCTGAAAAAGAGTTGAAATATAGCTTTGGGTGGACATTTAAACCTTTAATTTTTAAATCCTGTGTCAGAATAGTCCGATATTACCCAGTGACAGTCTGGGATGTGTTTACTATCACCTTGACGTGAAATGAGTCTGGCTAAACAGGAGGTTTCGATGTTAGAGCAGCCTGAAAAAGAGTTACAATATGGCTTCAATTAGAAGCCTGAAAAAGAGTTGAAATATAGCTTTGGGTGGACATTTGAACCTTTAATTTTTAAATCCTATATCAGAATAGTCCAATATTACCCAGTGACAGTCTGGGATGTGGATACTATCACCATGATGTGAAATGAGTCTGGCTAAACAGGAGTTTTAGATGTTAGAGCAGCCTGAAAAAGAGTTACAATATGGCTTCAATTAGAAGCCTGAAAAAGAGTTGAAATATAGCTTTGGGTGGACATTTAAACCTTTAATTTTTAAATCCTATATCAGAATAGTCCAATATTACCCATTGACAGTCTGGGATGTGTTTACTATCACCCTGACGTGAAATGAGTCTCGCTAAACAGGAGGTTTTGATGTTAGAGCAACCTGAAAAAGAGTTACAATATGGCTTCAATTAGAAGCCTGAAAAAGAGTTGAAATATAGCTTTGGGTGGACATTTAAACATTTAATTTTTAAATCCCATATCAGAATATTCCAATATTACCCAGTGACAGTCTGGGATGTGTATAATATCACCGTGGTGTGAAATGAGTCTGGCTAAACAGGAGGTTTCGATGTTAGAGCAGCCTGAAAAAGAGTTACAATATGTCTTTAATTAGCAGCCAAAATATAGACAAAATATAGATTTAATTGGACATTTAAGACTTTAATTTTAAAATCCTATATCAGAATAGTCCAATATTACCCAGTGACAGTCTGGGATGTGTTTAGTATCACCCTGACGTGAAATGATTCTGGCTAAACAGGAGGTTTCGATGTTAGAGCAGCCTGAAAAAGAGTTACAATATGGCTTCAATTGGAAGCCTGAAAAAGAGTTGAAATATAGCTTTGGGTGGACATTTAAACATTTAATTTTTAAATCCCATATCAGAATATTCCAATATTACCCAGTGACAGTCTGGGATGTGTATAATATCACCGTGGTGTGAAATGAGTCTGGCTAAACAGGAGGTTTCGATGTTAGAGCAGCCTGAAAAAGAGTTACAATATGTCTTTAATTAGCAGCCAAAATATAGACAAAATATAGATTTAATTGGACATTTAAGACTTTAATTTTAAAATCCTATATCAGAATAGTCCAATATTACCCAGTGACAGTCTGGGATGTGTTTAGTATCACCCTGACGTGAAATGATTCTGGCTAAACAGGAGGTTTCGATGTTAGAGCAGCCTGAAAAAGAGTTACAATATGGCTTCAATTGGAAGCCTGAAAAAGAGTTGAAATATAGCTTTGGGTGGACATTTGAACCTTTAATTTTTAAATCCTATATCAGAATAGTCTAATATTACCCAGTGACAGTCTGGGATGTGTTTACTATCACCCTGATGTGAAATGAGTCTGGCTAAACAAGAGGTTTCGATGTTAGAGCAGCCTGAAAAAGAGTTACAATATGGCTTCAATTAGAAGCCTCAAAAAGAGTTGAAATATAGCTTTGGGTGGACATTTAAACCTTTAATTTTTAAATCCTATATCAGAATATTCCGATATTACCCAGTGACAGTCTGAGATGTGTTTACTATCACCCTGATGTGCAATGAGTCTGGCTAAACAGGAGTTTTCGATGTTAGAGCAGCCTGAAAAAGAGTTACAATATGGCTTCAATTAGAAGCCTGAAAAATAGTTGAAATATAGCTTTGGGTGGACATTTAAACCTTTAATTTTTAAATCCTATATCAGAGTAGTCCAATATTACCCAGTGACAGTCTGGGATGTGTATACTATCACCCTGATGTGAAATGAGTCTGGCTAAACAGGAGGTTTCGATGTTAGAGCAGCCTGAAAAAGAGTTACAATATGGCTTCAATTAGAAGCCTGAAAAAGAGTTGAAATATAGCTTTGGGTGGACATTTAAACCTTTAATTTTTAAATCCTATATCAGAATAGTCCAATATTACCCATTGACAGTCTGGGATGTGTTTACTATCACCCTGACGTGAAATGAGTCTCGCTAAACAGGAGGTTTTGATGTTAGAGCAGCCTGAAAAAGAGTTACAATATGGCTTCAATTAGAAGCCTGAAAAAGAGTTGAAATATAGCTTTGGGTGGACATTTAAACGTTTAATTTTTAAATCCCATATCAGAATATTCCAATATTACCCAGTGACAGTCTGGGATGTGTATACTATCACCGTGACGTGAAATGAGTCTGGCTAAACAGGAGGTTTCGATGTTAGAGCAGCCTGAAAAAGAGTTACAATATGGCTTCAATTAGAAGCCTGAAAAAGAGTTGAAATATAGCTTTGGGTGGACATTTGAACCTTTCATTTTTAAATCCTATATCAGAATAGTCCAATATTACCCAGTGACAGTCTGGGATGTGTATACTATCACCCTGATGTGAAATGAGTCTGGCTAAACAGGAGTTTTCGATGTTAGAGCAGCCTGAAAAAGAGTTACAATATGGCTTCAATTAGAAGCCTGAAAAAGAGTTGAAATATAGCTTTGGGTGGACATTTAAACCTTTAATTTTTAAATCCTGTGTCAGAATAGTCCGATATTACCCAGTGACAGTCTGGGATGTGTTTACTATCACCTTGACGTGAAATGAGTCTGGCTAAACAGGAGGTTTCGATGTTAGAGCAGCCTGAAAAAGAGTTACAATATGGCTTCAATTAGAAGCCTGAAAAAGAGTTGAAATATAGCTTTGGGTGGACATTTGAACCTTTAATTTTTAAATCCTATATCAGAATAGTCCAATATTACCCAGTGACAGTCTGGGATGTGGATACTATCACCATGATGTGAAATGAGTCTGGCTAAACAGGAGTTTTAGATGTTAGAGCAGCCTGAAAAAGAGTTACAATATGGCTTCAATTAGAAGCCTGAAAAAGAGTTGAAATATAGCTTTGGGTGGACATTTAAACCTTTAATTTTTAAATCCTATATCAGAATAGTCCAATATTACCCATTGACAGTCTGGGATGTGTTTACTATCACCCTGACGTGAAATGAGTCTCGCTAAACAGGAGGTTTTGATGTTAGAGCAGCCTGAAAAAGAGTTACAATATGGCTTCAATTAGAAGCCTGAAAAAGAGTTGAAATATAGCTTTGGGTGGACATTTAAACATTTAATTTTTAAATCCCATATCAGAATATTCCAATATTACCCAGTGACAGTCTGGGATGTGTATAATATCACCGTGGTGTGAAATGAGTCTGGCTAAACAGGAGGTTTCGATGTTAGAGCAGCCTGAAAAAGAGTTACAATATGTCTTTAATTAGCAGCCAAAATATAGACAAAATATAGATTTAATTGGACATTTAAGACTTTAATTTTAAAATCCTATATCAGAATAGTCCAATATTACCCAGTGACAGTCTGGGATGTGTTTAGTATCACCCTGACGTGAAATGATTCTGGCTAAACAGGAGGTTTCGATGTTAGAGCAGCCTGAAAAAGAGTTACAATATGGCTTCAATTGGAAGCCTGAAAAAGAGTTGAAATATAGCTTTGGGTGGACATTTGAACCTTTAATTTTTAAATCCTATATCAGAATAGTCTAATATTACCCAGTGACAGTCTGGGATGTGTTTACTATCACCCTGATGTGAAATGAGTCTGGCTAAACAAGAGGTTTCGATGTTAGAGCAGCCTGAAAAAGAGTTACAATATGGCTTCAATTAGAAGCCTCAAAAAGAGTTGAAATATAGCTTTGGGTGGACATTTAAACCTTTAATTTTTAAATCCTATATCAGAATATTCCGATATTACCCAGTGACAGTCTGAGATGTGTTTACTATCACCCTGATGTGCAATGAGTCTGGCTAAACAGGAGTTTTCGATGTTAGAGCAGCCTGAAAAAGAGTTACAATATGGCTTCAATTAGAAGCCTGAAAAATAGTTGAAATATAGCTTTGGGTGGACATTTAAACCTTTAATTTTTAAATCCTATATCAGAGTAGTCCAATGTTACCCAGTGACAGTCTGGGATGTGTATACTATCACCCTGATGTGAAATGAGTCTGGCTAAACAGGAGGTTTCGATGTTAGAGCAGCCTGAAAAAGAGTTACAATATGGCTTCAATTAGAAGCCTGAAAAAGAGTTGAAATATAGCTTTGGGTGGACATTTAAACCTTTAATTTTTAAATCCTATATCAGAATAGTCCAATATTACCCATTGACAGTCTGGGATGTGTTTACTATCACCCTGACGTGAAATGAGTCTCGCTAAACAGGAGGTTTTGATGTTAGAGCAGCCTGAAAAAGAGTTACAATATGGCTTCAATTAGAAGCCTGAAAAAGAGTTGAAATATAGCTTTGGGTGGACATTTAAACGTTTAATTTTTAAATCCCATATCAGAATATTCCAATATTACCCAGTGACAGTCTGGGATGTGTATACTATCACCGTGACGTGAAATGAGTCTGGCTAAACAGGAGGTTTCGATGTTAGAGCAGCCTGAAAAAGAGTTACAATATGGCTTCAATTATAAGCCTGAAAAAGAGTTGAAATATAGCTTTGGGTGGACATTTGAACCTTTAATTTTTAAATCCTATATCAGAATAGTCCAATATTACCCAGTGACAGTCTGGGATGTGTTTACTATCACCCTGACGTGAAATGAGTCTGGCTAAACAGGAGGTTTCGATGTTAGAGCAGCCTGAAAAAGAGTTACAATATGTCTTTAATTAGCAGCCAAAATATAGACGAAATATAGATTTAATTGGACATTTAAGACTTTAATTTTAAAATCCTATATCAGAATAGTCCAATATTACCCAGTGGCAGTCTGGGATGTGTCTACTATCACCCTGACGTGAAATGAGTCTGGCTAAACAAGACGTTTTGATGTTAGAGCAGCCTGAAAAAGAGTTACAATATGGCTTCAATTAGAAGCCTGAAAAAGAGTTGAAATATAGCTTTGGGTGGACATTTGAACCTTTAATTTTTAAATCCTATATCAGAATAGTCCAATATTACCCAGTGGCAGTCTGGGATGTGTCTACTATCACCCTGACGTGAAATGAGTCTGGCTAAACAAGACGTTTTGATGTTAGAGCAGCCTGAAAAAGAGTTATAATATGTCTTTAGTTAGCAGCCTGAAAAAGAGTTGAAATATAGCTTTGGGTGGACATTTAAACATTTAATTTTTAATTCCCATATCAGAATATTCCATTATTACCCAGTGACAGTCTGGGATGTGTATACTATCACCCTGACGTGAAATGAGTCTGGCTAAACAGGAGGTTTCGATGTTAGAGCAGCCTGAAAAAGAGTTACAATATGGCTTCAATTAGAAGCCTGAAAAAGAGTTGAAATATAGCTTTGGGTGGACATTTAAACCTTTAATTTTTAAATTCCATATCAGAATATTCCAATATTACCCATTGAGAGTCTGGGATGTGTATACTATCACCATGACGTGAAATGAGTATGGCTAAACAGGAGGTTTCGATGTTAGAGCAGCCTGAAAAAGAGATAAAATATGTCTTTAATTAGCAGCCTGAAAAAGAGTTGAAATATAGCTTTGGGTGGACATTTAAACATTTAATTTTTAAATCCCATATCAGAATAGTCCAATATTACCCATTGACAGTCTGGGATGTGTTTACTATCACCCTGACGTGAAATGAGTCTCGCTAAACAGGAGGTTTTGATGTTAGAGCAGCCTGAAAAAGAGTTACAATATGGCTTCAATTAGAAGCCTGAAAAAGAGTTGAAATATAGCTTTGGGTGGACATTTAAACATTTAATTTTTAAATCCCATATCAGAATATTCCAATATTACCCAGTGACAGTCTGGGATGTGTATACTATCACCGTGACATGAAATGAGTCTGGCTAAACAGGAGGTTTCGATGTTAGAGCAGCCTGAAAAAGAGTTACAATATGGCTTCAATTATAAGCCTGAAAAAGAGTTGAAATATAGCTTTGGGTGGACATTTGAACCTTTAATTTTTAAATCCTATATCAGAATAGTCCAATATTACCCAGTGACAGTCTGGGATGTGTTTACTATCACCCTGACGTGAAATGAGTCTGGCTAAACAGGAGGTTTCGATGTTAGAGCAGCCTGAAAAAGAGTTACAATATGTCTTTAATTAGCAGCCAAAATATAGACGAAATATAGATTTAATTGGACATTTAAGACTTTAATTTTAAAATCCTATATCAGAATAGTCCAATATTACCCAGTGGCAGTCTGGGATGTGTCTACTATCACCCTGACGTGAAATGAGTCTGGCTAAACAAGACGTTTTGATGTTAGAGCAGCCTGAAAAAGAGTTACAATATGGCTTCAATTAGAAGCCTGAAAAAGAGTTGAAATATAGCTTTGGGTGGACATTTGAACCTTTAATTTTTAAATCCTATATCAGAATAGTCCAATATTACCCAGTGACAGTCTGGGATGTGTATACTATCACCATGATGTGAAATGAGTCTGGCTAAACAGGAGTTTTCGATGTTAGAGCAGCCTGAAAAAGAGTTACAATATGGCTTCAATTAGAAGCCTAAAAAAGAGTTGAAATATAGCTTTGGGTGGACATTTAAACCTTTAATTTTTAAATCCTATATCAGATTAGTCCAATGTTACCCATTGACAGTCTGGGATGTGTTTACTATCACCCTGACGTGAAATGTGTCTGGCTAAACAGGAGGTTTCGATGTTAGAGCAGCCTAAAAAAGAGTTACAATATGGCTTCAATTAGAAGCCTGAAAAAGAGTTTAAATATAGCTTTGGGTGGACATTTGAACCTTTAACTTTTAAATCCTTTATCAGAATAGTCCAATATTACCCAGTGACAGTCTGGGATGTGTTTACTATCACCCTGATGTGAAATGAGTCTGGCTAAACAAGAGGTTTCGATGTTAGAGCAGCCTGAAAAAGAGTTACAATATGGCTTCAATTAGAAGCCTCAAAAAAAGTTGAAATATAGCTTTGGGTGGACATTTAAACCTTTAATTTTTAAATCCTATATCAGAATATTCCGATATTACCCAGTGACAGTCTGGGATGTGTATACTATCATCCTGACATGAAATGAGTCTGGCTAAACAGGAGGTTTCGATGTTAGAGCAGCCTGAAAAAGAGTTACAATATGTCTTTAATTAGCAGCCAAAATATAGACGAAATATAGATTTAATTGGACATTTAAGACTTTAATTTTAAAATCCTATATCAGAATAGTCCAATATTACCCAGTGACAGTCTGGGATGTGTATACTATCACCCTGACGTGAAATGATTCTGGCTAAACAGGAGGTTTCGATGTTAGAGCAGCCTGAAAAAGAGTTACAATATGGCTTCAATTAGAAGCCTGAAAAAGAGTTGAAATATAGCTTTGAGTGGACATTTAAACCTTTAATTTTTAAATCCTGTATCAGAATAGTCCAATATTACCCAGTGACAGTCTGGGATGCGTTTACTATCACCTTGACGTGAAATGAGTCTGGCTAACCAAGAGGTTTCGATGTTAGAGCAGCCTGAAAAAGAGTTACAATATGGCTTCAATGAGAAGCCTGAACAAGAGTTGAAATATAGCTTTGGGTGGACATTTGAACCTTTAATTTTTAAATCCTATATCACAGTAGTCCAATATTTCCCAGTGACAGTCTGGGATGTGTTTACTATCACCCTGACGTGAAATGAGTCTGGCTAAACAGGAGGTTTCGATGTTAGAGCAGCCTGAAAAAGAGTTACAATATAGCTTTGAGTGGACATTTAAACCTTTAATTTTTAAATCCTGTATCAGAATAGTCCAATATTACCCAGTGACAGTCTGGGATGCGTTTACTATCACCTTGACGTGAAATGAGTCTGGCTAACCAAGAGGTTTCGATGTTAGAGCAGCCTGAAAAAGAGTTACAATATGGCTTCAATTAGAAGCCTGAAAAAGAGTTGAAATATAGCTTTGGGTGGACATTTGAACCTTTAATTTTTAAATCCTATATCAGAATAGTCCAATATTACCCAGTGACAGTCTGGGATGTGTTTACTATCACCCTGATGTGAAATGAGTCTGGCTAAACAAGAGGTTTCGATGTTAGAGCAGCCTGAAAAAGAGTTACAATATGGCTTCAATTAGAAGCCTGAAAAAGAGTTGAAATATAGCTTTGGGTGGACATTTAAACCTTTCATTTTTAAATCCTATATCAGAATAGTCCGATATTACCCAGTGACAGTCTGGGATGTGTATACTATCACCCTGACGTGAAATGAGTCTGGCTAAACAGGAGGTTTCGATGTTAGAGCAGCCTGAAAAAGAGTTACAATATGTCTTTAATTAGCAGCCAAAATATAGACGAAATATAGATTTAATTGGACATTTAAGACTTTAATTTTAAAATCCTATATCAGAATAGTCCAATATTACCCAGTGACAGTCTGGGATGTGTATACTATCACCCTGACGTGAAATGAGTCTGGCTAAACAGGAGGTTTCGATGTTAGAGCAGCCTGAAAAAGAGTTACAATATGGCTTCAATTAGAAGCCTGAAAAAGAGTTGAAATATAGCTTTGGGTGGACATTTAAACCTTTAATTTTTAAATCCTGTATCAGAATAGTCCAATATTACCCAGTGACAGTCTGGGATGTGTTTACTATCACCTTGACGTGAAATGAGTCTGGCTAAACAAGAGGTTTCGATGTTAGAGCAGCCTGAAAAAGAGTTACAATATGGCTTCAATTAGAAGCCTGAAAAAGAGTTGAAATATAGCTTTGGGTGGACATTTAAACATTTCATTTTTAAATCCCATATCAGAATATTCCAATATTACCCAGTGACAGTCTGGGATGTGTATACTATCACCGTGACGTGAAATGAGTATGGCTAAACAGGAGGTTTCGATGTTAGAGCAGCCTGAAAAAGAGTTAAAATATGTATTTAATTAGCAGCCTGAAAAAGAGTTTAAATATAGCTTTGGGTGGACATTTAAACATTTAATTTTTAAATCCCATATCAGAATATTCCAATATTACCCAGTGACAGTCTGGGATGTGTATACTATCACCGTGACGTGAAATGAGTCTGGCTAAACAGGAGGTTTTGATGTTAGAGCAGCCTGAAAAAGAGTTACAATATGGCTTCAATTAGAAGCCTGAAAAAGAGTTGAAATATAGCTTTGGGTGGACATTTAAACATTTAATTTTTAAATCCCATATCAGAATATTCCAATATTACCCAGTGACAGTCTGGGATGTGTATACTATCACCGTGACGTGAAATGAGTATGGCTAAACAGGAGGTTTCGATGTTAGAGCAGCCTGAAAAAGAGTTACAATATGTCTTTAATTAGCAGCCAAAATATAGACGAAATATAGATTTAATTGGACATTTAAGACTTTAATTTTAAAATCCTATATCAGAATAGTCCAATATTACCCAGTGACAGTCTGGGATGTGTATACTATCACCCTGACGTGAAATGAGTCTGGCTAAACAGGAGGTTTCGATGTTAGAGCAGCCTGAAAAAGAGTTACAATATGGCTTCAATTAGAAGCCTGAAAAAGAGTTGAAATATAGCTTTGGGTGGACATTTAAACCTTTAATTTTTAAATCCTGTATCAGAATAGTCCAATATTACCCAGTGACAGTCTGGGATGTGTTTACTATCACCTTGACGTGAAATGAGTCTGGCTAAACAAGAGGTTTCGATGTTAGAGCAGCCTGAAAAAGAGTTACAATATGGCTTCAATTAGAAGCCTGAAAAAGAGTTGAAATATAGCTTTGGGTGGACATTTAAACATTTCATTTTTAAATCCCATATCAGAATATTCCAATATTACCCAGTGACAGTCTGGGATGTGTATACTATCACCGTGACGTGAAATGAGTATGGCTAAACAGGAGGTTTCGATGTTAGAGCAGCCTGAAAAAGAGTTAAAATATGTCTTTAATTAGCAGCCTGAAAAAGAGTTTAAATATAGCTTTGGGTGGACATTTAAACATTTAATTTTTAAATCCCATATCAGAATATTCCAATATTACCCAGTGACAGTCTGGGATGTGTATACTATCACCGTGACGTGAAATGAGTCTGGCTAAAGAGGAGGTTTTGATGTTAGAGCAGCCTGAAAAAGAGTTACAATATGGTTTCAATTAGAAGCCTGAAAAAGAGTTGAAATATAGCTTTGGGTGGACATTTAAACATTTAATTTTTAAATCCCATATCAGAATATTCCAATATTACCCAGTGAGAGTCTGGGATGTGTATACTATCACCGTGACGTGAAATGAGTATGGCTAAACAGGAGGTTTCAATGTTAGAGCAGCCTGAAAAAGAGTTACAATATGTCTTTAATTAGCAGCCAAAATATAGACGAAATATAGATTTAATTGGACATTTAAGACTTTAATTTTAAAATCCTATATCAGAATAGTCCAATATTACCAAGTGACAGTCTGGGATGTGTATACTATCACCCTGACGTGAAATGAGTCTGGCTAAACAGGAGGTTTCGATGTTAGAGCAGCCTGAAAAAGAGTTACAATATGGCTTCAATTAGAAGCCTGAAAAAGAGTTGAAATATAGCTTTGGGTGGACATTTAAACCTTTAATTTTTAAATCCTGTATCAGAATAGTCCAATATTACCCAGTGACAGTCTGGGATGTGTTTACTATCACCTTGACGTGAAATGAGTCTGGCTAAACAAGAGGTTTCGATGTTAGAGCAGCCTGAAAAAGAGTTAAAATATGTCTTTAATTAGCAGCCTGAAAAAGAGTTGAAATATAGCTTTGGGTGGACATTTAAACCTTTAATTTTTAAATCCTGTATCAGAATAGTCCAATATTACCCAGTGACAGTCTGGGATGTGTTTACTATCACCTTGACGTGAAATGAGTCTGGCTAAACAAGAGGTTTCGATGTTAGAGCAGCCTGAAAAAGAGTTAAAATATGTCTTTAATTAGCAGCCTGAAAAAGAGTTGAAATATAGCTTTGGGTGGACATTTAAACATTTAATTTTTAAATCCCATATCAGAATATTCCAATATTACCCAGTGACAGTCTGGGATGTGTATACTATCACCTTGACGTGAAATGAGTCTGGCTAAACAGGAGGTTTCGATGTTAGAGCAGCCTGAAAAAGAGTTACAATATGGCTTCAATTAGAAGCCTGAAAAATAGTTGAAATATAGCTTTGGGTGGACATTTGAACCAGGAGGCTTCGATGTTATAGCAGCCTGAAAAAGAGTTACAATATGGCTTCAATTAGAAGCCTGAAAAAGAGTTGAAATATAGCTTTGGGTGGACATTTGAACCTTTAATTTTTAAATCCTATATCAGAATAGTCCAATATTACCCAGTGACAGTCTGGGATGTGTTTACTATCACCCTGATGTGAAATGAGTCTGGCTAAACAAGAGGTTTCGATGTTAGAGCAGCCTGAAAAAGAGTTACAATATGGCTTCAATTAGAAGCCTGAAAAAGAGTTGAAATATAGCTTTGGGTGGACATTTAAACCTTTAATTTTTAAATCCTATATCAGAATAGTCCGATATTACCCAGTGACAGTCTGGGATGGGTATACTATCACCCTGACGTGAAATGAGTCTGGCTAAACAGGAGGTTTCGATGTTAGAGCAGCCTGAAAAAGAGTTACAATATAGCTTTGAGTGGACATTTAAACCTTTAATTTTTAAATCCTGTATCAGAATAGTCCAATATTACCCAGTGACAGTCTGGGATGCGTTTACTATCACCTTGACGTGAAATGAGTCTGGCTAACCAAGAGGTTTCGATGTTAAAGCAGCCTGAAAAAGAGTTACAATATGGCTTCAATTAGAAGCCTGAAAAAGAGTTGAAATATAGCTTTGGGTGGACATTGGAACCTTTAATTTTTAAATCCTATATCAGAATAGTCCAATATTACCCAGTGACAGTCTGGGATGTGTTTAGTATCACCCTGACGTGAAATGAGTCTGGCTTAACAGGAGGTTTCGATGTTAGAGCAGCCTGAAAAATAGTTACAATATGGCTTCAATTAGAAGCCTGAAAAAGAGTTGAAATATAGCTTTGGGTGGACATTTGAACCTTTAATTTTTAAATCATATATCAGAATAGTCTAATATTACCCAGTGACAGTCTGGGATGTGTTTACTATCACCCTGATGTGAAATGAGTCTGGCTAAACAAGAGGTTTCGATGTTAGAGCAGCCTGAAAAAGAGTTACAATATGTCTTTAATTAGAAGCCTCAAAAAGAGTTGAAATATAGCTTTGGGTGGACATTTAAACCTTTAATTTTAAAATCCTATATCAGAATATTCCGATATTACCCAGTGACAGTCTGGGATGTGTATACTATCATCCTGACATGAAATGAGTCTGGCTAAACAGGAGGTTTCGATGTTAGAGCAGCCTGAATAAGAGTTACAATATGTCTTTAATTAGCAGCCAAAATATAGACGAAATATAGATTTAATTGGACATTTAAGACTTTAATTTTAAAATCCTATATCAGAATAGTCCAATATTACCCAGTGACAGTCTGGGATGCGTTTACTATCACCTTGACGTGAAATGAGTCTGGCTAACCAAGAGGTTTCGATGTTAAAGCAGCCTGAAAAAGAGTTACAATATGGCTTCAATTAGAAGCCTGAAAAAGAGTTGAAATATAGCTTTGGGTGGACATTGGAACCTTTAATTTTTAAATCCTATATCAGAATAGTCCAATATTACCCAGTGACAGTCTGGGATGTGTTTAGTATCACCCTGACGTGAAATGAGTCTGGCTTAACAGGAGGTTTCGATGTTAGAGCAGCCTGAAAAATAGTTACAATATGGCTTCAATTAGAAGCCTGAAAAAGAGTTGAAATATAGCTTTGGGTGGACATTTGAACCTTTAATTTTTAAATCATATATCAGAATAGTCTAATATTACCCAGTGACAGTCTGGGATGTGTTTACTATCACCCTGATGTGAAATGAGTCTGGCTAAACAAGAGGTTTCGATGTTAGAGCAGCCTGAAAAAGAGTTACAATATGTCTTTAATTAGAAGCCTCAAAAAGAGTTGAAATATAGCTTTGGGTGGACATTTAAACCTTTAATTTTAAAATCCTATATCAGAATATTCCGATATTACCCAGTGACAGTCTGGGATGTGTATACTATCATCCTGACATGAAATGAGTCTGGCTAAACAGGAGGTTTCGATGTTAGAGCAGCCTGAATAAGAGTTACAATATGTCTTTAATTAGCAGCCAAAATATAGACGAAATATAGATTTAATTGGACATTTAAGACTTTAATTTTAAAATCCTATATCAGAATAGTCCAATATTACCCAGTGGCAGTCTGGGATGTGTATACTATCACCCTGACGTGAAATGAGTCTGGCTAAACAAGACGTTTCGATGTTAGAGCAGCCTGAAAAAGAGTTACAATATGGCTTCAATTAGAAGCCTGAAAAAGAGTTGAAATATAGCTTTGGGTGGACATTTGAACCTTTCATTTTTAAATCCTATATCAGAATAGTCCAATATTACCCAGTGACAGTCTGGGATGTGTATAATATCACCGTGACGTGAAATGAGTATGGCTAAACAGGAGGTTTCGATGTTAGAGCAGCCTGAAAAAGAGTTACAATATTTTTTCAATTAGAAGCCTGAAAAAGAGTTCAAATATAGCTTTGAGTGGACATTTAAACCTTTAATTTTTAAATCCTGTATCAGAATAGTCCAATATTACCCAGTGACAGTCTGGGATGTGTTCACTACCACCTTGACGTGAAATGAGTCTGGCTAAACAAGAGGTTTCGATGTTAGAGCAGCCTGAAAAATAGTTACAATATGGCTTCAATTAGAAGCCTGAAAAAGAGTTGAAATATAGCTTTGGGTGGACATTTGAACCTTTAATTTTTAAATCCTATATCAGAATAGTCCAATATTACCCAGTGACAGTCTGTGATGTGTTTACTATCACCCTGACGTGAAATGAGTCTGGCTAAACAGGAGGTTTCGATGTTAGAGCAGCCTGAAAAAGAGTTACAATATGGCTTCAATTAGAAGCCTGAAAAAGAGTTGAAATATAGCTTTGGGTGGACATTTGAACCTTTAATTTTTAAATCCTATATCAGAATAGTCCAATATTACCCAGTGACAGTCTGGGATGTGTATACTATCACCCTGACGTGAAATGAGTCTGGCTAAACAGGAGGTTTCGATGTTAGAGCAGCCTGAAAAAGAGTTACAATATGGCTTCAATTAGAAGCCTGAAAAAGAGTTGAAATATAGCTTTGGGTGGACATTTAAACGTTTAATTTTTAAATCCTATATCAGAATAGTCCAATATTACCCAGTGACAGTCTGGGATGTGTTTACTATCACCATGATGTGAAATGAGTCTGGCTAAACAAGAGGTTTCGATGTTAGAGCAGCCTGAAAAAGAGTTACAATATGGCTTCAATTAGAAGCCTGAAAAAGAGTTGAAATATAGCTTTGGGTGGACATTTAAACCTTTAATTTTTAAATCCTATATCAGAATAGTCCGATATTACCCAGTGACAGTCTGGGATGTGTATACTATCACCCTGACGTGAAATGAGTCTGGCTAAACAGGAGGTTTCGATGTTAGAGCAGCCTGAAAAAGAGTTACAATATGTCTTTAATTAGCAGCCAAAATATAGACGAAATATAGATTTAATTGGACATTTAAGACTTTAATTTTAAAATCCTATATCAGAATAGTCCAATATTACCCAGTGACAGTCTGGGATGTGTATACTATCACCCTGACGTGAAATGAGTCTGGCTAAACAGGAGGTTTCGATGTTAGAGCAGCCTGAAAAAGAGTTACAATATGTCTTTAATTAGCAGCCAAAATATAGACGAAATATAGATTTAATTGGACATTTAAGACTTTACTTTTAAAATCCTATATCAGAATAGTCCAATATTACCAAGTGACAGTCTGGGATGTGTTTAGTATCACCCTGACGTGAAATGAGTCTGGCTAAACAGGAGGTTTCGATGTTAGAGCAGCCTGAAAAAGAGTTACAATATGGCTTCAATTAGAAGCCTGAAAAAGAGTTGAAATATAGTTTTGGGTGGACATTTGAACCTTTAATTTTTAAATCATATATCAGAATAGTCTAATATTACCCAGTGACAGTCTGGGATGTGTTTACTATCACCCTGATGTGAAATGAGTCTGGCTAAACAAGAGGTTTCGATGTTAGAGCAGCCTGAAAAAGAGTTACAATATGTCTTTAATTAGCAGCCAAAATATAGACGAAATATAGATTTAATTGGACATTTAAGACTTTAATTTTAAAATCCTATATCAGAATAGTCCAATATTACCCATTGACAGTCTGGGATGTGTTTACTATCACCCTGACGTGAAATGAGTCTGGCTCAACAGGAGGTTTCGATGTTAGAGCAGCCTGAAAAAGAGTTACAATATGGCTTCAATTAGAAGCCTGAAAAAGAGTTGAAATATAGCTTTGGGTGGACATTTGAACCTATGATTTTTAAATCCTATATCAGAATAGTCCAATATTACCCAGTGACAGTCTGGGATGTGTATACTATCACCATGATGTGAAATGAGTCTGGCTAAACAGGAGTTTTCGATGTTAGAGCAGCCTGAAAAAGAGTTACAATATGGCTTCAATTAGAAGCCTGAAAATGAGTTGAAATATAGCTTTGAGTGGACATTTAAACCTTTAATTTTTAAATCCTATATCAGAATAGTCCAATATTACCCATTGACAGTCTGGGATGTGTTTACTATCACCCTGACGTGAAATGAGTCTGGCTAAACAGGAGGTTTTGATGTTAGAGCAGCCTGAAAAAGAGTTACAATATGGCTTCAATTAGAAGCCTGAAAAAGAGTTGAAATATAGCTTTGGGTGGACATTTAAACCTTTAATTTTTAAATCCTATAACAGAATAGTCCGATATTACCCAGTGACAGTCTGGAATTTGTATACTATCATCCTGAAATGAAATGAGTCTGGCTAAACAGGAGGTTTCGATGTTAGAGCAGCCTGAAAAAGAGTTACAATATGTCTTTAATTAGCAGCCAAAATAGAGACGAAATATAGATTTAATTGGACATTTAAGACTTTAATTTTAAAATCCTATATCAGAATAGTCCAATATTACCCAGTGGCAGTCTGGGATGTGTATACTATCACCCTGACGTGAAATGAGTCTTGCTAAACAAGACGTTTCGATGTTAGAGCAGCCTGAAAAAGAGTTACAATATGGCTTCAATTAGAAGCCTGAAAAAGAGTTGAAATATAGCTTTGGGTGGACATTTGAACCTTTCATTTTTAAATCCTATATCAGAATAGTCCAATATTACCCAGTGACAGTCTGGGATGTGTATACTATCACCCTGACGTGAAATGAGTCCGGCTAAACAGGAGGTTTCGATGTTAGAGCAGCCTGAAAAAGAGTTACAATATGGCTTCAATTAGAAGCCTGAAAAAGAGTTGAAATATAGCTTTGGGTGGACATTTAAACGTTTAATTTTTAAATCCTATATCAGAATAGTCCAATATTACCCAGTGACAGTCTGGGATGTGTTTACTATCACCATGATGTGAAATGAGTCTGACTAAACAAGAGGTGTCGATGTTAGAGCAGCCTGAAAAAGAGTTACAATATGGCTTCAATTAGAAGCCTGAAAAAGAGTTGAAATATAGCTTTGGGTGGACATTTAAACCTTTACTTTTTAAATCCTATATCAGAATAGTCCGATATTACCCAGTGACAGTCTGGGATGTGTATACTATCACCCTGACGTGAAATGAGTCTGGCTAAACAGGAGGTTTCGATGTTAGAGCAGCCTGAAAAAGAGTTACAATATGTCTTTAATTATCAGCCAAAATATAGACGAAATATAGATTTAATTGGACATTTAAGACTTTAATTTTAAAATCCTATATCAGAATAGTCCAATATTACCCAGTGACAGTCTGGGATGTGTATACTATCACCCTGACGTGAAATGAGTCTGGCTAAACAGGAGGTTTCGATGTTAGAGCAGCCTGAAAAAGAGTTACAATATGGCTTCAATTAGAAGCCTGAAAAAGAGTTGAAATATAGCTTTGGGTGGACATTTAAACCTTTAATTTTTAAATCCTGTATCAGAATAGTCCAATATTACCCAGTGACAGTCTGGGATGTGTTTACTATCACCTTGACGTGAAATGAGTATGGCTAAACAGGAGGTTTCGATGTTAGAGCAGCCTGAAAAAGAGTTAAAATATGTCTTTAATTAGCAGCCTGAAAAAGAGTTGAAATATAGCTTTGGGTGGACATTTGAACCTTTAATTTTTAAATCCTATATCAGAATAGTCCAATATTACCCAGTGACAGTCTGGGATGTGTTTACTATCACACTGATGTGAAATGAGTCTGGCTAAACAAGAGGTTTCGATGTTAGAGCAGCCTGAAAAAAAGTTACAATATGGCTTCAATTAGAAGCCTGAAAAAGAGTTGAAATATAGCTTTGGGTGGACATTTACACCTTTAATTTTTAAATCCTATATCAGAATAGTCCGATATTACCCAGTGACAGTCTTGGATGTGTATACTATCACACTGACGTGAAATGAGTCTGGCTAAACAGGAGGTTTCGATGTTAGAGCAGCCTGAAAAAGAGTTACAATATGTCTTTAATTAGCAGCCAAAATATAGACGAAATATAGATTTAATTGGACATTTAAGACTTTAATTTTAAAATCCTATATCAGAATAGTCCAATATTACCCAGTGACAGTCTGGGATGTGTATACTATCACCCTGACGTGAAATGAGTCTGGCTAAACAGGAGGTTTCGATGTTAGAGCAGCCTGAAAAAGAGTTACAATATGGCTTCAATTAGAAGCCTGAAAAAGAGTTGAAATATAGCTTTGGGTGGACATTTAAACGTTTAATTTTTAAATCCTATATCAGAATAGTCCAATATTACCCAGTGACAGTCTGGGATGTGTTTACTATCACCATGATGTGAAATGAGTCTGACTAAACAAGAGGTGTCGATGTTAGAGCAGCCTGAAAAAGAGTTACAATATGGCTTCAATTAGAAGCCTGAAAAAGAGTTGAAATATAGCTTTGGGTGGACATTTAAACCTTTAATTTTTAAATCCTATATCAGAATAGTCCGATATTACCCAGTGACAGTCTGGGATGTGTATACTATCACCCTGACGTGAAATGAGTCTGGCTAAACAGGAGGTTTCGATGTTAGAGCAGCCTGAAAAAGAGTTACAATATAGCTTTGAGTGGACATTTAAACCTTTAATTTTTAAATCCTGTATCAGAATAGTCCAATATTACCCAGTGACAGTCTGGGATGCGTTTACTATCACCTTGACGTGAAATGAGTCTGGCTAACCAAGAGGTTTCGATGTTAGAGCAGCCTGAAAAAGAGTTACAATATGGCTTCAATTAGAAGCCTGAAAAAGAGTTGAAATATAGCTTTGGGTGGACATTTGAACCTTTAATTTTTAAATCCTATATCAGAATAGTCCAATATTACCCAGTGACAGTCTGGGATGTGTTTACTATCACACTGATGTGAAATGAGTCTGGCTAAACAAGAGGTTTCGATGTTAGAGCAGCCTGAAAAAAAGTTACAATATGGCTTCAATTAGAAGCCTGAAAAAGAGTTGAAATATAGCTTTGGGTGGACATTTACACCTTTAATTTTTAAATCCTATATCAGAATAGTCCGATATTACCCAGTGACAGTCTTGGATGTGTATACTATCACCCTGACGTGAAATGAGTCTGGCTAAACAGGAGGTTTCGATGTTAGAGCAGCCTGAAAAAGAGTTACAATATGTCTTTAATTAGCAGCCAAAATATAGACGAAATATAGATTTAATTGGACATTTAAGACTTTAATTTTAAAATCCTATATCAGAATAGTCCAATATTACCCAGTGACAGTCTGGGATGTGTATACTATCACCCTGACGTGAAATGAGTCTGGCTATACAGGAGGTTTCGATGTTAGAGCAGCCTGAAAAAGAGTTACAATATGGCTTCAATTAGAAGCCTGAAAAATAGTTGAAATATAGCTTTGGGTGGACATTTAAACCTTTAATTTTTAAATCCTGTATCAGAATAGTCCAATATTACCCAGTGACAGTCTGGGATGTGTTTACTATCACCTTGACGTGAAATGAGTCTGGCTAAACAAGAGGTTTTGATGTTAGAGCAGCCTGAAATAGAGTTACAATATGGCTTCAATTAGAAGCCTGAAAAAGAGTTGAAATATAGCTTTGGGTGGACATTTAAACATTTCATTTTTAAATCCCTTATCAGAATATTCCAATATTACCCAGTGACAGTCTGGGATGTGTATACTATCACCGTGACGTGAAATTAGTCTGGCTAAACAGGAGGTTTCGATGTTAGAGCAGCCTGAAAAAGAGTTACAATATGGCTTCAATTAGAAGCCTGAAAAAGAGTTGAAATATAGCTTTGGGTGGACATTTAAACCTTTAATTTTTAAATCCTGTATCAGAATAGTCCAATATTACCCAGTGACAGTCTGGGATGTGTTTACTATCACCTTGACGTGAAATGAGTCTGGCTAAACAGGAGGTTTCGATGTTAGAGCAGCCTGAAAAAGAGTTACAATATGTCTTTAATTAGCAGCCAAAATATAGACGAAATATAGATTTAATTGGACATTTAAGACTTTAATTTTAAAATCCTATATCAGAATAGTCCAATATTACCCAGTGACAGTCTGGGATGTGTATACTATCACCCTGACGTGAAATGATTCTGGCTAAACAGGAGGTTTCGATGTTAGAGCAGCCTGAAAAAGAGTTACAATATGGCTTCAATTAGAAGCCTGAAAAAGAGTTGAAATATAGCTTTGAGTGGACATTTAAACCTTTAATTTTTAAATCCTGTAACATAATAGTCCAATATTACCCAGTGACAGTCTGGGATGCGTTTACTATCACCCTGATGTGAAATTAGTCTGGCTAAACAGGAGGTTTCGATGTTAGAGCAGCCTGAAAAAGAGTTACAATATGGCTTCAATTAGAAGCCTGAAAAAGAGTTGAAATATAGCTTTGGGTGGACATTTGAACCTTTGATTTTTAAATCCTATATCAGAATAGTCCAATATTACCCAGTGACAGTCTGGGATGTGTATACTATCACCATGATGTGAATTGAGTCTGGCTAAACAGGAGTTTTCGATGTTAGAGCAGCCTGAAAAAGAGTTACAATATGGCTTCAATTAGAAGCCTGAAAAAGAGTTGAAATATAGCTTTGAGTGGACATTTAAACCTTTAATTTTTAAATCCTATATCAGAATAGTCCAATATTACCCATTGACAGTCTGGGATGTGTTTACTATCACCCTGACGTGAAATGAGTCTGGCTAAACAGGAGGTTTTGATGTTAGAGCAGCCTGAAAAAGAGTTACAATATGGCTTCAATTAGAAGCCTGAAAAAGAGTTGAAATATAGCTTTGGGTGGACATTTAAACCTTTAATTTTTAAATCCTATAACAGAATAGTCCGATATTACCCAGTGACAGTCTGGGATTTGTATACTATCATCCTGACATGAAATGAGTCTGGCTAAACAGGAGGTTTCGATGTTAGAGCAGCCTGAAAAAGAGTTACAATATGTCTTTAATTAGCAGCCAAAATATAGACGAAATATAGATTTAATTGGACATTTAAGACTTTAATTTTAAAATCCTATATCAGAATAGTCCAATATTACCCAGTGGCAGTCTGGGATGTGTTTACTATCACCCTGATGTGAAATGAGTCTGGCTAAACAAGAGGTTTCGATGTTAGAGCAGCCTGAAAAAGAGTTACAATATGGCTTCAATTAGAAGCCTGAAAAAGAGTTGAAATATAGCTTTGGGTGGACATTTAAACCTTTAATTTTTAAATCCTGTATCAGAATAGTCCAATATTACCCAGTGACAGTCTGGGATGTGTTTACTATCACCTTGACGTGAAATGAGTCTGGCTAAACAAGAGGTTTCGATGTTAGAGCAGCCTGAAAAAGAGTTACAATATGGCTTCAATTAGAAGCCTGAAAAAGAGTTGAAATATAGCTTTGGGTGGACATTTAAACATGTAATTTTTAAATCCCATATCAGAATATTCCAATATTACCCAGTGACAGTCTGGGATGTGTATACTATCACCGTGATGTGAAATGAGTATGGCTAAACAGGAGGTTTCGATGTTAGAGCAGCCTGAAAAAGAGTTACAATATGTCTTTAATTAGCAGCCAAAATATAGACGAAATATAGATTTAATTGGACATTTAAGACTTTAATTTTAAAATCCTATATCAGAATAGTCCAATATTACCCAGTGACAGTCTGGGATGTGTTTAATATCAACCTGACGTGAAATGAGTCTGGCTAAACAGGAGGTTTCGATGTTAGAGCAGCCTGAAAAAGAGTTACAATATGGCTTCAATTAGAAGCCTGAAAAAGAGTTGAAATATAGCTTTGGGTGGACATTTGAACCTTTAATTTTTAAATCCTATATCAGAATAGTCTAATATTACCCAGTGACAGTCTGGGATGTGTATACTATCACCCTGATTTGAAATGATTCTGGCTAAACAGGAGGTTTCGATGTTAGAGCAGCCTGAAAAAGAGTTACAATATGGCTTCAATTAGAAGCCTGAAAAAGAGTTGAAATATAGCTTTGAGTGGACATTTAAACCTTTAATTTTTAAATCCTGTATCAGAATAGTCCAATATTACCCAGTGAAAGTCTGGGATGCGTTTACTATCACCCTGATGTGAAATTAGTCTGGCTAAACAGGAGGTTTCGATGTTAGAGCAGCCTGAAAAAGAGTTACAATATGTCTTTAATTAGCAGCCAAAATATAGGCGAAATATAGATTTAATTGGACATTTAAGACTTTAATTTTTAAATCCTATATCAGAGTAGTCCAATATTACCCAGTGACAGTCTGGGATGTGTATACTATCACCCTGATGTGAAATGAGTCTGGCTAAACACGAGGTTTCGATGTTAGAGCAGCCTGAAAAAGAGTTACAATATGGCTTCAATTAGAAGCCTGAAAAAGAGTTGAAATATAGCTTTGCGTGGACATTTGAACCTTTGATTTTTAAATCCTATATCAGAATAGTCCAATATTACCCAGTGACAGTCTGGGATGTGTTTACTATCACACTGATGTGAAATGAGTCTGGCTAAACAAGAGGTTTCGATGTTAGAGCAGCCTGAAAAAAAGTTACAATATGGCTTCAATTAGAAGCCTGAAAAAGAGTTGAAATATAGCTTTGGGTGGACATTTACACCTTTAATTTTTAAATCCTATATCAGAATAGTCCGATATTACCCAGTGACAGTCTTGGATGTGTATACTATCACCCTGACGTGAAATGAGTCTGGCTAAACAGGAGGTTTCGATGTTAGAGCAGCCTGAAAAAGAGTTACAATATGTCTTTAATTAGCAGCCAAAATATAGACGAAATATAGATTTAATTGGACATTTAAGACTTTAATTTTAAAATCCTATATCAGAATAGTCCAATATTACCCAGTGACAGTCTGGGATGTGTATACTATCACCCTGACGTGAAATGAGTCTGGCTAAACAGGAGGTTTCGATGTTAGAGCAGCCTGAAAAAGAGTTACAATATGGCTTCAATTAGAAGCCTGAAAAAGAGTTGAAATATAGCTTTGGGTGGACATTTAAACGTTTAATTTTTAAATCCTATATCAGAATAGTCCAATATTACCCAGTGACAGTCTGGGATGTGTTTACTATCACCATGATGTGAAATGAGTCTGACTAAACAAGAGGTGTCGATGTTAGAGCAGCCTGAAAAAGAGTTACAATATGGCTTCAATTAGAAGCCTGAAAAAGAGTTGAAATATAGCTTTGGGTGGACATTTAAACCTTTAATTTTTAAATCCTATATCAGAATAGTCCGATATTACCCAGTGACAGTCTGGGATGTGTATACTATCACCCTGACGTGAAATGAGTCTGGCTAAACAGGAGGTTTCGATGTTAGAGCAGCCTGAAAAAGAGTTACAATATAGCTTTGAGTGGACATTTAAACCTTTAATTTTTAAATCCTGTATCAGAATAGTCCAATATTACCCAGTGACAGTCTGGGATGCGTTTACTATCACCTTGACGTGAAATGAGTCTGGCTAACCAAGAGGTTTCGATGTTAGAGCAGCCTGAAAAAGAGTTACAATATGGCTTCAATTAGAAGCCTGAAAAAGAGTTGAAATATAGCTTTGGGTGGACATTTGAACCTTTAATTTTTAAATCCTATATCAGAATAGTCCAATATTACCCAGTGACAGTCTGGGATGTGTTTACTATCACACTGATGTGAAATGAGTCTGGCTAAACAAGAGGTTTCGATGTTAGAGCAGCCTGAAAAAAAGTTACAATATGGCTTCAATTAGAAGCCTGAAAAAGAGTTGAAATATAGCTTTGGGTGGACATTTACACCTTTAATTTTTAAATCCTATATCAGAATAGTCCGATATTACCCAGTGACAGTCTTGGATGTGTATACTATCACCCTGACGTGAAATGAGTCTGGCTAAACAGGAGGTTTCGATGTTAGAGCAGCCTGAAAAAGAGTTACAATATGTCTTTAATTAGCAGCCAAAATATAGACGAAATATAGATTTAATTGGACATTTAAGACTTTAATTTTAAAATCCTATATCAGAATAGTCCAATATTACCCAGTGACAGTCTGGGATGTGTATACTATCACCCTGACGTGAAATGAGTCTGGATATACAGGAGGTTTCGATGTTAGAGCAGCCTGAAAAAGAGTTACAATATGGCTTCAATTAGAAGCCTGAAAAAGAGTTGAAATATAGCTTTGGGTGGACATTTAAACCTTTAATTTTTAAATCCTGTATCAGAATAGTCCAATATTACCCAGTGACAGTCTGGGATGTGTTTACTATCACCTTGACGTGAAATGAGTCTGGCTAAACAAGAGGTTTTGATGTTAGAGCAGCCTGAAATAGAGTTACAATATGGCTTCAATTAGAAGCCTGAAAAAGAGTTGAAATATAGCTTTGGGTGGACATTTAAACATTTCATTTTTAAATCCCTTATCAGAATATTCCAATATTACCCAGTGACAGTCTGGGATGTGTATACTATCACCGTGACGTGAAATTAGTCTGGCTAAACAGGAGGTTTCGATGTTAGAGCAGCCTGAAAAAGAGTTACAATATGGCTTCAATTAGAAGCCTGAAAAAGAGTTGAAATATAGCTTTGGGTGGACATTTAAACCTTTAATTTTTAAATCCTGTATCAGAATAGTCCAATATTACCCAGTGACAGTCTGGGATGTGTTTACTATCACCTTGACGTGAAATGAGTCTGGCTAAACAGGAGGTTTCGATGTTAGAGCAGCCTGAAAAAGAGTTACAATATGTCTTTAATTAGCAGCCAAAATATAGACGAAATATAGATTTAATTGGACATTTAAGACTTTAATTTTAAAATCCTATATCAGAATAGTCCAATATTACCCAGTGACAGTCTGGGATGTGTATACTATCACCCTGACGTGAAATGATTCTGGCTAAACAGGAGGTTTCGATGTTAGAGCAGCCTGAAAAAGAGTTACAATATGGCTTCAATTAGAAGCCTGAAAAAGAGTTGAAATATAGCTTTGAGTGGACATTTAAACCTTTAATTTTTAAATCCTGTAACATAATAGTCCAATATTACCCAGTGACAGTCTGGGATGCGTTTACTATCACCCTGATGTGAAATTAGTCTGGCTAAACAGGAGGTTTCGATGTTAGAGCAGCCTGAAAAAGAGTTACAATATGGCTTCAATTAGAAGCCTGAAAAAGAGTTGAAATATAGCTTTGGGTGGACATTTGAACCTTTGATTTTTAAATCCTATATCAGAATAGTCCAATATTACCCAGTGACAGTCTGGGATGTGTATACTATCACCATGATGTGAATTGAGTCTGGCTAAACAGGAGTTTTCGATGTTAGAGCAGCCTGAAAAAGAGTTACAATATGGCTTCAATTAGAAGCCTGAAAAAGAGTTGAAATATAGCTTTGAGTGGACATTTAAACCTTTAATTTTTAAATCCTATATCAGAATAGTCCAATATTACCCATTGACAGTCTGGGATGTGTTTACTATCACCCTGACGTGAAATGAGTCTGGCTAAACAGGAGGTTTTGATGTTAGAGCAGCCTGAAAAAGAGTTACAATATGGCTTCAATTAGAAGCCTGAAAAAGAGTTGAAATATAGCTTTGGGTGGACATTTAAACCTTTAATTTTTAAATCCTATAACAGAATAGTCCGATATTACCCAGTGACAGTCTGGGATTTGTATACTATCATCCTGACATGAAATGAGTCTGGCTAAACAGGAGGTTTCGATGTTAGAGCAGCCTGAAAAAGAGTTACAATATGTCTTTAATTAGCAGCCAAAATATAGACGAAATATAGATTTAATTGGACATTTAAGACTTTAATTTTAAAATCCTATATCAGAATAGTCCAATATTACCCAGTGGCAGTCTGGGATGTGTTTACTATCACCCTGATGTGAAATGAGTCTGGCTAAACAAGAGGTTTCGATGTTAGAGCAGCCTGAAAAAGAGTTACAATATGGCTTCAATTAGAAGCCTGAAAAAGAGTTGAAATATAGCTTTGGGTGGACATTTAAACCTTTAATTTTTAAATCCTGTATCAGAATAGTCCAATATTACCCAGTGACAGTCTGGGATGTGTTTACTATCACCTTGACGTGAAATGAGTCTGGCTAAACAAGAGGTTTCGATGTTAGAGCAGCCTGAAAAAGAGTTACAATATGGCTTCAATTAGAAGCCTGAAAAAGAGTTGAAATATAGCTTTGGGTGGACATTTAAACATGTAATTTTTAAATCCCATATCAGAATATTCCAATATTACCCAGTGACAGTCTGGGATGTGTATACTATCACCGTGATGTGAAATGAGTATGGCTAAACAGGAGGTTTCGATGTTAGAGCAGCCTGAAAAAGAGTTACAATATGTCTTTAATTAGCAGCCAAAATATAGACGAAATATAGATTTAATTGGACATTTAAGACTTTAATTTTAAAATCCTATATCAGAATAGTCCAATATTACCCAGTGACAGTCTGGGATGTGTTTAATATCAACCTGACGTGAAATGAGTCTGGCTAAACAGGAGGTTTCGATGTTAGAGCAGCCTGAAAAAGAGTTACAATATGGCTTCAATTAGAAGCCTGAAAAAGAGTTGAAATATAGCTTTGGGTGGACATTTGAACCTTTAATTTTTAAATCCTATATCAGAATAGTCTAATATTACCCAGTGACAGTCTGGGATGTGTATACTATCACCCTGATTTTAAATGATTCTGGCTAAACAGGAGGTTTCGATGTTAGAGCAGCCTGAAAAAGAGTTACAATATGGCTTCAATTAGAAGCCTGAAAAAGAGTTGAAATATAGCTTTGAGTGGACATTTAAACCTTTAATTTTTAAATCCTGTATCAGAATAGTCCAATATTACCCAGTGAAAGTCTGGGATGCGTTTACTATCACCCTGATGTGAAATTAGTCTGGCTAAACAGGAGGTTTCGATGTTAGAGCAGCCTGAAAAAGAGTTACAATATGTCTTTAATTAGCAGCCAAAATATAGGCGAAATATAGATTTAATTGGACATTTAAGACTTTAATTTTTAAATCCTATATCAGAGTAGTCCAATATTACCCAGTGACAGTCTGGGATGTGTATACTATCACCCTGATGTGAAATGAGTCTGGCTAAACACGAGGTTTCGATGTTAGAGCAGCCTGAAAAAGAGTTACAATATGGCTTCAATTAGAAGCCTGAAAAAGAGTTGAAATATAGCTTTGCGTGGACATTTGAACCTTTGATTTTTAAATCCTATATCAGAATAGTCCAATATTACCCAGTGACAGTCTGGGATGTGTATACTATCACCATGATGTGAAATGAGTCTGGCTAAACAGGAGTTTTCGATGTTAGAGCAGCCTGAAAAAGAGTTACAATATGGCTTCAATTAGAAGCCTGAAAAAGAGTTGAAATATAGCTTTGAGTGGACATTTAAACCTTTAATTTTTAAATCCTATATCAGAATAGTCCAATATTACCCATTGACAGTCTGGGATGTGTTTACTATCACCCTGACGTGAAATGAGTCTGGCTAAACAGGAGGTTTTGATGTTAGAGCAGCCTGAAAAAGAGTTACAATATGGCTTCAATTAGAAGCCTGAAAAAGAGTTGAAATATAGCTTTGGGTGGACATTTAAACCTTTAATTTTTAAATCCTGTAACAGAATAGTCCGATATTACCCAGTGACAGTCTGGGATTTGTATACTATCATCCTGACATGAAATGAGTCTGGCTAAACAGGAGGTTTCGATGTTAGAGCAGCCTGAAAAAGAGTTACAATATGTCTTTAATTAGCAGCCAAAATATAGACGAAATATAGATTTAATTGGACATTTAAGACTTTAATTTTAAAATCCTATATCAGAATAGTCCAATATTACCCAGTGGCAGTCTGGGATGTGTATACTATCACCTTGACGTGAAATGAGTCTGGCTAAACAAGACGTTTCGATGTTAGAGCAGCCTGAAAAAGAGTTACAATATGGCTTCAATTAGAAGCCTGAAAAAGAGTTGAAATATAGCTTTGGGTGGACATTTGAACCTTTCATTTTTAAATCCTATATCAGAATAGTCCAATATTACCCAGTGACAGTCTGGGATGTGTATACTATCACCCTGACGTGAAATGAGTCTGGCTAAACAGGAGGTTTCGATGTTAGAGCAGCCTGAAAAAGAGTTACAATATGGCTTCAATTAGAAGCCTGAAAAAGAGTTGAAATATAGCTTTGGGTGGACATTTAAACGTTTAATTTTTAAATCCTATATCAGAATAGTCCAATATTACCCAGTGACAGTCTGGGATGTGTTTACTATCACCCTGATGTGAAATGAGTCTGGCTAAACAAGAGGTTTCGATGTTAGAGCAGCCTGAAAAAGAGTTACAATATGGCTTCAATTAGAAGCCTGAAAAAGAGTTGAAATATAGCTTTGGGTGGACATTTAAACCTTTAATTTTTAAATACTGTATCAGAATAGTCCAATATTACCCAGTGACAGTCTGGGATGTGTTTACTATCACCTTGACGTGAAATGAGTCTGGCTAAACAAGAGGTTTCGATGTTAGAGCAGCCTGAAAAAGAGTTACAATATGGCTTCAATTAGAAGCCTGAAAAAGAGTTGAAATATAGCTTTGAGTGGACATTTAAACCTTTAATTTTTAAATCCTATATCAGAATAGTCCAATATTACCCATTGACAGTCTGGGATGTGTTTACTATCACCCTGACGTGAAATGAGTCTGGCTAAACAGGAGGTTTTGATGTTAGAGCAGCCTGAAAAAGAGTTACAATATGGCTTCAATTAGAAGCCTGAAAAAGAGTTGAAATATAGCTTTGGGTGGACATTTAAACCTTTAATTTTTAAATCCTGTAACAGAATAGTCCGATATTACCCAGTGACAGTCTGGGATTTGTATACTATCATCCTGACATGAAATGAGTCTGGCTAAACAGGAGGTTTCGATGTTAGAGCAGCCTGAAAAAGAGTTACAATATGTCTTTAATTAGCAGCCAAAATATAGACGAAATATAGATTTAATTGGACATTTAAGACTTTAATTTTAAAATCCTATATCAGAATAGTCCAATATTACCCAGTGGCAGTCTGGGATGTGTATACTATCACCTTGACGTGAAATGAGTCTGGCTAAACAAGACGTTTCGATGTTAGAGCAGCCTGAAAAAGAGTTACAATATGGCTTCAATTAGAAGCCTGAAAAAGAGTTGAAATATAGCTTTGGGTGGACATTTGAACCTTTCATTTTTAAATCCTATATCAGAATAGTCCAATATTACCCAGTGACAGTCTGGGATGTGTATACTATCACCCTGACGTGAAATGAGTCTGGCTAAACAGGAGGTTTCGATGTTAGAGCAGCCTGAAAAAGAGTTACAATATGGCTTCAATTAGAAGCCTGAAAAAGAGTTGAAATATAGCTTTGGGTGGACATTTAAACGTTTAATTTTTAAATCCTATATCAGAATAGTCCAATATTACCCAGTGACAGTCTGGGATGTGTTTACTATCACCCTGATGTGAAATGAGTCTGGCTAAACAAGAGGTTTCGATGTTAGAGCAGCCTGAAAAAGAGTTACAATATGGCTTCAATTAGAAGCCTGAAAAAGAGTTGAAATATAGCTTTGGGTGGACATTTAAACCTTTAATTTTTAAATACTGTATCAGAATAGTCCAATATTACCCAGTGACAGTCTGGGATGTGTTTACTATCACCTTGACGTGAAATGAGTCTGGCTAAACAAGAGGTTTCGATGTTAGAGCAGCCTGAAAAAGAGTTACAATATGGCTTCAATTAGAAGCCTGAAAAAGAGTTGAAATATAGCTTTGGGTGGACATTTAAACATTTCATTTTTAAATCCCATATCAGAATATTCCAATATTACCCAGTGACAGTCTGGGATGTGTATACTATCACCCTGACGTGAAATGAGTATGGCTAAACAGGAGCTTTCGATGTTAGAGCAGCCTGAAAAAGAGTTAAAATATGTCTTTAATTAGCAGCCTGAAAAAGAGTTGAAATATAGCGTTGGGTGGACATTTAAACCTTTAATTTTGAAATCCTATATCAGAATATTCCGATATTACCCAGTGACAGTCTGGGATGTGTATACTATCATCCTGACATGAAATGAGTCTGGCTAAACAGGAGGTTTCGATGTTAGAGCAGCCTGAAAAAGAGTTACAATATGTCTTTAATTAGCAGCCAAAATATAGACGAAATATAGATTTAATTGGGCATTTAAGACTTTAATTTTAAAATCCTATATCAGAATAGTCCAATATTACCCAGTGACAGTCTGGGATGTGTATACTATCACCCTGACGTGAAATGATTCTGGCTAAACAGGAGGTTTCGATGTTAGAGCAGCCTGAAAAAGAGTTACAATATGGCTTCAATTAGAAGCCTGAAAAAGAGTTGAAATATAGCTTTGAGTGGACATTTAAACCTTTAATTTTTAAATCCTGTATCAGAATAGTCCAATATTACCCAGTGACAGTCTGGGATGCGTTTACTATCACCTTGACGTGAAATGAGTCTGGCTAAACAAGAGGTTTCGATGTTAGAGCAGCCTGAAATAGAGTTACAATATGGCTTCAATTAGAAGCCTGAAAAAGAGTTGAAATATAGCTTTGGGTGGACATTTAAACATTTCATTTTTAAATCCCATATCAGAATATTCCAATATTACCCAGTGACAGTCTGGGATGTGTATACTATCACCGTGACGTGAAATGAGTATGGCTAAACAGGAGGTTTCGATGTTAGAGCAGCCTGAAAAAGAGTTAAAATATGTCTTTAATTAGCAGCCTGAAAAAGAGTTGAAATATAGCTTTGGGTGGACATTTAAACATTTCATTTTTAAATCCCATATCAGAATATTCCAATATTACCCAGTGACAGTCTGGGATGTGTATACTATCACCGTGACGTGAAATGAGTCTGGCTAAACAGGAGGTTTCGATGTTAGAGCAGCCTGAAAAAGAGTTACAATATGGCTTCAATTAGAAGCCTGAAAAAGAGTTGAAATATAGCTTTGGGTGGACATTTAAACCTTTAATTTTTAAATCCCATATCAGAATATTCCAATATTACCCAGTGACAGTCTGGGATGTGTATACTATCACCGTGATGTGAAATGAGTATGGCTAAACAGGAGGTTTCGATGTTAGAGCAGCCTGAAAAAGAGTTACAATATGTCTTTAATTAGCAGCCAAAATATAGACGAAATATAGATTTAATTGGACATTTAAGAATTTAATTTTAAAATCCTATATCAGAATAGTCCAATATTACCCAGTGACAGTCTGGGATGTGTTTAGTATCACCCTGACGTGAAATGAGTCTGGCTAAACAGGAGGTTTCGATGTTAGAGCAGCCTGAAAAAGAGTTACAATATGGCTTCAATTAGAAGCCTGAAAAAGAGTTGAAATATAGCTTTGGGTGGACATTTGAACCTTTAATTTTTAAATCCTATATCAGAATAGTCTAATATTACCCAGTGACAGTCTGGGATGTGTTTACTATCACCCTGATGTGAAATGAGTCTGGCTAAACAAGAGGTTTCGATGTTAGAGCAGCCTGAAAAAGAGTTACAATATGGCTTCAATTAGAAGCCTCAAAAAGAGTTGAAATATAGCTTTGGGTGGACATTTAAACCTTTAATTTTTAAATCCTATATCAGAATATTCCGATATTACCCAGTGACAGTCTGGGATGTGTATACTATCACCCTGAGGTGAAATGATTCTGGCTAAACAGGAGGTTTCGATGTTAGAGCAGCCTGAAAAAGAGTTACAATATGGCTTCAATTAGAAGCCTGAAAAAGAGTTGAAATATAGCTTTGAGTGGACATTTAAACCTTTAATTTTTAAATCCTGTATCAGAATAGTCCAATATTACCCAGTGACAGTCTGGGATGCGTTTACTATCACCCTGATGTGAAATGAGTCTGGCTAAACAGGAGGTTTCGATGTTAGAGCAGCCTGAAAAAGAGTTACAATATGGCTTCAATTAAAAGCCTGAAAAAGAGTTGAAATATAGCTTTGGGTGGACATTTAAACCTTTAATTTTTAAATCCTGTATCAGATTAGTCCAATATTACCCAGTGACAGTCTGGGATGTGTTTACTATCACCTTGACGTGAAATGAGTCTGGCTAAACAAGAGGTTTCGATGTTAGAGCAGCCTGAAAAAGAGTTACAATATGGCTTCAATTAGAAGCCTGAAAAAGAGTTGAAATATAGCTTTGGGTGGACATTTAAACATTTCATTTTTAAATCCCATATCAGAATATTCCAATATTACCCAGTGACAGTCTGGGATGTGTATACTATCACCCTGACGTGAAATGAGTATGGCTAAACAGGAGGTTTCGATGTTAGAGCAGCCTGAAAAAGAGTTAAAATATGTCTTTAATTAGCAGCCTGAAAAAGAGTTGAAATATAGCTTTGGGTGGACATTTAAACCTTTAATTTTTAAATCCTATATCAGAATATTCCGATATTACCCAGTGACAGTCTGGGATTTGTATACTATCATCCTGACATGAAATGAGTCTGGCTAAACAGGAGGTTTCGATGTTAGAGCAGCCTGAAAAAGAGTTACAATATGTCTTTAATTAGCAGCCAAAATATAGACGAAATATAGATTTAATTGGACATTTAAGACTTTAATTTTAAAATCCTATATCAGAATAGTCCAATATTACCCAGTGGCAGTCTGGGATGTGTATACTATCACCCTGACGTGAAATGAGTCTGGCTAAACAAGACGTTTCGATGTTAGAGCAGCCTGAAAAAGAGTTACAATATGGCTTCAATTAGAAGCCTGAAAAAGAGTTGAAATATAGCTTTGGGTGGACATTTGAACCTTTCATTTTTAAATCCTATATCAGAATAGTCCAATATTACCCAGTGACAGTCTGGGATGTGTATACTATCACCCTGACGTGAAATGAGTCTGGCTAAACAGGAGGTTTCGATGTTAGAGCAGCCTGAAAAAGAGTTACAATATGGCTTCAATTAGAAGCCTGAAAAAGAGTTGAAATATAGCTTTGGGTGGACATTTAAACCTTTAATTTTTAAATCCTGTATCAGAATAGTCCAATATTACCCAGTGACAGTCTGGGATGTGTTTACTATCACCTTGACGTGAAATGAGTCTGGCTAAACAAGAGGTTTCGATGTTAGAGCAGCCTGAAAAAGAGTTACAATATGGCTTCAATTAGAAGCCTGAAAAAGAGTTGAAATATAGCTTTGGGTGGACATTTAAACATTTCATTTTTAAATCCCATATCAGAATATTCCAATATTACCCAGTGACAGTCTGGGATGTGTATACTATCACCCTGACGTGAAATGAGTATGGCTAAACAGGAGGTTTCGATGTTAGAGCAGCCTGAAAAAGAGTTACAATATGTCTTTAATTAGCAGCCAAAATATAGACGAAATATAGATTTAATTGGGCATTTAAGACTTTAATTTTAAAATCCTATATCAGAATAGTCCAATATTACCCAGTGACAGTCTGGGATGTGTATACTATCACCCTGACGTGAAATGATTCTGGCTAAACAGGAGGTTTCGATGTTAGAGCAGCCTGAAAAAGAGTTACAATATGGCTTCAATTAGAAGCCTGAAAAAGAGTTGAAATATAGCTTTGAGTGGACATTTAAACCTTTAATTTTTAAATCCTGTATCAGAATAGTCCAATATTACCCAGTGACAGTCTGGGATGCGTTTACTATCACCTTGACGTGAAATGAGTCTGGCTAAACAAGAGGTTTCGATGTTAGAGCAGCCTGAAATAGAGTTACAATATGGCTTCAATTAGAAGCCTGAAAAAGAGTTGAAATATAGCTTTGGGTGGACATTTAAACATTTCATTTTTAAATCCCATATCAGAATATTCCAATATTACCCAGTGACAGTCTGGGATGTGTATACTATCACCGTGACGTGAAATGAGTATGGCTAAACAGGAGGTTTCGATGTTAGAGCAGCCTGAAAAAGAGTTAAAATATGTCTTTAATTAGCAGCCTGAAAAAGAGTTGAAATATAGCTTTGGGTGGACATTTAAACATTTCATTTTTAAATCCCATATCAGAATATTCCAATATTACCCAGTGACAGTCTGGGATGTGTATACTATCACCGTGACGTGAAATGAGTCTGGCTAAACAGGAGGTTTCGATGTTAGAGCAGCCTGAAAAAGAGTTACAATATGGCTTCAATTAGAAGCCTGAAAAAGAGTTGAAATATAGCTTTGGGTGGACATTTAAACCTTTAATTTTTAAATCCTGTATCAGAATAGTCCAATATTACCCAGTGACAGTCTGGGATGTGTTTACTATCACCTTGACGTGAAATGAGTCTGGCTAAACAAGAGGTTTCGATGTTAGAGCAGCCTGAAAAAGAGTTACAATATGTCTTTAATTAGCAGCCAAAATATAGACGAAATATAGATTTAATTGGACATTTAAACATTTCATTTTTAAATCCCATATCAGAATATTCCAATATTACCCAGTGACAGTCTGTGATGTGTATACTATCACCGTGACGTGAAATGAGTATGGCTAAACAGGAGGTTTCGATGTTAGAGCAGCCTGAAAAAGAGTTAAAATATGTCTTTAATTAGCAGCCTGAAAAAGAGTTGAAATATAGCTTTGGGTGGACATTTAAACATTTCATTTTTAAATCCCATATCAGAATATTCCAATATTACCCAGTGACAGTCTGGGATGTGTATACTATCACCGTGACGTGAAATGAGTCTGGCTAAACAGGAGGTTTCGATGTTAGAGCAGCCTGAAAAAGAGTTACAATATGGCTTCAATTAGAAGCCTGAAAAAGAGTTGAAATATAGCTTTGGGTGGACATTTAAACCTTTAATTTTTAAATCCTGTATCAGAATAGTCCAATATTACCCAGTGACAGTCTGGGATGTGTTTACTATCACCTTGGCGTGAAATGAGTCTGGATAAACAAGAGGTTTCGATGTTAGAGCAGCCTGAAAAAGAGTTACAATATGGCTTCAATTAGAAGCCTGAAAAAGAGTTGAAATATAGCTTTGGGTGGACATTTAAACATTTAATTTTTAAATCCCATATCAGAATATTCCAATATTTCCCAGTGACAGTCTGGGATGTGTATACTATCACCGTGACGTGAAATGAGTATGGCTAAACAGGAGGTTTCGATGTTAGAGCAGCCTGAAAAAGAGTTACAATATGTCTTTAATTAGCAGCCAAAATATAGACGAAATATAGATTTAATTGGACATTTAAGACTTTAATTTTAAAATCCTATATCAGAATAGTCCAATATTACCCAGTGACAGTGTGGGATGTGTATACTATCACCGTGACGTGAAATGAGTCTGGCTAAACAGGAGGTTTCGATGTTAGAGCAGCCTGAAAAAAGAGTTACAATATGGCTTCAATTAGAAGCCTGAAAAAGAGTTGAAATATAGCTTTGGGTGGACATTTAAACCTTTAATTTTTAAATCCTGTATCAGAATAGTCCAATATTACCCAGTGACAGTCTGGGATGTGTTTACTATCACCTTGACGTGAAATGAGTCTGGCTAAACAAGAGGTTTCGATGTTAGAGCAGCCTGAAAAAGAGTTACAATATGGCTTCAATTAGAAGCCTGAAAAAGAGTTGAAATATACCTTTGGGTGGACATTTAAACATGTAATTTTTAAATCCCATATCAGAATATTCCAATATTACCCAGTGACAGTCTGGGATGTGTATACTATCACCCTGACGTGAAATGAGTATGGCTAAACAGGAGGTTTCGATGTTAGAGCAGCCTGAAAAAGAGTTACAATATGTCTTTAATTAGCAGCCAAAATATAGACGAAATATAGATTTAATTGGACATTTAAACATTTCATTTTTAAATCCCATATCAGAATATTCCAATATTACCCAGTGACAGTCTGGGATGTGTATACTATCACCGTGACGTGAAATGAGTATGGCTAAACAGGAGGTTTCGATGTTAGAGCAGCCTGAAAAAGAGTTAAAATATGTCTTTAATTAGCAGCCTGAAAAAGAGTTGAAATATAGCTTTGGGTGGACATTTAAACATTTCATTTTTAAATCCCATATCAGAATATTCCAATATTACCCAGTGACAGTCTGGGATGTGTTTACTATCACATTGACGTGAAATGAATCTGGATAAACAAGAGGTTTCGATGTTAGAGCAGCCTGAAAAAGAGTTACAATATGAGTTCAATTAGAAGCCTGAAAAAGAGTTGAAATATAGCTTTGGGTGGACATTTAAACATTTCATTTTTAAATCCCATATCAGAATATTCCAATATTACCCAGTGACAGTCTGGGATGTGTTTACTATCACATTGACGTGAAATGAGTCTGGATAAACAAGAGGTTTCGATGTTAGAGCAGCCTGAAAAAGAGTTACAATATGAGTTCAATTAGAAGCCTGAAAAAGAGTTGAAATATAGCTTTGGGTGGACATTTAAACATTTAATTTTTAAATCCCATATCAGAATAGTCCAATATTACCCAGTGACAGTCTGGGATGTGTTTACTATCACATTGATGTGAAATGAGTCTGGATAAAAAAGAGGTTTCGATGTTAGAGCAGCCTGAAAAAGAGTTACAATATGAGTTCAATTAGAAGCCTGAAAAAGAGTTGAAATATAGCTTTGGGTGGACATTTAAACATTTAATTTTTAAATCCCATATCAGAATATTCCAATATTACCCAGTGACAGTCTGGGATGTGTATACTATCACCGTGACGTGAAATGAGTATGGCTAAACAGGAGGTTTCGATGTTAGAGCAGCCTGAAAAAGAGTTACAATATGTCTTTAATTAGCAGCCAAAATATAGACGAAATATAGATTTAATTGGACATTTAAGACTTTAATTTTAAAATCCTATATCAGAATAGTCCAATATTACCCAGTGACAGTCTGGGATGTGTTTACTATCACCCTGATGTGAAATGAGTCTGGCTAAACAGGAGGTTTCGATGTTAGAGCAGCCTGAAAAAGAGTTACAATATGGCTTCAATTAGAAGCCTGAAAAAGAGTTGAAATATAGCTTTGGGTGGACATTTGAAACTTTAATTTTTAAATCCTATATCAGAATAGTCTAATATTACCCAGTGACAGTCTGGGATGTGTTTACTATCACCCTGATGTGAAATGAGTCTGGCTAAACAAGAGGTTTCGATGTTAGAGCAGCCTGAAAAAGAGTTACAATATGGCTTCAATTAGAAGCCTCAAAAAGAGTTGAAATATAGCTTTGGGTGGACATTTAAACCTTTAATTTTTAAATCCTATATCAGAATATTCCGATATTACCCAGTGACAGTCTGGGATGTGTATACTATCACCCTGAGGTGAAATGATTCTGGCTAAACAGGAGGTTTCGATGTTAGAGCAGCCTGAAAAAGAGTTACAATATGGCTTCAATTAGAAGCCTGAAAAAGAGTTGAAATATAGCTTTGAGTGGACATTTAAACCTTTAATTTTTAAATCCTGTATCAGAATAGTCCAATATTACCCAGTGACAGTCTGGGATGCGTTTACTATCACCTTGACGTGAAATGAGTCTGGCTAAACAAGAGGTTTCGATGTTAGAGCAGCCTGAAATAGAGTTACAATATGGCTTCAATTAGAAGCCTGAAAAAGAGTTGAAATATAGCTTTGGGTGGACATTTAAACATTTCATTTTTAAATCCCATATCAGAATATTCCAATATTACCCAGTGACAGTCTGGGATGTGTATACTATCACCGTGACGTGAAATGAGTATGGCTAAACAGGAGGTTTCGATGTTAGAGCAGCCTGAAAAAGAGTTAAAATATGTCTTTAATTAGCAGCCTGAAAAAGAGTTGAAATATAGCTTTGGGTGGACATTTAAACATTTCATTTTTAAATCCCATATCAGAATATTCCAATATTACCCAGTGACAGTCTGGGATGTGTATACTATCACCGTGACGTGAAATGAGTATGGCTAAACAGGAGGTTTCGATGTTAGAGCAGCCTGAAAAAGAGTTACAATATGTCTTTAATTAGCAGCCAAAATATAGACGAAATATAGATTTAATTGGACATTTAAGACTTTAATTTTAAAATCCTATATCAGAATAGTCCAATATTACCCAGTGACAGTCTGGGATGTGTTTACTATCACCCTGATGTGAAATGAGTCTGGCTAAACAGGAGGTTTCGATGTTAGAGCAGCCTGAAAAAGAGTTACAATATGGCTTCAATTAGAAGCCTGAAAAAGAGTTGAAATATAGCTTTGGGTGGACATTTGAACCTTTAATTTTTAAATCCTATATCAGAATAGTCTAATATTACCCAGTGACAGTCTGGGATGTGTTTACTATCACCCTGATGTGAAATGAGTCTGGCTAAACAAGAGGTTTCGATGTTAGAGCAGCCTGAAAAAGAGTTACAATATGGCTTCAATTAGAAGCCTCAAAAAGAGTTGAAATATAGCTTTGGGTGGACATTTAAACCTTTAATTTTTAAATCCTATATCAGAATATTCCGATATTACCCAGTGACAGTCTGGGATGTATATACTATCACCCTGAGATGAAATGATTCTGGCTAAACAGGAGGTTTCGATGTTAGAGCAGCCTGAAAAAGAGTTACAATATGGCTTCAATTAGAAGCCTGAAAAAGAGTTGAAATATAGCTTTGAGTGGACATTTAAACCTTTAATTTTTAAATCCTGTATCAGAATAGTCCAATATTACCCAGTGACAGTCTGGGATGCGTTTACTATCACCTTGACGTGAAATGAGTCTGGCTAAACAAGAGGTTTCGATGTTAGAGCAGCCTGAAATAGAGTTACAATATGGCTTCAATTAGAAGCCTGAAAAAGAGTTGAAATATAGCTTTGGGTGGACATTTAAACATTTCATTTTTAAATCCCATATCAGAATATTCCAATATTACCCAGTGACAGTCTGGGATGTGTATACTATCACCGTGACGTGAAATGAGTATGGCTAAACAGGAGGTTTCGATGTTAGAGCAGCCTGAAAAAGAGTTAAAATATGTCTTTAATTAGCAGCCTGAAAAAGAGTTGAAATATAGCTTTGGGTGGACATTTAAACATTTCATTTTTAATTCCCATATCAGAATATTCCAATATTACCCAGTGACAGTCTGGGATGTGTATACTATCACCGTGACGTGAAATGAGTCTGGCTAAACAGGAGGTTTCGATGTTAGAGCAGCCTGAAAAAGAGTTACAATATGGCTTCAATTAGAAGCCTGAAAAAGAGTTGAAATATAGCTTTGGGTGGACATTTAAACCTTTAATTTTTAAATCCTGTATCAGAATAGTCCAATATTACCCAGAGACAGTCTGGGATGTGTTTACTATCACCTTGACGTGAAATGAGTCTGGCTAAACAAGAGGTTTCGATGTTAGAGCAGCCTGAAAAAGAGTTACAATATGTCTTTAATTAGCAGCCAAAATATAGACGAAATATAGATTTAATTGGATATTTAAACATTTCATTTTTAAATCCCATATCAGAATATTCCAATATTACCCAGTGACAGTCTGGGATGTGTATACTATCACCGTGACGTGAAATGAGTATGGCTAAACAGGAGGTTTCGATGTTAGAGCAGCCTGAAAAAGAGTTAAAATATGTCTTTAATTAGCAGCCTGAAAAAGAGTTGAAATATAGCTTTGGGTGGACATTTAAACATTTCATTTTTAAATCCCATACCAGAATATTCCAATATTACCCAGTGACAGTCTGGGATGTGTATACTATCACCGTGACGTGAAATGAGTCTGGCTAAACAGGAGGTTTCGATGTTAGAGCAGCCTGAAAAATAGTTACAATATGGCTTCAATTAGAAGCCTGAAAAAGAGTTGAAATATAGCTTTGGGTGGACATTTAAACCTTTAATTTTTAAATCCTGTATCAGAATAGTCCAATATTACCCAGTGACAGTCTGGGATGTGTTTACTATCACCTTGACGTGAAATGAGTCTGGATAAACAAGAGGTTTCGATGTTAGAGCAGCCTGAAAAAGAGTTACAATATGGCTTCAATTAGAAGCCTGAAAAAGAGTTGAAATATAGCTTTGGGTGGACATTTAAACATTTAATTTTTAAATCCCATATCAGAATATTCCAATATTACCCAGTGACAGTCTGGGATGTGTATACTATCACCGTGACGTGAAATGAGTATGGCTAAACAGGAGGTTTCGATGTTAGAGCAGCCTGAAAAAGAGTTACAATATGTCTTTAATTAGCAGCCAAAATATAGACGAAATATAGATTTAATTGGACATTTAAGACTTTAATTTTAAAATCCTATATCAGAATAGTCCAATATTACCCAGACAGTCTGGGATGTGTATACTATCACCGTGACGTGAAATGAGTCTGGCTAAACAGGAGGTTTCGATGTTAGAGCAGCCTGAAAAAAGAGTTACAATATGGCTTCAATTAGAAGCCTGAAAAAGAGTTGAAATATAGCTTTGGGTGGACATTTAAACATGTAATTTTTAAATCCCATATCAGAATATTCCAATATTACCCAGTGACAGTCTGGGATGTGTATACTATCACCCTGACGTGAAATGAGTATGGCTAAACAGGAGGTTTCGATGTTAGAGCAGCCTGAAAAAGAGTTACAATATGTCTTTAATTAGCAGCCAAAATATAGACGAAATATAGATTTAATTGGACATTTAAGACTTTAATTTTAAAATCCTATATCAGAATAGTCCAATATTACCCAGTGACAGTCGGGGATGTGTTTACTATCACCCTGATGTGAAATGAGTCTGGCTAAACAGGAGGTTTCGATGTTAGAGCAGCCTGAAAAAGAGTTACAATATGGCTTCAATTAGAAGCCTGAAAAAGAGTTGAAATATAGCTTTGGGTGGACATTTGAACCTTTAATTTTTAAATCCTATATCAGAATATTCCGATATTACCCAGTGACAGTCTGGGATGTGTATACTATCACCCTGAGGTGAAATGATTCTGGCTAAACAGGAGGTTTCGATGTTAGAGCAGCCTGAAAAAGAGTTACAATATGGCTTCAATTAGAAGCCTGAAAAAGAGTTGAAATATAGCTTTGAGTGGACATTTAAACCTTTATTTTTTAAATCCTGTATCAGAATAGTCCAATATTACCCAGTGACAGTCTGGGATGCGTTTACTATCACCCTGATGTGAAATGATTCTGGCTAAACAGGAGGTTTCGATGTTAGAGCAGCCTGAAAAAGAGTTACAATATGGCTTCAATTAGAAGCCTGAAAAAGAGTTGAAATATAGCTTTGGGTGGACATTTAAACCTTTAATTTTTAAATCCTATAACAGAATAGTCCAATATTACCCAGTGACAGTCTGGGATTTGTATACTATCATCCTGACATGAAATGAGTCTGGCTAAACAGGAGGTTTCGATGTTAGAGCAGCCTGAAAAAGAGTTACAATATGTCTTTAATTAGCAGCCAAAATATAGACGAAATATAGATTTAATTGGACATTTAAGACTTTAATTTTAAAATCCTATATCAGAATAGTCCAATATTACCCAGTGGCAGTCTGGGATGTGTATACTATCACCCTGACGTGAAATGAGTCTGGCTAAACAAGACGTTTCGATGTTAGAGCAGCCTGAAAAAGAGTTACAATATGGCTTCAATTAGAAGCCTGAAAAAGAGTTGAAATATAGCTTTGGGTGGACATTTGAACCTTTCATTTTTAAATCCTATATCAGAATAGTCCAATATTACCCAGTGACAGTCTGGGATGTGTTTACTATCACCCTGATGTGAAATGAGTCTGGCTAAACAAGAGGTTTCGATGTTAGAGCAGCCTGAAAAAGAGTTACAATATGGCTTCAATTAGAAGCCTGAAAAAGAGTTGAAATATAGCTTTGGGTGGACATTTAAACCTTTAATTTTTAAATCCTATATCAGAATAGTCCGATATTACCCAGTGACAGTCTGGGATGTGTATACTATCACCCTGACGTGAAATGAGTCTGGCTAAACAGGAGGTTTCGATGTTAGAGCAGCCTGAAAAAGAGTTACAATATGTCTTTAATTAGCAGCCAAAATATAGACGAAATATAGATTTAATTGGACATTTAAGACTTTAATTTTAAAATCCTATATCAGAATAGTCCAATATTACCCAGTGACAGTCTGGGATGTGTATACTATCACCCTGACGTGAAATGAGTCTGGCTAAACAGGAGGTTTCGATGTTAGAGCAGCCTGAAAAAGAGTTACAATATGGCTTCAATTAGAAGCCTGAAAAAGAGTTGAAATATAGCTTTGGGTGGACATTTGAACCTTTAATTTTTAAATCCTATATCAGAATAGTCTAATATTACCCAGTGACAGTCTGGGATGTGTTTACTATCACCCTGATGTGAAATGAGTCTGGCTAAACAAGAGGTTTCGATGTTAGAGCAGCCTGAAAAAGAGTTACAATATGGCTTCAATTAGAAGCCTCAAAAAGAGTTGAAATATAGCTTTGGGTGGACATTTAAACCTTTAATTTTTAAATCCTATATCAGAATATTCCGATATTACCCAGTGACAGTCTGGGATGTGTATACTATCACCCTGAGGTGAAATGATTCTGGCTAAACAGGAGGTTTCGACGTTAGAGCAGCCTGAAAAAGAGTTACAATATGGCTTCAATTAGAAGCCTGAAAAAGAGTTGAAATATAGCTTTGAGTGGACATTTAAACCTTTAATTTTTAAATCCTGTATCAGAATAGTCCAATATTACCCAGTGACAGTCTGGGATGCGTTTCCTATCACCTTGACGTGAAATGAGTCTGGCTAAACAAGAGGTTTCGATGTTAGAGCAGCCTGAAATAGAGTTACAATATGGCTTCAATTAGAAGCCTGAAAAAGAGTTGAAATATAGCTTTGGGTGGACATTTAAACATTTCATTTTTAAATCCCATATCAGAATATTCCAATATTACCAAGTGACAGTCTGGGATGTGTATACTATCACCGTGACGTGAAATGAGTATGGCTAAACAGGAGGTTTCGATGTTAGAGCAGCCTGAAAAAGAGTTAAAATATGTCTTTAATTAGCAGCCTGAAAAAGAGTTGAAATATAGCTTTGGGTGGACATTTAAACATTTCATTTTTAAATCCCATATCAGAATATTCCAATATTACCCAGTGACAGTCTGGGATGTGTATACTATCACCGTGACGTGAAATGAGTCTGGCTAAACAGGAGGTTTCGATGTTAGAGCAGCCTGAAAAAGAGTTACAATATGGCTTCAATTAGAAGCCTGAAAAAGAGTTGAAATATAGCTTTGGGTGGACATTTAAACCTTTAATTTTTAAATCCTGTATCAGAATAGTCCAATATTACCCAGTGACAGTCTGGGATGTGTTTACTATCACCTTGACGTGAAATGAGTCTGGCTAAACAAGAGGTTTCGATGTTAGAGCAGCCTGAAAAAGAGTTACAATATGGCTTCAATTAGAAGCCTGAAAAAGAGTTGAAATATAGCTTTGGGTGGACATTTAAACATGTAATTTTTAAATCCCATATCAGAATATTCCAATATTACCCAGTGACAGTCTGGGATGTGTATACTATCACCCTGACGTGAAATGAGTATGGCTAAACAGGAGGTTTCGATGTTAGAGCAGCCTGAAAAAGAGTTACAATATGTCTTTAATTAGCAGCCAAAATATAGACGAAATATAGATTTAATTGGACATTTAAACATTTCATTTTTAAATCCCATATCAGAATATTCCAATATTACCCAGTGACAGTCTGGGATGTGTATACTATCACCGTGACGTGAAATGAGTATGGCTAAACAGGAGGTTTCGATGTTAGAGCAGCCTGAAAAAGAGTTAAAATATGTCTTTAATTAGCAGCCTGAAAAAGAGTTGAAATATAGCTTTGGGTGGACATTTAAACATTTCATTTTTAAATCCCATATCAGAATATTCCAATATTACCCAGTGACAGTCTGGGATGTGTATACTATCACCGTGATGTGAAATGAGTCTGGCTAAACAGGAGGTTTCGATGTTAGAGCAGCCTGAAAAAGAGTTACAATATGTCTTTAATTAGCAGCCAAAATATAGACGAAATATAGATTTAATTGGACATTTAAGACTTTAATTTTAAAATCCTATATCAGAATAGTCCAATATTACCCAGTGACAGTCGGGGATGTGTTTACTATCACCCTGATGTGAAATGAGTCTGGCTAAACAGGAGGTTTCGATGTTAGAGCAGCCTGAAAAAGAGTTACAATATGGCTTCAATTAGAAGCCTGAAAAAGAGTTGAAATATAGCTTTGGGTGGACATTTGAACCTTTAATTTTTAAATCCTATATCAGAATATTCCGATATTACCCAGTGACAGTCTGGGATGTGTATACTATCACCCTGAGGTGAAATGATTCTGGCTAAACAGGAGGTTTCGATGTTAGAGCAGCCTGAAAAAGAGTTACAATATGGCTTCAATTAGAAGCCTGAAAAAGAGTTGAAATATAGCTTTGAGTGGACATTTAAACCTTTATTTTTTAAATCCTGTATCAGAATAGTCCAATATTACCCAGTGACAGTCTGGGATGCGTTTACTATCACCCTGATGTGAAATGATTCTGGCTAAACAGGAGGTTTCGATGTTAGAGCAGCCTGAAAAAGAGTTACAATATGGCTTCAATTAGAAGCCTGAAAAAGAGTTGAAATATAGCTTTGGGTGGACATTTAAACCTTTAATTTTTAAATCCTATAACAGAATAGTCCAATATTACCCAGTGACAGTCTGGGATTTGTATACTATCATCCTGACATGAAATGAGTCTGGCTAAACAGGAGGTTTCGATGTTAGAGCAGCCTGAAAAAGAGTTACAATATGTCTTTAATTAGCAGCCAAAATATAGACGAAATATAGATTTAATTGGACATTTAAGACTTTAATTTTAAAATCCTATATCAGAATAGTCCAATATTACCCAGTGGCAGTCTGGGATGTGTATACTATCACCCTGACGTGAAATGAGTCTGGCTAAACAAGACGTTTCGATGTTAGAGCAGCCTGAAAAAGAGTTACAATATGGCTTCAATTAGAAGCCTGAAAAAGAGTTGAAATATAGCTTTGGGTGGACATTTGAACCTTTCATTTTTAAATCCTATATCAGAATAGTCCAATATTACCCAGTGACAGTCTGGGATGTGTTTACTATCACCCTGATGTGAAATGAGTCTGGCTAAACAAGAGGTTTCGATGTTAGAGCAGCCTGAAAAAGAGTTACAATATGGCTTCAATTAGAAGCCTGAAAAAGAGTTGAAATATAGCTTTGGGTGGACATTTAAACATTTAATTTTTAAATCCTATATCAGAATAGTCCGATATTACCCAGTGACAGTCTGGGATGTGTATACTATCACCCTGACGTGAAATGAGTCTGGCTAAACAGGAGGTTTCGATGTTAGAGCAGCCTGAAAAAGAGTTACAATATGTCTTTAATTAGCAGCCAAAATATAGACGAAATATAGATTTAATTGGACATTTAAGACTTTAATTTTAAAATCCTATATCAGAATAGTCCAATATTACCCAGTGACAGTCTGGGATGTGTATACTATCACCCTGACGTGAAATGAGTCTGGCTAAACAGGAGGTTTCGATGTTAGAGCAGCCTGAAAAAGAGTTACAATATAGCTTCAATTAAAAGCCTGAAAAAGAGTTGAAATATAGCTTTGGGTGGACATTTAAACCTTTAATTTTTAAATCCTGTATCAGAATAGTCCAATATTACCCAGTGACAGTCTCGGATGTGTTTACTATCACCTTGACGTGAAATGTGTCTGGCTAAACAAGAGGTTTCGATGTTAAAGCAGCCTGAAAAAGAGTTACAATATGGCTTCAATTAGAAGCCTGAAAAAGAGTTGAAATATAGCTTTGGGTGGACATTTAAACATTTCATTTTTAAATCCCATATCAGAATATTCCAATATTACCCAGTGACAGTCTGGGATGTGTATACTATCACCCTGACGTGAAATGAGTATGGCTAAACAGGAGGTTTCGATGTTAGAGCAGCCTGAAAAAGAGTTAAAATATGTCTTTAATTAGCAGCCTGAAAAAGAGTTGAAATATAGCGTTGGGTGGACATTTAAACCTTTAATTTTGAAATCCTATATCAGAATATTCCGATATTACCCAGTGACAGTCTGGGATGTGTATACTATCATCCTGACATGAAATGAGTCTGGCTAAACAGGAGGTTTCGATGTTAGAGCAGCCTGAAAAAGAGTTACAATATGTCTTTAATTAGCAGCCAAAATATAGACGAAATATAGATTTAATTGGGCATTTAAGACTTTAATTTTAAAATCCTATATCAGAATAGTCCAATATTACCCAGTGACAGTCTGGGATGTGTTTACTATCACCTTGACGTGAAATGAGTCTGGATAAACAAGAGGTTTCGATGTTAGAGCAGCCTGAAAAAGAGTTACAATATGGCTTCAATTAGAAGCCTGAAAAAGAGTTGAAATATAGCTTTGGGTGGACATTTAAACCTTTAATTTTTAAATCCCATATCAGAATATTCCAATATTACCCAGTGACAGTCTGGGATGTGTATACTATCACCGTGACGTGAAATGAGTATGGCTAAACAGGAGGTTTCGATGTTAGAGCAGCCTGAAAAAGAGTTACAATATGTCTTTAATTAGCAGCCAAAATATAGACGAAATATAGATTTAATTGGACATTTAAGACTTTAATTTTAAAATCCTATATCAGAATAGTCCAATATTACCCAGTGACAGTCTGGGATGTGTTTAGTATCACCCTGACGTGAAATGAGTCTGGCTAAACAGGAGGTTTCGATGTTAGAGCAGCCTGAAAAAGAGTTACAATATGGCTTCAATTAGAAGCCTGAAAAAGAGTTGAAATATAGCTTTGGGTGGACATTTGAACCTTTAATTTTTAAATCCTATATCAGTATAGTCTAATATTACCCACTGACAGTCTGGGATGTGTTTACTATCACCCTGATGTGAAATGAGTCTGGCTAAACAAGAGGTTTCGATGTTAGAGCAGCCTGAAAAAGAGTTACAATATGGCTTCAATTAGAAGCCTCAAAAAGAGTTGAAATATAGCTTTGGGTGGACATTTAAACCTTTAATTTTTAAATCCTATATCAGAATATTCCGATATTACCCAGTGACAGTCTGGGATGTGTATACTATCACCCTGAGGTGAAATGATTCTGGCTAAACAGGAGGTTTCGATGTTAGAGCAGCCTGAAAAAGAGTTACAATATGGCTTCAATTAGAAGCCTGAAAAAGAGTTGAAATATAGCTTTGAGTGGACATTTAAACCTTTAATTTTTAAATCCTGTATCAGAATAGTCCAATATTACCCAGTGACAGTCTGGGATGCGTTTACTATCACCCTGATGTGAAATTAGTCTGGCTAAACAGGAGGTTTCGATGTTAGAGCAGCCTGAAAAAGAGTTACAATATGTCTTTAATTAGCAGCCAAAATATAGGCGAAATATAGATTTAATTGGACATTTAAGACTTTAATTTTTAAATCCTATATCAGAGTAGTCCAATATTACCCAGTGACAGTCTGGGATGTGTATACTATCACCCTGATGTGAAATGAGTCTGGCTAAACAGGAGGTTTCGATGTTAGAGCAGCCTGAAAAAGAGTTACAATATGGCTTCAATTAGAAGCCTGAAAAAGAGTTGAAATATAGCTTTGGGTGGACATTTGAACCTTTGATTTTTAAATCCTATATCAGTATAGTCCAATATTACCCAGTGACAGTCTGGGATGTGTATACTATCACCATGATGTGAAATGAGTCTGGCTAAACAGGAGTTTTCGATGTTAGAGCAGCCTGAAAAAGAGTTACAATATGGCTTCAATTAGAAGCCTGAAAAAGAGTTGAAATATAGCTTTGAGTGGACATTTAAACCTTTAATTTTTAAATCCTATATCAGAATAGTCCAATATTACCCATTGACAGTCTGGGATGTGTTTACTATCACCCTGACGTGAAATGAGTCTGGCTAAACAGGAGGTTTTGATGTTAGAGCAGCCTGAAAAAGAGTTACAATATGGCTTCAATTAGAAGCCTGAAAAAGAGTTGAAATATAGCTTTGGGTGGACATTTAAACCTTTAATTTTTAAATCCTATAACAGAATAGTCCGATATTACCCAGTTACAGTCTGGGATTTGTATACTATCATCCTGACATGAAATGAGTCTGGCTAAACAGGAGGTTTCGATGTTAGAGCAGCCTGAAAAAGAGTTACAATATGGCTTCAATTAAAAGCCTGAAAAAGAGTTGAAATATAGCTTTGGGTGGACATTTAAACCTTTAATTTTTAAATCCTGTATCAGAATAGTCCAATATTACCCAGTGACAGTCTGGGATGTGTATACTATCACCCTGACGTGAAATGAGTATGGCTAAACAGGAGGTTTCGATGTTAGAGCAGCCTGAAAAAGAGTTAAAATATGTCTTTAATTAGCAGCCTGAAAAAGAGTTGAAATATAGCTTTGGGTGGACATTTAAACCTTTAATTTTTAAATCCTATATCAGAATATTCCGATATTACCCAGTGACAGTCTGGGATTTGTATACTATCATCCTGACATGACATGAGTCTGGCTAAACAGGAGGTTTCGATGTTAGAGCAGCCTGAAAAAGAGTTACAATATGTCTTTAATTAGCAGCCAAAATATAGACGAAATATAGATTTAATTGGACATTTAAGACTTTAATTTTAAAATCCTATATCAGAATAGTCCAATATTACCCAGTGGCAGTCTGGGATGTGTATACTATCACCCTGACGTGAAATGAGTCTGGCTAAACAAGACGTTTCGATGTTAGAGCAGCCTGAAAAAGAGTTACAATATGGCTTCAATTAGAAGCCTGAAAAAGAGTTGAAATATAGCTTTGGGTGGACATTTGAACCTTTCATTTTTAAATCCTATATCAGAATAGTCCAATATTACCCAGTGACAGTCTGGGATGTGTATACTATCACCCTGACGTGAAATGAGTCTGGCTAAACAGGAGGTTTCGATGTTAGAGCAGCCTGAAAAAGAGTTACAATATGGCTTCAATTAGAAGCCTGAAAAAGAGTTGAAATATAGCTTTGGGTGGACATTTAAACCTTTAATTTTTAAATCCTGTATCAGAATAGTCCAATATTACCCAGTGACAGTCTGGGATGTGTTTACTATCACCTTGACATGAAATGAGTCTGGCTAAACAAGAGGTTTCGATGTTAGAGCAGCCTGAAAAAGAGTTACAATATGGCTTCAATTAGAAGCCTGAAAAAGAGTTGAAATATAGCTTTGGGTGGACATTTAAACATTTCATTTTTAAATCCCATATCAGAATATTCCAATATTACCCAGTGACAGTCTGGGATGTGTATACTATCACCCTGACGTGAAATGAGTATGGCTAAACAGGAGGTTTCGATGTTAGAGCAGCCTGAAAAAGAGTTAAAATATGTCTTTAATTAGCAGCCTGAAAAAGAGTTGAAATATAGCGTTGGGTGGACATTTAAACCTTTAATTTTGAAATCCTATATCAGAATATTCCGATATTACCCAGTGACAGTCTGGGATGTGTATACTATCATCCTGACATGAAATGAGTCTGGCTAAACAGGAGGTTTCGATGTTAGAGCAGCCTGAAAAAGAGTTACAATATGTCTTTAATTAGCAGCCAAAATATAGACGAAATATAGATTTAATTGGGCATTTAAGACTTTAATTTTAAAATCCTATATCAGAATAGTCCAATATTACCCAGTGACAGTCTGGGATGTGTATACTATCACCCTGACGTGAAATGATTCTGGCTAAACAGGAGGTTTCGATGTTAGAGCAGCCTGAAAAAGAGTTACAATATGGCTTCAATTAGAAGCCTGAAAAAGAGTTGAAATATAGCTTTGAGTGGACATTTAAACCTTTAATTTTTAAATCCTGTATCAGAATAGTCCAATATTACCCAGTGACAGTCTGGGATGCGTTTACTATCACCTTGACGTGAAATGAGTCTGGCTAAACAAGAGGTTTCGATGTTAGAGCAGCCTGAAATAGAGTTACAATATGGCTTCAATTAGAAGCCTGAAAAAGAGTTGAAATATAGCTTTGGGTGGACATTTAAACATTTCATTTTTAAATCCCATATCAGAATATTCCAATATTACCCAGTGACAGTCTGGGATGTGTATACTATCACCGTGACGTGAAATGAGTATGGCTAAACAGGAGGTTTCGATGTTAGAGCAGCCTGAAAAAGAGTTAAAATATGTCTTTAATTAGCAGCCTGAAAAAGAGTTGAAATATAGCTTTGGGTGGACATTTAAACATTTCATTTTTAAATCCCATATCAGAATATTCCAATATTACCCAGTGACAGTCTGGGATGTGTATACTATCACCGTGACGTGAAATGAGTCTGGCTAAACAGCAGGTTTCGATGTTAGAGCAGCCTGAAAAAGAGTTACAATATGGCTTCAATTAGAAGCCTGAAAAAGAGTTGAAATATAGCTTTGGGTGGACATTTAAACCTTTAATTTTTAAATCCTGTATCAGAATAGTCCAATATTACCCAGTGACAGTCTGGGATGTGTTTACTATCACCTTGACGTGAAATGAGTCTGGCTAAACAAGAGGTTTCGATGTTAGAGCAGCCTGAAAAAGAGTTACAATATGTCTTTAATTAGCAGCCAAAATATAGACGAAATATAGATTTAATTGGACATTTAAACATTTCATTTTTAAATCCCATATCAGAATATTCCAATATTACCCAGTGACAGTCTGGGATGTGTATACTATCACCGTGACGTGAAATGAGTATGGCTAAACAGGAGGTTTCGATGTTAGAGCAGCCTGAAAAAGAGTTAAAATATGTCTTTAATTAGCAGCCTGAAAAAGAGTTGAAATATAGCTTTGGTTGGACATTTAAACATTTCATTTTTAAATCCCATATCAGAATATTCCAATATTACCCAGTGACAGTCTGGGATGTGTATACTATCACCGTGACGTGAAATGAGTCTGGCTAAACAGGAGGTTTCGATGTTAGAGCAGCCTGAAAAAGAGTTACAATATGGCTTCAATTAGAAGCCTGAAAAAGAGTTGAAATATAGCTTTGGGTGGACATTTAAACCTTTAATTTTTAAATCCTGTATCAGAATAGTCCAATATTACCCAGTGACAGTCTGGGATGTGTTTACTATCACCTTGACGTGAAATGAGTCTGGATAAACAAGAGGTTTCGATGTTAGAGCAGCCTGAAAAAGAGTTACAATATGGCTTCAATTAGAAGCCTGAAAAAGAGTTGAAATATAGCTTTGGGTGGACATTTAAACATTTAATTTTTAAATCCCATATCAGAATATTCCAATATTACCCAGTGACAGTCTGGGATGTGTATACTATCACCCTGACGTGAAATGAGTCTGGCTAAACAGGAGGTTTCGATGTTAGAGCAGCCTGAAAAAGAGTTACAATATGTCTTTAATTAGCAGCCAAAATATAGACGAAATATAGATTTAATTGGACATTTAAGACTTTAATTTTAAAATCCTATATCAGAATAGTCCAATATTACCCAGTGACAGTCTGGGATGTGTATACTATCACCGTGACGTGAAATGAGTATGGCTAAACAGGAGGTTTCGATGTTAGAGCAGCCTGAAAAAGAGTTAAAATATGTCTTTAATTAGCAGCCTGAAAAAGAGTTGAAATATAGCTTTGGGTGGACATTTAAACATTTCATTTTTAAATCCCATATCAGAATATTCCAATATTACCCAGTGACAGTCTGGGATGTGTATACTATCACCGTGACGTGAAATGAGTCTGGCTAAACAGGAGGTTTCGATGTTAGAGCAGCCTGAAAAAGAGTTACAATATGGCTTCAATTAGAAGCCTGAAAAAGAGTTGAAATATAGCTTTGGGTGGACATTTAAACCTTTAATTTTTAAATCCTGTATCAGAATAGTCCAATATTACCCAGTGACAGTCTGGGATGTGTTTACTATCACCTTGAGGTGAAATGAGTCTGGATAAACAAGAGGTTTCGATGTGAGAGGAGCCTGAAAAAGAGTTACAATATGGCTTCAATTAGAAGCCTGAAAAATTGTTGAAATATAGCTTTGGGTGGACATTTAAACATTTAATTTTTAAATCCCATATCAGAATATTCCAATATTACCCAGTGACAGTCTGGGATGTGTATACTATCACCGTGACGTGAAATGAGTATGGCTAAACAGGAGGTTTCGATGTTAGAGCAGCCTGAAAAAGAGTTACAATATGGCTTCAATTAGAAGCCTGAAAAAGAGTTGAAATATAGCTTTGGGTGGACATTTAAACCTTTAATTTTTAAATCCTGTATCAGAATAGTCCAATATTACCCAGTGACAGTCTGGGATGTGTTTACTATCACCTTGACGTGAAATGAGTCTGGCTAAACAAGAGGTTTCGATGTTAGAGCAGCCTGAAAAAGAGTTACAATATGGCTTCAATTAGAAGCCTGAAAAAGAGTTGAAATATAGCTTTGGGTGGACATTTAAACCTTTAATTTTTAAATCCTGTATCAGAATAGTCCAATATTACCCAGTGACAGTCTGGGATGTGTTTACTATCACCTTGACGTGAAATGAGTCTGGCTAAACAAGAGGTTTCGATGTTAGAGCAGCCTGAAAAAGAGTTACAATATGGCTTCAATTAGAAGCCTGAAAAAGAGTTGAAATATAGCTTTGGGTGGACATTTAAACATGTAATTTTTAAATCCCATATCAGAATATTCCAATATTACCCAGTGACAGTCTGGGATGTGTATACTATCACCCTGACGTGAAATGAGTATGGCTAAACAGGAGGTTTCGATGTTAGAGCAGCCTGAAAAAGAGTTACAATATGTCTTTAATTAGCAGCCAAAATATAGACGAAATATAGATTTAATTGGACATTTAAACATTTCATTTTTAAATCCCATATCAGAATATTCCAATATTACCCAGTGACAGTCTGGGATGTGTATACTATCACCGTGACGTGAAATGAGTATGGCTAAACAGGAGGTTTCGATGTTAGAGCAGCCTGAAAAAGAGTTAAAATATGTCTTTAATTAGCAGCCTGAAAAAGAGTTGAAATATAGCTTTGGGTGGACATTTAAACATTTCATTTTTAAATCCCATATCAGAATATTCCAATATTACCCAGTGACAGTCTGGGATGTGTATACTATCACCGTGACGTGAAATGAGTCTGGCTAAACAGGAGGTTTCGATGTTAGAGCAGCCTGAAAAAGAGTTACAATATGGCTTCAATTAGAAGCCTGAAAAAGAGTTGAAATATAGCTTTGGGTGGACATTTAAACCTTTAATTTTTAAATCCTGTATCAGAATAGTCCAATATTACCCAGTGACAGTCTGGGATGTGTTTACTATCACCTTGACGTGAAATGAGTCTGGATAAACAAGAGGTTTCGATGTTAGAGCAGCCTGAAAAAGAGTTACAATATGGCTTCAATTAGAAGCCTGAAAAAGAGTTGAAATATAGCTTTGGGTGGACATTTAAACATTTAATTTTTAAATCCCATATCAGAATATTCCAATATTACCCAGTGACAGTCTGGGATGTGTATACTATCACCGTGACATGAAATGAGTATGGCTAAACAGGAGGTTTCGATGTTAGAGCAGCCTGAAAAAGAGTTACAATATGTCTTTAATTAGCAGCCAAAATATAGACGAAATATAGATTTAATTGGACATTTAAGACTTTAATTTTAAAATCCTATATCAGAATAGTCCAATATTACCCAGTGACAGTCTGGGATGTGTTTACTATCACCCTGATGTGAAATGAGTCTGGCTAAACAGGAGGTTTCGATGTTAGAGCAGCCTGAAAAAGAGTTACAATATGGCTTCAATTAGAAGCCTGAAAAAGAGTTGAAATATAGCTTTGGGTGGACATTTGAACCTTTAATTTTTAAATCCTATATCAGAATAGTCTAATATTACCCAGTGACAGTCTGGGATGTGTATACTATCACCCTGAGGTGAAATGATTCTGGCTAAACAGGAGGTTTCGATGTTAGAGCAGCCTGAAAAAGAGTTACAATATGGCTTCAATTAGAAGCCTGAAAAAGAGTTGAAATATAGCTTTGAGTGGACATTTAAACCTTTAATTTTTAAATCCTGTATCAGAATAGTCCAATATTACCCAGTGACAGTCTGGGATGCGTTTACTATCACCTTGAAGTGAAATGAGTCTGGCTAAACAAGAGGTTTCGATGTTAGAGCAGCCTGAAATAGAGTTACAATATGGCTTCAATTAGAAGCCTGAAAAAGAGTTGAAATATAGCTTTGGGTGGACATTTAAACATTTCATTTTTAAATCCCATATCAGAATATTCCAATATTACCCAGTGACAGTCTGGGATGTGTATACTATCACCGTGACGTGAAATGAGTATGGCTAAACAGGAGGTTTCGATGTTAGAGCAGCCTGAAAAAGAGTTAAAATATGTCTTTAATTAGCAGCCTGAAAAAGAGTTGAAATATAGCTTTGGGTGGACATTTAAACATTTCATTTTTAAATCCCATATCAGAATATTCCAATATTACCCAGTGACAGTCTGGGATGTGTATACTATCACCGTGACGTGAAATGAGTCTGGCTAAACAGGAGGTTTCGATGTTAGAGCAGCCTGAAAAAGAGTTACAATATGGCTTCAATTAGAAGCCTGAAAAAGAGTTGAAATATAGCTTTGGGTGGACATTTAAACCTTTAATTTTTAAATCCTGTATCAGAATAGTCCAATATTACCCAGTGACAGTCTGGGATGTGTTTACTATCACCTTGACGTGAAATGAGTCTGGCTAAACAAGAGGTTTCGATGTTAGAGCAGCCTGAAAAAGAGTTACAATATGGCTTCAATTAGATGCCTGAAAAAGAGTTGAAATATAGCTTTGGGTGGACATTTAAACATGTAATTTTTAAATCCCATATCAGAATATTCCAATATTACCCAGTGACAGTCTGGGATGTTTATACTATCACCCTGACGTGAAATGAGTATGGCTAAACAGGAGGTTTCGATGTTAGAGCAGCCTGAAAAAGAGTTACAATATGTCTTTAATTAGCAGCCAAAATATAGGCGAAATATAGATTTAATTGGACATTTAAGACTTTAATTTTTAAATCCTATATCAGAGTAGTCCAATATTACCCAGTGACAGTCTGGGATGTGTATACTATCACCCTGATGTGAAATGAGTCTGGCTAAACAGGAGGTTTCGATCTTAGAGCAGCCTGAAAAAGAGTTACAATATGGCTTCAATTAGAAGCCTGAAAAAGAGTTGAAATATAGCTTTGGGTGGACATTTGAACCTTTGATTTTTAAATCCTATATCAGAATAGTCCAATATTACCCAGTGACAGTCTGGGATGTGTATACTATCACCATGATGTGAAATGAGTCTGGCTAAACAGGAGTTTTCGATGTTAGAGCAGCCTGAAAAAGAGTTACAATATGGCTTCAATTAGAAGCCTGAAAAAGAGTTGAAATATAGCTTTGAGTGGACATTTAAACCTTTAATTTTTAAATCCTATATCAGAATAGTCCAATATTACCCATTGACAGTCTGTGATGTGTTTGCTATCACCCTGACGTGAAATGAGTCTGGCTAAACAGGAGGTTTTGATGTTAGAGCAGCCTGAAAAAGAGTTACAATATGGCTTCAATTAGAAGCCTGAAAAAGAGTTGAAATATAGCTTTGGGTGGACATTTAAACCTTTAATTTTTAAATCCTATAACAGAATAGTCCGATATTACCCAGTGACAGTCTGGGATTTGTATACTATCATCCTGACATGAAATGAGTCTGGCTAAACAGGAGGTTTCGATGTTAGAGCAGCCTGAAAAAGAGTTACAATATGTCTTAAATTAGCAGCCAAAATATAGACGAAATATAGATTTAATTGGACATTTTAGACTTTAATTTTAAAATCCTATATCAGAATAGTCCAATATTACCCAGTGGCAGTCTGGGATGTGTATACTATCACCGTGACGTGAAATGAGTATGGCTAAACAGGAGGTTTCGATGTTAGAGCAGCCTGAAAAAGAGTTAAAATATGTCTTTAATTAGCAGCCTGAAAAAGAGTTGAAATATAGCTTTGGGTGGACATTTGAACCTTTCATTTTTAAATCCTATATCAGAATAGTCCAATATTACCCAGTGACAGTCTGGGATATGTATACTATCACCCTGACGTGAAATGAGTCTGGCTAAACAGGAGGTTTCGATGTTAGAGCAGCCTGAAAAAGAGTTACAATATGGCTTCAATTAGAAGCCTGAAAAAGAGTTGAAATATAGCTTTGGGTGGACATTTAAACCTTTAATTTTTAAATCCTGTATCAGAATAGTCCAATATTACCCAGTGACAGTCTGGGATGTGTTTACTATCACCTTGACGTGAAATGAGTCTGGATAAACAAGAGGTTTCGATGTTAGAGCAGCCTGAAAAAGAGTTACAATATGGCTTCAATTAGAAGCCTGAAAAAGAGTTGAAATATAGCTTTGGGTGGACATTTAAACATTTAATTTTTAAATCCCATATCAGAATATTCCAATATTACCCAGTGACAGTCTGGGATGTGTATACTATCACCGTGACATGAAATGAGTATGGCTAAACAGGAGGTTTCGATGTTAGAGCAGACTGAAAAAGAGTTACAATATGTCTTTAATTAGCAGCCAAAATATAGACGAAATATAGATTTAATTGGACATTTAAGACTTTAATTTTAAAATCCTATATCAGAATAGTCCAATATTACCCAGTGACAGTCTGGGATGTGTTTACTATCACCCTGATGTGAAATGAGTCTGGCTAAACAGGAGGTTTCGATGTTAGAGCAGCCTGAAAAAGAGTTACAATATGGCTTCAATTAGAAGCCTGAAAAAGAGTTGAAATATAGCTTTGGGTGGACATTTGAACCTTTAATTTTTAAATCCTATATCAGAATAGTCTAATATTACCCAGTGACAGTCTGGGATGTGTTTACTATCACCCTGATGTGAAATGAGTCTGGCTAAACAAGAGGTTTCGATGTTAGAGCAGCCTGAAAAAGAGTTACAATATGGCTTCAATTAGAAGCCTGAAAAAGAGTTGAAATATAGCTTTGAGTGGACATTTAAACCTTTAATTTTTAAATCCTATATCAGAATAGTCCAATATTACCCATTGACAGTCTGTGATGTGTTTGCTATCACCCTGACGTGAAATGAGTCTGGCTAAACAGGAGGTTTTGATGTTAGAGCAGCCTGAAAAAGAGTTACAATATGGCTTCAATTAGAAGCCTGAAAAAGAGTTGAAATATAGCTTTGGGTGGACATTTAAACCTTTAATTTTTAAATCCTATAACAGAATAGTCCGATATTACCCAGTGACAGACTGGGATTTGTATACTATCATCCTGACATGAAATGAGTCTGGCTAAACAGGAGGTTTCGATGTTAGAGCAGCCTGAAAAAGAGTTACAATATGTCTTTAATTAGCAGCCAAAATATAGACGAAATATAGATTTAATTGGACATTTAAGACTTTAATTTTAAAATCCTATATCAGAATAGTCCAATATTACCCAGTGGCAGTCTGGGATGTGTATACTATCACCCTGACGTGAAATGAGTCTGGCTAAACAAGACGTTTCGATGTTAGAGCAGCCTGAAAAAGAGTTAAAATATGGCTTCAATTAGAAGCCTGAAAAAGAGTTGAAATATAGCTTTGGGTGGACATTTGAACCTTTGATTTTTAAATCCTATATCAGAATAGTCCAATATTACCCAGTGACAGTCTGGGATGTGTATACTATCACCATGATGTGAAATGAGTCTGGCTAAACAGGAGTTTTCGATGTTAGAGCAGCCTGAAAAAGAGTTACAATATGGCTTCAATTAGAAGCCTGAAAAAGAGTTGAAATATAGCTTTGGGTGGACATTTAAACCTTTAATTTTTAAATCCTATAACAGAATAGTCCGATATTACCCAGTGACAGTCTGGGATTTGTATACTATCATCCTGACATGAAATGAGTCTGGCTAAACAGGAGGTTTCGATGTTAGAGCAGCCTGAAAAAGAGTTACAATATGTCTTAAATTAGCAGCCAAAATATAGACGAAATATAGATTTAATTGGAAATTTAAGACTTTAATTTTAAAATCCTATATCAGAATAGTCCAATATTACCCAGTGGCAGTCTGGGATGTGTATACTATCACCCTGACGTGAAATGAGTCTGGCTAAACAAGACGTTTCGATGTTAGAGCAGCCTGAAAAAGAGTTACAATATGGCTTCAATTAGAAGCCTGAAAAAGAGTTGAAATATAGCTTTGGGTGGACATTTGAACCTTTCATTTTTAAATCCTATATCAGAATAGTCCAATATTACCCAGTGACAGTCTGGGATGTGTATACTATCACCCTGACGTGAAATGAGTCTGGCTAAACAGGAGGTTTCGATGTTAGAGCAGCCTGAAAAAGAGTTACAATATGGCTTCAATTAGAAGCCTGAAAAAGAGTTGAAATATAGCTTTGGGTGGACATTTAAACGTTTAATTTTTAAATCCTATATCAGAATAGTCCAATATTACCCAGTGACAGTCTGGGATGTGTTTACTATCACCCTGATGTGAAATGAGTCTGGCTAAACAAGAGGTTTCGATGTTAGAGCAGCCTGAAAAAGAGTTACAATATGGCTTCAATTAGAAGCCTGAAAAAGAGTTGAAATATAGCTTTGGGTGGACATTTAAACCTTTAATTTTTAAATCCTATATCAGAATAGTCCGATATTACCCAGTGACAGTCTGGGATGTGTATACTATCACCCTGACGTGAAATGAGTCTGGCTAAACAGGAGGTTTCGATGTTAGAGCAGCCTGAAAAAGAGTTACAATATGTCTTTAATTAGCAGCCAAAATATAGACGAAATATAGATTTAATTGGACATTTAAGACTTTAATTTTAAAATCCTATATCAGAATAGTCCAATATTACCCAGTGACAGTATGGGATGTGTATACTATCACCCTGACGTGAAATGAGTCTGGCTAAACAGGAGGTTTCGATGTTAGAGCAGCCTGAAAAAGAGTTACAATATGGCTTCAATTAAAAGCCTGAAAAAGAGTTGAAATATAGCTTTGGGTGGACATTTAAACATTTCATTTTTAAATCCCATATCAGAATATTCCAATATTACCCAGTGACAGTCTGGGATGTGTATACTATCACCCTGACGTGAAATGAGTATGGCTAAACAGGAGGTTTCGATGTTAGAGCAGCCTGAAAAAGAGTTAAAATATGTCTTTAATTAGCAGCCTGAAAAAGAGTTGAAATATAGCTTTGGGTGGACATTTAAACCTTTAATTTTTAAATCCCATATCAGAATAGTCCAATATTACCCAGTGACAGTCTGGGATGCGTTTACTATCACCCTGATGTGAAATGATTCTGGCTAAACAGGAGGTTTCGATGTTAGAGCAGCCTGAAAAAGAGTTACAATATGTCTTTAATTAGCAGCCAAAATATAGGCGAAATATAGATTTAATTGGACATTTAAGACTTTAATTTTTAAATCCTATATCAGAGTAGTCCAATATTACCCAGTGACAGTCTGGGATGTGTATACTATCACCATGATGTGAAATGAGTCTGGCTAAACAGGAGTTTTCGATGTTAGAGCAGCCTGAAAAAGAGTTACAATATGGCTTCAATTAGAAGCCTGAAAAAGAGTTGAAATATAGCTTTGAGTGGACATTTAAACCTTTAATTTTTAAATCCTATATCAGAATAGTCCAATATTACCCATTGACAGTCTGGGATGTGTATACTATCACCATGATGTGAAATGAGTCTGGCTAAACAGGAGTTTTCGATGTTAGAGCAGCCTGAAAAAGAGTTACAATATGGCTTCAATTAGAAGCCTGAAAAAGAGTTGAAATATAGCTTTGGGTGGACATTTAAACCTTTAATTTTTAAATCCTATAACAGAATAGTCCGATATTACCCAGTGACAGTCTGGGATTTGTATACTATCATCCTGACATGAAATGAGTCTGGCTAAACAGGAGGTTTCGATGTTAGAGCAGCCTGAAAAAGAGTTACAATATGTCTTAAATTAGCAGCCAAAATATAGACGAAATATAGATTTAATTGGAAATTTAAGACTTTAATTTTAAAATCCTATATCAGAATAGTCCAATATTACCCAGTGGCAGTCTGGGATGTGTATACTATCACCCTGACGTGAAATGAGTCTGGCTAAACAAGACGTTTCGATGTTAGAGCAGCCTGAAAAAGAGTTACAATATGGCTTCAATTAGAAGCCTGAAAAAGAGTTGAAATATAGCTTTGGGTGGACATTTGAACCTTTCATTTTTAAATCCTATATCAGAATAGTCCAATATTACCCAGTGACAGTCTGGGATGTGTATACTATCACCCTGACGTGAAATGAGTCTGGCTAAACAGGAGGTTTCGATGTTAGAGCAGCCTGAAAAAGAGTTACAATATGGCTTCAATTAGAAGCCTGAAAAAGAGTTGAAATATAGCTTTGGGTGGACATTTAAACGTTTAATTTTTAAATCCTATATCAGAATAGTCCAATATTACCCAGTGACAGTCTGGGATGTGTTTACTATCACCCTGATGTGAAATGAGTCTGGCTAAACAAGAGGTTTCGATGTTAGAGCAGCCTGAAAAAGAGTTACAATATGGCTTCAATTAGAAGCCTGAAAAAGAGTTGAAATATAGCTTTGGGTGGACATTTAAACCTTTAATTTTTAAATCCTATATCAGAATAGTCCGATATTACCCAGTGACAGTCTGGGATGTGTATACTATCACCCTGACGTGAAATGAGTCTGGCTAAACAGGAGGTTTCGATGTTAGAGCAGCCTGAAAAAGAGTTACAATATGTCTTTAATTAGCAGCCAAAATATAGACGAAATATAGATTTAATTGGACATTTAAGACTTTAATTTTAAAATCCTATATCAGAATAGTCCAATATTACCCAGTGACAGTATGGGATGTGTATACTATCACCCTGACGTGAAATGAGTCTGGCTAAACAGGAGGTTTCGATGTTAGAGCAGCCTGAAAAAGAGTTACAATATGGCTTCAATTAAAAGCCTGAAAAAGAGTTGAAATATAGCTTTGGGTGGACATTTAAACATTTCATTTTTAAATCCCATATCAGAATATTCCAATATTACCCAGTGACAGTCTGGGATGTGTATACTATCACCCTGACGTGAAATGAGTATGGCTAAACAGGAGGTTTCGATGTTAGAGCAGCCTGAAAAAGAGTTAAAATATGTCTTTAATTAGCAGCCTGAAAAAGAGTTGAAATATAGCTTTGGGTGGACATTTAAACCTTTAATTTTTAAATCCCATATCAGAATAGTCCAATATTACCCAGTGACAGTCTGGGATGCGTTTACTATCACCCTGATGTGAAATGATTCTGGCTAAACAGGAGGTTTCGATGTTAGAGCAGCCTGAAAAAGAGTTACAATATGTCTTTAATTAGCAGCCAAAATATAGGCGAAATATAGATTTAATTGGACATTTAAGACTTTAATTTTTAAATCCTATATCAGAGTAGTCCAATATTACCCAGTGACAGTCTGGGATGTGTATACTATCACCATGATGTGAAATGAGTCTGGCTAAACAGGAGTTTTCGATGTTAGAGCAGCCTGAAAAAGAGTTACAATATGGCTTCAATTAGAAGCCTGAAAAAGAGTTGAAATATAGCTTTGAGTGGACATTTAAACCTTTAATTTTTAAATCCTATATCAGAATAGTCCAATATTACCCATTGACAGTCTGGGATGTGTTTACTATCACCCTGACGTGAAATGAGTCTGGCTAAACAGGAGGTTTTGATGTTAGAGCAGCCTGAAAAAGAGTTACAATATGGCTTCAATTAGAAGCCTGAAAAAGAGTTGAAATATAGCTTTGGGTGGACATTTAAACCTTTAATTTTTAAATCCTATAACAGAATAGTCCGATATTACCCAGTGACAGTCTGGGATTTGTATACTATCATCCTGACATGAAATGAGTCTGGCTAAACAGGAGATTTCGATGTTAGAGCAGCCTGAAAAAGAGTTACAATATGTCTTTAATTAGCAGCCAAAATATAGACGAAATATAGATTTAATTGGACATTTAAGACTTTAATTTTAAAATCCTATATCAGAATAGTCCAATATTACCCAGTGGCAGTCTGGGATGTGTATACTATCACCCTGAAGTGAAATGAGTCTGGCTAAACAAGACGTTTCGATGTTAGAGCAGCCTGAAAAAGAGTTACAATATGGCTTCAATTAGAAGCCTGAAAAAGAGTTGAAATACAGCTTTGGGTGGACATTTAAACCTTTAATTTTTAAATCCTGTATCAGAATAGTCCAATATTACCCAGTGACAGTCTGGGATGTGTTTACTATCACCTTGACGTGAAATGAGTCTGGCTAAACAAGAGGTTTCGATGTTAGAGCAGCCTGAAAAAGAGTTACAATATGGCTTCAATTAGAAGCCTGAAAAAGAGTTGAAATATAGCTTTGGGTGGACATTTAAACATTTCATTTTTAAATCCCATATCAGAATATTCCAATATTACCCAGTGACAGTCTGGGATGTGTATACTATCACCCTGACGTGAAATGAGTATGGCTAAACAGGAGGTTTCGATGTTAGAGCAGCCTGAAAAAGAGTTAAAATATGTCTTTAATTAGCAGCCTGAAAAAGAGTTGAAATATAGCTTTGGGTGGACATTTAAACCTTTAATTTTTAAATCCTATATCAGAATATTCCGATATTACCCAGTGACAGTCTGGGATGTGTATACTATCACCCTGACGTGAAATGAGTCTGGCTAAACAGGAGGTTTCGATGTTAGAGCAGCCTGAAAAAGAGTTACAATATAGCTTTGAGTGGACATTTAAACCTTTAATTTTTAAATCCTGTATCATATTAGTCCAATATTACCCAGTGACAGTCTGGGATGTGTTTAGTATCACCCTGACGTGAAATGAGTCTGGCTAAACAAGAGGTTTCGATGTTAGAGCAGCCTGAAAAAGAGTTACAATATGGCTTCAATTAGAAGCCTGAAAAAGAGTTGAAATATAGCTTTGGGTGGACATTTAAACATTTCATTTTTAAATCCCATATCAGAATATTCCAATATTACCCAGTGACAGTCTGGGATGTGTATACTATCACCCTGACGTGAAATGAGTATGGCTAAACAGGAGGTTTCGATGTTAGAGCAGCCTGAAAAAGAGTTAAAATATGTCTTTAATTAGCAGCCTGAAAAAGAGTTGAAATATAGCTTTGGGTGGACATTTAAACCTTTAATTTTTAAATCCTATATCAGAATATTCCGATATTACCCAGTGACAGTCTGGGATGTGTATACTATCACCCTGACGTGAAATGATTCTGGCTAAACAGGAGGTTTCGATGTTAGAGCAGCCTGAAAAAGAGTTACAATATGGCTTCAATTAGAAGCCTGAAAAAGAGTTGAAATATAGCTTTGGGTGGACATTTGAACCTTTAATTTTTAAATCCTATATCAGAGTAGTCCAATATTTCCCAGTGACAGTCTGGGATGTGTTTACTATCACCCTGACGTGAAATGAGTCTGGCTAAACAGGAGGTTTCGATGTTAGAGCAGCCTGAAAAAGAGTTACAATATAGCTTTGAGTGGACATTTAAACCTTTAATTTTTAAATCCTGTATCATATTAGTCCAATATTACCCAGTGACAGTCTGGGATGTGTTTAGTATCACCCTGACGTGAAATGAGTCTGGCTAAACAGGAGGTTTCGATGTTAGAGCAGCCTGAAAAAGAGTTACAATATGGCTTCAATTAGAAGCCTGAAAAAGAGTTGAAATATAGCTTTGGGTGGACATTTGAACCTTTAATTTTTACATCCTATATCAGAATAGTCCAATATTACCCAATGACAGTCTGGGATGTGTTTACTATCACCCTGATGTGAAATGAGTCTGGCTAAACAGGAGGTTTCGATGTTAGAGCAGCCTGAAAAAGAGTTACAATATGTCTTTAATTAGCAGCCAAAATATAGACGAAATATAGATTTAATTGGACATTTAAGACTTTAATTTTAAAATCCTATATCAGAATAGTCCAATATTACCCAGTGACAGTCTGGGATGTGTATACTATCACCCTGACGTGAAATGAGTCTGGCTAAACAGGAGGTTTCGATGTTAGAGCAGCCTGAAAAAGAGTTACAATATGGCTTCAATTAGAAGCCTGAAAAAGAGTTGAAATATAGCTTTGGGTGGACATTTAAACCTTTAATTTTTAAATCCTGTATCAGAATAGTCCAATATTACCCAGTGACAGTCTGGGATGTGTTTCCTATCACCTTGACGTGAAATGAGTCTGGCTAAACAAGAGGTTTCGATGTTAGAGCAGCCTGAAAAAGAGTTACAATATGTCTTTAATTAGCAGCCTGAAAAAGAGTTGAAATATAGCTTTGGGTGGACATTTAAACATTTCATTTTTAAATCCCATATCAGAATATTCCAATATTACCCAGTGACAGTCTGGGATGTGTATACTATCACCGTGACGTGAAATGAGTCTGGCTAAACAGGAGGTTTCGATGTTAGAGCAGCCTGAAAAAGAGTTACAATATGGCTTCAATTAGAAGCCTGAAAAAGAGTTGAAATATAGCTTTGGGTGGACATTTAAACATTTAATTTTTAAATCCCATATCAGAATATTCCAATATTACCCAGTGACAGTCTGGGATGTGTATACTATCACCGTGACGTGAAATGAGTATGGCTAAACAGGAGGTTTCGATGTTAGAGCAGCCTGAAAAAGAGTTACAATATGTCTTTAATTAGCAGCCAAAATATAGACGAAATATAGATTTAATTGGACATTTAAGACTTTAATTTTAAAATCCTATATCAGAATAGTCCAATATTACCCAGTGACAGTCTGGGATGTGTATACTATCACCCTGACGTGAAATGAGTCTGGCTATACAGGAGGTTTCGATGTTAGAGCAGCCTGAAAAAGAGTTACAATATGGCTTCAATTAGAAGCCTGAAAAAAAGTTGAAATATAGCTTTGGGTGGACATTTAAACATTTAATTTTTAAATCCTGTATCAGAATAGTCCAATATTACCCAGTGACAGTCTGGGATGTGTTTACTATCACCTTGACGTGAAATGAGTCTGGCTAAACAAGAGGTTTCGATGTTAGAGCAGCCTGAAAAAGAGTTACAATATGGCTTCAATTAGAAGCCTGAAAAAGAGTTGAAATATAGCTTTGGGTGGACATTTAAACATTTAATTTTTAAATCCCATATCAGAATATTCCAATATTACCCAGTGACAGTCTGGGATGTGTATACTATCACCGTGACGTGAAATGAGTATGGCTAAACAGGAGGTTTCGATGTTAGAGCAGCCTGAAAAAGAGTTACAATATGTCTTTAATTAGCAGCCAAAATATAGATGAAATATAGATTTATTTGGACATTTAAGACTTTAATTTTAAAATCCTATATCAGAATAGTCCAATATTACCCAGTGACAGGCTGGGATGTGTTTAGTATCACCCTGACGTGAAATGAGTCTGGCTAAACAGGAGGTTTCGATGTTAGAGCAGCCTGAAAAAGAGTTACAATATGGCTTCAATTAGAAGCCTGAAAAAGAGTTGAAATACAGCTTTGGGTGGACATTTGAACCTTTAATTTTTAAATCCTATATCAGAATAGTCTAATATTACCCAGTGACAGTCTGGGATGTGTTTACTATCACCCTGATGTGAAATGAGTCTGGCTAAACAAGAGGTTTCGATGTTAGAGCAGCCTGAAAAAGAGTTACAATATGGCTTCAATTAGAAGCCTCAAAAAGAGTTGAAATATAGCTTTGGGTGGACATTTAAACCTTTAATTTTAAAATCCTATATCAGAATATTCCGATATTACCCAGTGACAGTCTGGGATGTGTATACTATCATCCTGACATGAAATGAGTCTGGCTAAACAGGAGGTTTCGATGTTAGAGCAGCCTGAAAAAGAGTTACAATATGGCTTCAATTAGAAGCCTGAAAAAGAGTTGAAATATAGCTTTGGGTGGACATTTAAACCTTTAATTTTTAAATCCTATATCAGAATAGTCCGATATTACCCAGTGACAGTCTGGGATGTGTATACTATCACCCTGACGTGAAATGAGTCTGGCTATACAGGAGGTTTCGATGTTAGAGCAGCCTGAAAAAGAGTTACAATATGGCTTCAATTAGAAGCCTGAAAAAAAGTTGAAATATAGCTTTGGGTGGACATTTAAACCTTTAATTTTTAAATCCTGTATCAGAATAGTCCAATATTACCCAGTGACAGTCTGGGATGTGTTTACTATCACCTTGACGTGAAATGAGTCTGGCTAAACAAGAGGTTTCGATGTTAGAGCAGCCTGAAAAAGAGTTACAATATGGCTTCAATTAGAAGCCTGAAAAAGAGTTGAAATATAGCTTTGGGTGGACATTTAAACATTTAATTTTTAAATCCCATATCAGAATATTCCAATATTACCCAGTGACAGTCTGGGATGTGTATACTATCACCGTGACGTGAAATGAGTATGGCTAAACAGGAGGTTTCGATGTTAGAGCAGCCTGAAAAAGAGTTAAAATATGTCTTTAATTAGCAGCCTGAAAAAGAGTTGAAATATAGCTTTGGGTGGACATTTAAACATTTAATTTTTAAATCCCATATCAGAATATTCCAATATTACCCAGTGACAGTCTGGGATGTGTATACTATCACCGTGACGTGAAATGAGTCTGGCTAAACAGGAGGTTTCGATGTTAGAGCAGCCTGAAAAAGAGTTACAATATGGCTTCAATTAGAAGCCTGAAAAAGAGTTGAAATATAGCTTTGGGTGGACATTTAAAGCTTTAATTTTTAAATCCTGTATCAGAATAGTCCAATATTACCCAGTGACAGTCTGGGATGTGTTTACTATCACCTTGACGTGAAATGAGTCTGGCTAAACAAGAGGTTTCGATGTTAGAGCAGCCTGAAAAAGAGTTACAATATGGCTTCAATTAGAAGCCTGAAAAAGAGTTGAAATATAGCTTTGGGTGGACATTTAAACATTTAATTTTTAAATCCCATATCAGAATATTCCAATATTACCCAGTGACAGTCTGGGATGTGTATACTATCACCGTGACGTGAAATGAGTATGGCTAAACAGGAGGTTTCGATGTTAGAGCAGCCTGAAAAAGAGTTACAATATGTCTTTAATTAGCAGCCAAAATATAGACGAAATATAGATTTAATTGGACATTTAAGACTTTAATTTTAAAATCCTATATCAGAATAGTCCAATATTACCCAGTGACAGTCTGGGATGTGTATACTATCACCCTGACGTGAAATGAGTCTGGCTAAACAAGACGTTTCGATGTTAGAGCAGCCTGAAAAAGAGTTACAATATGTCTTTAATTAGCAGCCAAAATATAGATGAAATATAGATTTATTTGGACATTTAAGACTTTAATTTTAAAATCCTATATCAGAATAGTCCAATATTACCCAGTGACAGGCTGGGATGTGTTTAGTATCACCCTGACGTGAAATGAGTCTGGCTAAACAGGAGGTTTCGATGTTAGAGCAGCCTGAAAAAGAGTTACAATATGGCTTCAATTAGAAGCCTGAAAAAGAGTTGAAATACAGCTTTGGGTGGACATTTGAACCTTTAATTTTTAAATCCTATATCAGAATAGTCTAATATTACCCAGTGACAGTCTGGGATGTGTTTACTATCACCCTGATGTGAAATGAGTCTGGCTAAACAAGAGGTTTCGATGTTAGAGCAGCCTGAAAAAGAGTTACAATATGGCTTCAATTAGAAGCCTCAAAAAGAGTTGAAATATAGCTTTGGGTGGACATTTAAACCTTTAATTTTAAAATCCTATATCAGAATATTCCGATATTACCCAGTGACAGTCTGGGATGTGTATACTATCATCCTGACATGAAATGAGTCTGGCTAAACAGGAGGTTTCGATGTTAGAGCAGCCTGAAAAAGAGTTACAATATGGCTTCAATTAGAAGCCTGAAAAAGAGTTGAAATATAGCTTTGGGTGGACATTTAAACCTTTAATTTTTAAATCCTATATCAGAATAGTCCGATATTACCCAGTGACAGTCTGGGATGTGTATACTATCACCCTGACGTGAAATGAGTCTGGCTATACAGGAGGTTTCGATGTTAGAGCAGCCTGAATAAGAGTTACAATATGGCTTCAATTAGAAGCCTGAAAAAAAGTTGAAATATAGCTTTGGGTGGACATTTAAACCTTTAATTTTTAAATCCTGTATCAGAATAGTCCAATATTACCCAGTGACAGTCTGGGATGTGTTTACTATCACCTTGACGTGAAATGAGTCTGGCTAAACAAGAGGTTTCGATGTTAGAGCAGCCTGAAAAAGAGTTACAATATGGCTTCAATTAGAAGCCTGAAAAAGAGTTGAAATATAGCTTTGGGTGGACATTTAAACATTTAATTTTTAAATCCCATATCAGAATATTCCAATATTACCCAGTGACAGTCTGGGATGTGTATACTATCACCGTGACGTGAAATGAGTATGGCTAAACAGGAGGTTTCGATGTTAGAGCAGCCTGAAAAAGAGTTAAAATATGTCTTTAATTAGCAGCCTGAAAAAGAGTTGAAATATAGCTTTGGGTGGACATTTAAACATTTCATTTTTAAATCCCATATCAGAATATTCCAATATTACCCAGTGACAGTCTGGGATGTGTATACTATCACCGTGACGTGAAATGAGTCTGGCTAAACAGGAGGTTTCGATGTTAGAGCAGCCTGAAAAAGAGTTACAATATGGCTTCAATTAGAAGCCTGAAAAAGAGTTGAAATATAGCTTTGGGTGGACATTTAAACCTTTAATTTTTAAATCCTGTATCAGAATAGTCCAATATTACCCAGTGACAGTCTGGGATGTGTTTACTATCACCTTGACGTGAAATGAGTCTGGCTAAACAAGAGGTTTCGATGTTAGAGCAGCCTGAAAAAGAGTTACAATATGGCTTCAATTAGAAGCCTGAAAAAGAGTTGAAATATAGCTTTGGGTGGACATTTAAACATTTAATTTTTAAATCCCATATCAGAATATTCCAATATTACCCAGTGACAGTCTGGGATGTGTATACTATCACCGTGACGTGAAATGAGTATGGCTAAACAGGAGGTTTCGATGTTAGAGCAGCCTGAAAAAGAGTTACAATATGTCTTTAATTAGCAGCCAAAATATAGACGAAATATAGATTTAATTGGACATTTAAGACTTTAATTTTAAAATCCTATATCAGAATAGTCCAATATTACCCAGTGACAGTCTGGGATGTGTTTACTATCACCTTGACGTGAAATGAGTCTGGCTAAACAAGAGGTTTCGATGTTAGAGCAGCCTGAAAAAGAGTTACAATATGGCTTCAATTAGAAGCCTGAAAAAGAGTTGAAATATAGCTTTGGGTGGACATTTAAACATTTAATTTTTAAATCCCATATCAGAATATTCCAATATTACCCAGTGACAGTCTGGGATGTGTATACTATCACCGTGACGTGAAATGAGTATGGCTAAACAGGAGGTTTCGATGTTAGAGCAGCCTGAAAAAGAGTTAAAATATGTCTTTAATTAGCAGCCTGAAAAAGAGTTGAAATATAGCTTTGGGTGGACATTTAAACATTTCATTTTTAAATCCCATATCAGAATATTCCAATATTACCCAGTGACAGTCTGGGATGTGTATACTATCACCGTGACGTGAAATGAGTATGGCTAAACAGGAGGTTTCGATGTTAGAGCAGCCTGAAAAAGAGTTACAATATGTATTTAATTAGCAGCCAAAATATAGACGAAATATAGATTTAATTGGACATTTAAGACTTTAATTTTAAAATCCTATATCAGAATAGTCCAATATTACCCAGTGACAGTCTGGGATGTGTATACTATCACCCTGACGTGAAATGAGTCTGGCTAAACAAGACGTTTCGATGTTAGAGCAGCCTGAAAAAGAGTTACAATATGTCTTTAATTAGCAGCCAAAATATAGATGAAATATAGATTTATTTGGACATTTAAGACTTTAATTTTAAAATCCTATATCAGAATAGTCCAATATTACCCAGTGACAGGCTGGGATGTGTTTAGTATCACCCTGACGTGAAATGAGTCTGGCTAAACAGGAGGTTTCGATGTTAGAGCAGCCTGAAAAAGAGTTACAATATGGCTTCAATTAGAAGCCTGAAAAAGAGTTGAAATACAGCTTTGGGTGGACATTTGAACCTTTAATTTTTAAATCCTATATCAGAATAGTCTAATATTACCCAGTGACAGTCTGGGATGTGTTTACTATCACCCTGATGTGAAATGAGTCTGGCTAAACAAGAGGTTTCGATGTTAGAGCAGCCTGAAAAAGAGTTACAATATGGCTTCAATTAGAAGCCTCAAAAAGAGTTGAAATATAGCTTTGGGTGGACATTTAAACCTTTAATTTTAAAATCCTATATCAGAATATTCCGATATTACCCAGTGACAGTCTGGGATGTGTATACTATCATCCTGACATGAAATGAGTCTGGCTAAACAGGAGGTTTCGATGTTAGAGCAGCCTGAAAAAGAGTTACAATATGGCTTCAATTAGAAGCCTGAAAAAGAGTTGAAATATAGCTTTGGGTGGACATTTAAACCTTTAATTTTTAAATCCTATATCAGAATAGTCCGATATTACCCAGTGACAGTCTGGGATGTGTATACTATCACCCTGACGTGAAATGAGTCTGGCTAAACAGGAGGTTTCGATGTTAGAGCAGCCTGAAAAAGAGTTACAATATGTCTTTAATTAGCAGCCAAAATATAGACGAAATATAGATTTAATTGGACATTTAAGACTTTAATTTTAAAATCCTATATCAGAATAGTCCAATATTACCCAGTGACAGTCTGGGATGTGTATACTATCACCCTGACGTGAAATGAGTCTGGCTATACAGGAGGTTTCGATGTTAGAGCAGCCTGAAAAAGAGTTACAATATGGCTTCAATTAGAAGCCTGAAAAAAAGTTGAAATATAGCTTTGGGTGGACATTTAAACCTTTAATTTTTAAATCCTGTATCAGAATAGTCCAATATTACCCAGTGACAGTCTGGGATGTGTTTACTATCACCTTGACGTGAAATGAGTCTGGCTAAACAAGAGGTTTCGATGTTAGAGCAGCCTGAAAAAGAGTTACAATATGGCTTCAATTAGAAGCCTGAAAAAGAGTTGAAATATAGCTTTGGGTGGACATTTAAACATTTAATTTTTAAATCCCATATCAGAATATTCCAATATTACCCAGTGACAGTCTGGGATGTGTATACTATCACCGTGACGTGAAATGAGTATGGCTAAACAGGAGGTTTCGATGTTAGAGCAGCCTGAAAAAGAGTTAAAATATGTCTTTAATTAGCAGCCTGAAAAAGAGTTGAAATATAGCTTTGGGTGGACATTTAAACATTTCATTTTTAAATCCCATATCAGAATATTCCAATATTACCCAGTGACAGTCTGGGATGTGTATACTATCACCGTGACGTGAAATGAGTCTGGCTAAACAGGAGGTTTCGATGTTAGAGCAGCCTGAAAAAGAGTTACAATATGGCTTCAATTAGAAGCCGTAAAAAGAGTTGAAATATAGCTTTGGGTGGACATTTAAACCTTTAATTTTTAAATCCTGTATCAGAATAGTCCAATATTACCCAGTGACAGTCTGGGATGTGTTTACTATCACCTTGACGTGAAATGAGTCTGGCTAAACAAGAGGTTTCGATGTTAGAGCAGCCTGAAAAAGAGTTACAATATGGCTTCAATTAGAAGCCTGAAAAAGAGTTGAAATATAGCTTTGGGTGGACATTTAAACATTTAATTTTTAAATCCCATATCAGAATATTCCAATATTACCCAGTGACAGTCTGGGATGTGTATACTATCACCGTTACGTGAAATGAGTATGGCTAAACAGGAGGTTTCGATGTTAGAGCAGCCTGAAAAAGAGTTACAATATGTCTTTAATTAGCAGCCAAAATATAGACGAAATATAGATTTAATTGGACATTTAAGACTTTAATTTTAAAATCCTATATCAGAATAGTCCAATATTACCAAGTGACAGTCTGGGATGTGTTTACTATCACCTTGACGTGAAATGAGTCTGGCTAAACAAGAGGTTTCGATGTTAGAGCAGCCTGAAAAAGAGTTACAATATGGCTTCAATTAGAAGCCTGAAAAAGAGTTGAAATATAGCTTTGGGTGGACATTTAAACATTTAATTTTTAAATCCCATATCAGAATATTCCAATATTACCCAGTGACAGTCTGGGATGTGTATACTATCACCGTGACGTGAAATGAGTATGGCTAAACAGGAGGTTTCGATGTTAGAGCAGCCTGAAAAAGAGTTAAAATATGTCTTTAATTAGCAGCCTGAAAAAGAGTTGAAATATAGCTTTGGGTGGACATTTAAACATTTCATTTTTAAATCCCATATCAGAATATTCCAATATTACCCAGTGACAGTCTGGGATGTGTATACTATCACCGTGACGTGAAATGAGTCTGGCTAAACAGGAGGTTTCGATGTTAGAGCAGCCTGAAAAAGAGTTACAATATGGCTTCAATTAGAAGCCTGAAAAAGAGTTGAAATATAGCTTTGGGTGGACATTTAAACCTTTAATTTTTAAATCCTGTATCAGAATAGTCCAATATTACCCAGTGACAGTCTGGGATGTGTTTACTATCACCTTGACGTGAAATGAGTCTGGCTAAACAAGAGGTTTCGATGTTAGAGCAGCCTGAAAAAGAGTTACAATATGGCTTCAATTAGAAGCCTGAAAAAGAGTTGAAATATAGCTTTGGGTGGACATTTAAACATTTAATTTTTAAATCCCATATCAGAATATTCCAATATTACCCAGTGACAGTCTGGGATGTGTATACTATCACCGTGACGTGAAATGAGTATGGCTAAACAGGAGGTTTCGATGTTAGAGCAGCCTGAAAAAGAGTTACAATATGTCTTTAATTAGCAGCCAAAATATAGACGAAATATAGATTTAATTGGACATTTAAGACTTTAATTTTAAAATCCTATATCAGAATAGTCCAATATTACCAAGTGACAGTCTGGGATGTGTTTACTATCACCTTGACGTGAAATGAGTCTGGCTAAACAAGAGGTTTCGATGTTAGAGCAGCCTGAAAAAGAGTTACAATATGGCTTCAATTAGAAGCCTGAAAAAGAGTTGAAATATAGCTTTGGGTGGACATTTAAACATTTAATTTTTAAATCCCATATCAGAATATTCCAATATTACCCAGTGACAGTCTGGGATGTGTATACTATCACCGTGACGTGAAATGAGTATGGCTAAACAGGAGGTTTCGATGTTAGAGCAGCCTGAAAAAGAGTTAAAATATGTCTTTAATTAGCAGCCTGAAAAAGAGTTGAAATATAGCTTTGGGTGGACATTTAAACATTTCATTTTTAAATCCCATATCAGAATATTCCAATATTACCCAGTGACAGTCTGGGATGTGTATACTATCACCGTGACGTGAAATGAGTCTGGCTAAACAGGAGGTTTCGATGTTAGAGCAGCCTGAAAAAGAGTTACAATATGGCTTCAATTAGAAGCCTGAAAAAGAGTTGAAATATAGCTTTGGGTGGACATTTAAACCTTTAATTTTTAAATCCTGTATCAGAATAGTCCAATATTACCCAGTGACAGTCTGGGATGTGTTTACTATCACCTTGACGTGAAATGAGTCTGGCTAAACAAGAGGTTTCGATGTTAGAGCAGCCTGAAAAAGAGTTACAATATGGCTTCAATTAGAAGCCTGAAAAAGAGTTGAAATATAGCTTTGGGTGGACATTTAAACATTTAATTTTTAAATCCCATATCAGAATATTCCAATATTACCCAGTGACAGTCTGGGATGTGTATACTATCACCCTGACGTGAAATGAGTCTGGCTAAACAAGACGTTTCGATGTTAGAGCAGCCTGAAAAAGAGTTACAATATGTCTTTAATTAGCAGCCAAAATATAGATGAAATATAGATTTATTTGGACATTTAAGACTTTAATTTTAAAATCCTATATCAGAATAGTCCAATATTACCCAGTGACAGGCTGGGATGTGTTTAGTATCACCCTGACGTGAAATGAGTCTGGCTAAACAGGAGGTTTCGATGTTAGAGCAGCCTGAAAAAGAGTTACAATATGGCTTCAATTAGAAGCCTGAAAAAGAGTTGAAATATAGCTTTGGGTGGACATTTAAACCTTTAATTTTTAAATCCTATATCAGAATAGTCCGATATTACCCAGTGACAGTCTGGGATGTGTATACTATCACCCTGACGTGAAATGAGTCTGGCTAAACAGGAGGTTTCGATGTTAGAGCAGCCTGAAAAAGAGTTACAATATGTCTTTAATTAGCAGCCAAAATATAGACGAAATATAGATTTAATTGGACATTTAAGACTTTAATTTTAAAATCCTATATCAGAATAGTCCAATATTACCCAGTGACAGTCTGGGATGTGTATACTATCACCCTGACGTGAAATGAGTCTGGCTATACAGGAGGTTTCGATGTTAGAGCAGCCTGAAAAAGAGTTACAATATGGCTTCAATTAGAAGCCTGAAAAAAAGTTGAAATATAGCTTTGGGTGGACATTTAAACCTTTAATTTTTAAATCCTGTATCAGAATAGTCCAATATTACCCAGTGACAGTCTGGGATGTGTTTACTATCACCTTGACGTGAAATGAGTCTGGCTAAACAAGAGGTTTCGATGTTAGAGCAGCCTGAAAAAGAGTTACAATATGGCTTCAATTAGAAGCCTGAAAAAGAGTTGAAATATAGCTTTGGGTGGACATTTAAACATTTAATTTTTAAATCCCATATCAGAATATTCCAATATTACCCAGTGACAGTCTGGGATGTGTATACTATCACCGTGACGTGAAATGAGTATGGCTAAACAGGAGGTTTCGATGTTAGAGCAGCCTGAAAAAGAGTTAAAATATGTCTTTAATTAGCAGCCTGAAAAAGAGTTGAAATATAGCTTTGGGTGGACATTTAAACATTTCATTTTTAAATCCCATATCAGAATATTCCAATATTACCCAGTGACAGTCTGGGATGTGTATACTATCACCGTGACGTGAAATGAGTCTGGCTAAACAGGAGGTTTCGATGTTAGAGCAGCCTGAAAAAGAGTTACAATATGGCTTCAATTAGAAGCCTGAAAAAGAGTTGAAATATAGCTTTGGGTGGACATTTAAACCTTTAATTTTTAAATCCTGTATCAGAATAGTCCAATATTACCCAGTGACAGTCTGGGATGTGTTTACTATCACCTTGACGTGAAATGAGTCTGGCTAAACAAGAGGTTTCGATGTTAGAGCAGCCTGAAAAAGAGTTACAATATGGCTTCAATTAGAAGCCTGAAAAAGAGTTGAAATATAGCTTTGGGTGGACATTTAAACATTTAATTTTTAAATCCCATATCAGAATATTCCAATATTACCCAGTGACAGTCTGGGATGTGTATACTATCACCGTGACGTGAAATGAGTATGGCTAAACAGGAGGTTTCGATGTTAGAGCAGCCTGAAAAAGAGTTACAATATGTCTTTAATTAGCAGCCAAAATATAGACGAAATATAGATTTAATTGGACATTTAAGACTTTAATTTTAAAATCCTATATCAGAATAGTCCAATATTACCCAGTGACAGTCTGGGATGTGTTTACTATCACCTTGACGTGAAATGAGTCTGGCTAAACAAGAGGTTTCGATGTTAGAGCAGCCTGAAAAAGAGTTACAATATGGCTTCAATTAGAAGCCTGAAAAAGAGTTGAAATATAGCTTTGGGTGGACATTTAAACATTTAATTTTTAAATCCCATATCAGAATATTCCAATATTACCCAGTGACAGTCTGGGATGTGTATACTATCACCGTGACGTGAAATGAGTATGGCTAAACAGGAGGTTTCGATGTTAGAGCAGCCTGAAAAAGAGTTAAAATATGTCTTTAATTAGCAGCCTGAAAAAGAGTTGAAATATAGCTTTGGGTGGACATTTAAACATTTCATTTTTAAATCCCATATCAGAATATTCCAATATTACCCAGTGACAGTCTGGGATGTGTATACTATCACCGTGACGTGAAATGAGTCTGGCTAAACAGGAGGTTTCGATGTTAGAGCAGCCTGAAAAAGAGTTACAATATGGCTTCAATTAGAAGCCTGAAAAAGAGTTGAAATATAGCTTTGGGTGGACATTTAAACCTTTAATTTTTAAATCCTGTATCAGAATAGTCCAATATTACCCAGTGACAGTCTGGGATGTGTTTACTATCACCTTGACGTGAAATGAGTCTGGCTAAACAAGAGGTTTCGATGTTAGAGCAGCCTGAAAAAGAGTTACAATATGGCTTCAATTAGAAGCCTGAAAAAGAGTTGAAATATAGCTTTGGGTGGACATTTAAACATTTAATTTTTAAATCCCATATCAGAATATTCCAATATTACCCAGTGACAGTCTGGGATGTGTATACTATCACCGTGACGTGAAATGAGTATGGCTAAACAGGAGGTTTCGATGTTAGAGCAGCCTGAAAAAGAGTTACAATATGTCTTTAATTAGCAGCCAAAATATAGACGAAATATAGATTTAATTGGACATTTAAGACTTTAATTTTAAAATCCTATATCAGAATAGTCCAATATTACCCAGTGACAGTCTGGGATGTGTATACTATCACCGTGACGTGAAATGAGTCTGGCTAAACAGGAGGTTTCGATGTTAGAGCAGCCTGAAAAAGAGTTACAATATGGCTTCAATTAGAAGCCTGAAAAAGAGTTGAAATATAGCTTTGGGTGGACATTTAAACCTTTAATTTTTAAATCCTGTATCAGAATAGTCCAATATTACCCAGTGACAGTCTGGGATGTGTTTACTATCACCTTGACGTGAAATGAGTCTGGCTAAACAAGAGGTTTCGATGTTAGAGCAGCCTGAAAAAGAGTTACAATATGGCTTCAATTAGAAGCCTGAAAAAGAGTTGAAATATAGCTTTGGGTGGACATTTAAACATTTAATTTTTAAATCCCATATCAGAATATTCCAATATTACCCAGTGACAGTCTGGGATGTGTATACTATCACCGTGACGTGAAATGAGTATGGCTAAACAGGAGGTTTCGATGTTAGAGCAGCCTGAAAAAGAGTTACAATATGTCTTTAATTAGCAGCCAAAATATAGACGAAATATAGATTTAATTGGACATTTAAGACTTTAATTTTAAAATCCTATATCAGAATAGTCCAATATTACCCAGTGACAGTCTGGGATGTGTTTACTATCACCTTGACGTGAAATGAGTCTGGCTAAACAAGAGGTTTCGATGTTAGAGCAGCCTGAAAAAGAGTTACAATATGGCTTCAATTAGAAGCCTGAAAAAGAGTTGAAATATAGCTTTGGGTGGACATTTAAACATTTAATTTTTAAATCCCATATCAGAATATTCCAATATTACCCAGTGACAGTCTGGGATGTGTATACTATCACCGTGACGTGAAATGAGTATGGCTAAACAGGAGGTTTCGATGTTAGAGCAGCCTGAAAAAGAGTTACAATATGTCTTTAATTAGCAGCCAAAATATAGACGAAATATAGATTTAATTGGACATTTAAGACTTTAATTTTAAAATCCTATATCAGAATAGTCCAATATTACCAAGTGACAGTCTGGGATGTGTTTACTATCACCTTGACGTGAAATGAGTCTGGCTAAACAAGAGGTTTCGATGTTAGAGCAGCCTGAAAAAGAGTTACAATATGGCTTCAATTAGAAGCCTGAAAAAGAGTTGAAATATAGCTTTGGGTGGACATTTAAACATTTAATTTTTAAATCCCATATCAGAATATTCCAATATTACCCAGTGACAGTCTGGGATGTGTATACTATCACCGTGACGTGAAATGAGTATGGCTAAACAGGAGGTTTCGATGTTAGAGCAGCCTGAAAAAGAGTTAAAATATGTCTTTAATTAGCAGCCTGAAAAAGAGTTGAAATATAGCTTTGGGTGGACATTTAAACATTTCATTTTTAAATCCCATATCAGAATATTCCAATATTACCCAGTGACAGTCTGGGATGTGTATACTATCACCGTGACGTGAAATGAGTCTGGCTAAACAGGAGGTTTCGATGTTAGAGCAGCCTGAAAAAGAGTTACAATATGGCTTCAATTAGAAGCCTGAAAAAGAGTTGAAATATAGCTTTGGGTGGACATTTAAACCTTTAATTTTTAAATCCTGTATCAGAATAGTCCAATATTACCCAGTGACAGTCTGGGATGTGTTTACTATCACCTTGACGTGAAATGAGTCTGGCTAAACAAGAGGTTTCGATGTTAGAGCAGCCTGAAAAAGAGTTACAATATGGCTTCAATTAGAAGCCTGAAAAAGAGTTGAAATATAGCTTTGGGTGGACATTTAAACATTTAATTTTTAAATCCCATATCAGAATATTCCAATATTACCCAGTGACAGTCTGGGATGTGTATACTATCACCCTGACGTGAAATGAGTCTGGCTAAACAAGACGTTTCGATGTTAGAGCAGCCTGAAAAAGAGTTACAATATGTCTTTAATTAGCAGCCAAAATATAGATGAAATATAGATTTATTTGGACATTTAAGACTTTAATTTTAAAATCCTATATCAGAATAGTCCAATATTACCCAGTGACAGGCTGGGATGTGTTTAGTATCACCCTGACGTGAAATGAGTCTGGCTAAACAGGAGGTTTCGATGTTAGAGCAGCCTGAAAAAGAGTTACAATATGGCTTCAATTAGAAGCCTGAAAAAGAGTTGAAATATAGCTTTGGGTGGACATTTAAACCTTTAATTTTTAAATCCTATATCAGAATAGTCCGATATTACCCAGTGACAGTCTGGGATGTGTATACTATCACCCTGACGTGAAATGAGTCTGGCTAAACAGGAGGTTTCGATGTTAGAGCAGCCTGAAAAAGAGTTACAATATGTCTTTAATTAGCAGCCAAAATATAGACGAAATATAGATTTAATTGGACATTTAAGACTTTAATTTTAAAATCCTATATCAGAATAGTCCAATATTACCCAGTGACAGTCTGGGATGTGTATACTATCACCCTGACGTGAAATGAGTCTGGCTATACAGGAGGTTTCGATGTTAGAGCAGCCTGAAAAAGAGTTACAATATGGCTTCAATTAGAAGCCTGAAAAAAAGTTGAAATATAGCTTTGGGTGGACATTTAAACCTTTAATTTTTAAATCCTGTATCAGAATAGTCCAATATTACCCAGTGACAGTCTGGGATGTGTTTACTATCACCTTGACGTGAAATGAGTCTGGCTAAACAAGAGGTTTCGATGTTAGAGCAGCCTGAAAAAGAGTTACAATATGGCTTCAATTAGAAGCCTGAAAAAGAGTTGAAATATAGCTTTGGGTGGACATTTAAACATTTAATTTTTAAATCCCATATCAGAATATTCCAATATTACCCAGTGACAGTCTGGGATGTGTATACTATCACCGTGACGTGAAATGAGTATGGCTAAACAGGAGGTTTCGATGTTAGAGCAGCCTGAAAAAGAGTTAAAATATGTCTTTAATTAGCAGCCTGAAAAAGAGTTGAAATATAGCTTTGGGTGGACATTTAAACATTTCATTTTTAAATCCCATATCAGAATATTCCAATATTACCCAGTGACAGTCTGGGATGTGTATACTATCACCGTGACGTGAAATGAGTCTGGCTAAACAGGAGGTTTCGATGTTAGAGCAGCCTGAAAAAGAGTTACAATATGGCTTCAATTAGAAGCCTGAAAAAGAGTTGAAATATAGCTTTGGGTGGACATTTAAACCTTTAATTTTTAAATCCTGTATCAGAATAGTCCAATATTACCCAGTGACAGTCTGGGATGTGTTTACTATCACCTTGACGTGAAATGAGTCTGGCTAAACAAGAGGTTTCGATGTTAGAGCAGCCTGAAAAAGAGTTACAATATGGCTTCAATTAGAAGCCTGAAAAAGAGTTGAAATATAGCTTTGGGTGGACATTTAAACATTTAATTTTTAAATCCCATATCAGAATATTCCAATATTACCCAGTGACAGTCTGGGATGTGTATACTATCACCGTGACGTGAAATGAGTATGGCTAAACAGGAGGTTTCGATGTTAGAGCAGCCTGAAAAAGAGTTACAATATGTCTTTAATTAGCAGCCAAAATATAGACGAAATATAGATTTAATTGGACATTTAAGACTTTAATTTTAAAATCCTATATCAGAATAGTCCAATATTACCCAGTGACAGTCTGGGATGTGTTTACTATCACCCTGACGTGAAATGAGTCTGGCTAAACAGGAGGTTTCGATGTTAGAGCAGCCTGAAAAAGAGTTAAAATATGTCTTTAATTAGCAGCCTGAAAAAGAGTTGAAATATAGCTTTGGGTGGACATTTAAACATTTCATATTTAAATCCCATATCAGAATATTCCAATATTACCCAGTGACAGTCTGGGATGTGTATACTATCACCGTGACGTGAAATGAGTCTGGCTAAACAGGAGGTTTCGATGTTAGAGCAGCCTGAAAAAGAGTTACAATATGGCTTCAATTAGAAGCCTGAAAAAGAGTTGAAATATAGCTTTGGGTGGACATTTAAACCTTTAATTTTTAAATCCTGTATCAGAATAGTCCAATATTACCCAGTGACAGTCTGGGATGTGTTTACTATCACCTTGACGTGAAATGAGTCTGGCTAAACAAGAGGTTTCGATGTTAGAGCAGCCTGAAAAAGAGTTACAATATGGCTTCAATTAGAAGCCTGAAAAAGAGTTGAAATATAGCTTTGGGTGGACATTTAAACATTTAATTTTTAAATCCCATATCAGAATATTCCAATATTACCCAGTGACAGTCTGGGATGTGTATACTATCACCGTGACGTGAAATGAGTATGGCTAAACAGGAGGTTTCGATGTTAGAGCAGCCTGAAAAAGAGTTACAATATGTCTTTAATTAGCAGCCAAAATATAGACGAAATATAGATTTAATTGGACATTTAAGACTTTAATTTTAAAATCCTATATCAGAATAGTCCAATATTACCCAGTGACAGTCTGGGATGTGTTTACTATCACCTTGACGTGAAATGAGTCTGGCTAAACAAGAGGTTTCGATGTTAGAGCAGCCTGAAAAAGAGTTACAATATGGCTTCAATTAGAAGCCTGAAAAAGAGTTGAAATATAGCTTTGGGTGGACATTTAAACATTTAATTTTTAAATCCCATATCAGAATATTCCAATATTACCCAGTGACAGTCTGGGATGTGTATACTATCACCGTGACGTGAAATGAGTATGGCTAAACAGGAGGTTTCGATGTTAGAGCAGCCTGAAAAAGAGTTAAAATATGTCTTTAATTAGCAGCCTGAAAAAGAGTTGAAATATAGCTTTGGGTGGACATTTAAACATTTCATTTTTAAATCCCATATCAGAATATTCCAATATTACCCAGTGACAGTCTGGGATGTGTATACTATCACCGTGACGTGAAATGAGTCTGGCTAAACAGGAGGTTTCGATGTTAGAGCAGCCTGAAAAAGAGTTACAATATGGCTTCAATTAGAAGCCTGAAAAAGAGTTGAAATATAGCTTTGGGTGGACATTTAAACCTTTAATTTTTAAATCCTGTATCAGAATAGTCCAATATTACCCAGTGACAGTCTGGGATGTGTTTACTATCACCTTGACGTGAAATGAGTCTGGCTAAACAAGAGGTTTCGATGTTAGAGCAGCCTGAAAAAGAGTTACAATATGGCTTCAATTAGAAGCCTGAAAAAGAGTTGAAATATAGCTTTGGGTGGACATTTAAACATTTAATTTTTAAATCCCATATCAGAATATTCCAATATTACCCAGTGACAGTCTGGGATGTGTATACTATCACCGTGACGTGAAATGAGTATGGCTAAACAGGAGGTTTCGATGTTAGAGCAGCCTGAAAAAGAGTTACAATATGTCTTTAATTAGCAGCCAAAATATAGACGAAATATAGATTTAATTGGACATTTAAGACTTTAATTTTAAAATCCTATATCAGAATAGTCCAATATTACCCAGTGACAGTCTGGGATGTGTTTATTATCACCCTGACGTGAAATGAGTCTGGCTAAACAGGAGGTTTCGATGTTAGAGCAGCCTGAAAAAGAGTTAAAATATGTCTTTAATTAGCAGCCTGAAAAAGAGTTGAAATATAGCTTTGGGTGGACATTTAAACATTTCATATTTAAATCCCATATCAGAATATTCCAATATTACCCAGTGACAGTCTGGGATGTGTATACTATCACCGTGACGTGAAATGAGTCTGGCTAAACAGGAGGTTTCGATGTTAGAGCAGCCTGAAAAAGAGTTACAATATGGCTTCAATTAGAAGCCTGAAAAAGAGTTGAAATATAGCTTTGGGTGGACATTTAAACCTTTAATTTTTAAATCCTGTATCAGAATAGTCCAATATTACCCAGTGACAGTCTGGGATGTGTTTACTATCACCTTGACGTGAAATGAGTCTGGCTAAACAAGAGGTTTCGATGTTAGAGCAGCCTGAAAAAGAGTTACAATATGGCTTCAATTAGAAGCCTGAAAAATAGTTGAAATATAGCTTTGGGTGGACATTTAAACATTTAATTTTTAAATCCCATATCAGAATATTCCAATATTACCCAGTGACAGTCTGGGATGTGTATACTATCAACGTGACGTGAAATGAGTATGGCTAAACAGGAGGTTTCGATGTAAGAGCAGCCTGAAAAAGAGTTACAATATGTCTTTAATTAGCAGCCAAAATATATACGAAATATAGATTTAATTGGACATTTAAGACTTTAATTTTAAAATCCTATATCAGAATAGTCCAATATTACCTAGTGACAGTCTGGGATGTGTATACTATCACCCTGACGTGAAATGAGTCTGGCTAACCAAGACGTTTCGATGTTAGAGCAGCCTGAAAAAGAGTTACAATATGGCTTCAATTAGAAGCCTGAAAAAGAGTTGAAATATAGCTTTGGGTGGACATTTGAACCTTTCATTTTTAAATCCTATATCAGAATAGTCCAATATTACCCAGTGACAGTCTGGGATGTGTATACTATCACCCTGACGAGAAATGAGTCTGGCTAAACAGGAGGTTTCGATGTTAGAGCAGCCTGAAAAAGAGTTACAATATGGCTTCAATTAGAAGCCTGAAAAAGAGTTGAAATATAGCTTTGGGTGGACATTTAAACGTTTAATTTTTAAATCCTGTATCAGAATAGTCCAATATTACCCAGTGACAGTCTGGGATGTGTTTACTATCACCTTGACGTGAAATGAGTCTGGCTAAACAAGAGGTTTCGATGTTACAGCAGCCTGAAAAAGAGTTACAATATGGATTCAATTAGAAGCCTGAAAAAGAGTTGAAATATAGCTTTGGGTGGACATTTAAACATTTAATTTTTAAATCCCATATCAGAATATTCCAATATTACCCAGTGACAGTCTGGGATGTGTATACTATCACCGTGACATGAAATGAGTATGGCTAAACAGGAGGTTTCGATGTTAGAGCAGCCTGAAAAAGAGTTACAATATGTCTTAAATTAGCAGCCAAAATATAGACGAAATATAGATTTAATTGGACATTTAAGACTTTAATTTTAAAATCCTATATCAGAATAGTCCAATATTACCCAGTGGCAGTCTGGGATGTGTATACTATCACCCTGACGTGAAATGAGTCTGGCTAAACAAGACGTTTCGATGTTAGAGCAGCCTAAAAAAGAGTTACAATATGGCTTCAATTAGAAGCCTGAAAAAGAGTTGAAATATAGCTTTGGGTGGACATTTGAACCTTTCATTTTTAAATCCTATATCAGAATAGTCCAATATTACCCAGTGACAGTCTGTGATGTGTTTACTATCACCCTGACGTGAAATGAGTCTGACTAAACAGGAGGTTTCGATGTTAGAGCAGCCTGAAAAAGAGTTACAATATGGCTTCAATTAGAAGCCTGAAAAAGAGTTGAAATATAGCTTTGAGTGGACATTTAAATCTTTAATTTTTAAATCCTGTATCAGAATAGTCCAATATTACCCAGTGACAGTCTGGGATGTGTTTACTATCACCCTGACGTGAAATGAGTCTGGCTAAACAGGAGGTTTCGATGTTAGAGCAGCCTGAAAAAGAGTTACAATATGGCTTCAACTAGAAGCCTGAAAAAGAGATGAAATATAGCTTTGGGTGGACATTTGAACCTTTAATTTTAAAATCCTATATCAGAATAGTCCAATATTACCCAGTGACAGTCTGGGATGTGTATACTATCACCCTGACGTGAAATGAGTCTGGCTAACCAAGACGTTTCGATGTTAGAGCAGCCTGAAAAAGAGTTACAATATGGCTTCAATTAGAAGCCTGAAAAAGAGTTGAAATATAGCTTTGGGTGGACATTTAAACCTTTAATTTTTAAATCCTATAACAGAATAGTCCGATATTACCCAGTGACAGTCTGGGATTTGTATACTATCATCCTGACATGAAATGAGTCTGGCTAAACAGGAGGTTTCGATGTTAGAGCAGCCTGAAAAAGAGTTACAATATGTCTTTAATTAGCAGCCAAAATATAGACGAAATATAGATTTAATTGGACATTTAAGACTTTAATTTTAAAATCCTATATCAGAATAGTCCAATATTACCCAGTGGCAGTCTGGGATGTGTATACTATCACCCTGACGTGAAATGAGTCTGGCTAAACAAGACGTTTCGATGTTAGAGCAGCCTGAAAAAGAGTTACAATATGGCTTCAATTAGAAGCCTGAAAAAGAGTTGAAATATAGCTTTGGGTGGACATTTGAACCTTTCATTTTTAAATCCTATATCAGAATAGTCCAATATTACCCAGTGACAGTCTGTGATGTGTTTACTATCACCCTGACGTGAAATGAGTCTGACTAAACAGGAGGTTTCGATGTTAGAGCAGCCTGAAAAAGAGTTACAATATGGCTTCAATTAGAAGCCTGAAAAAGAGTTGAAATATAGCTTTGAGTGGACATTTAAACCTTTAATTTTTAAATCCTGTATCAGAATAGTCCAATATTACCCAGTGACAGTCTGGGATGCGTTTACTATCACCTTGACGTGAAATGAGTCTGGCTAACCAAGAGGTTTCGATGTTAGAGCAGCCTGAAAAAGAGTTACAATATGGCTTCAATTAGAAGCCTGAAAAAGAGTTGAAATATAGCTTTGGGTGGACATTTGAACCTTTCATTTTTAAATCCTATATCAGAATAGTCCAATATTACCCAGTGACAGTCTGGGATGTGTATACTATCACCCTGACGTGAAATGAGTCTGGCTAAACAGGAGGTTTCGATGTTAGAGCAGCCTGAAAAAGAGTTACAATATGGCTTCAATTAGAAGCCTGAAAATGAGTTGAAATATAGCTTTGGGTGGACATTTGAACCTTTAATTTTTAAATCCTATATCAGAGTAGACCAATATTACCCAGTGAGAGTCTGGGATGTGTATACTATCACCATGATGTGAAATGAGTCTGGCTAAACAGGAGGTTTCGATGTTAGAGCAGCCTGAAAAAGAGTTACAATATGGCTTCAATTAGAAGCCTGAAAAAGAGTTGAAATATAGCTTTGGGTGGACATTTAAACCTTTAATTTTTAAATCCTGTATCAGAATAGACCGATATTACCCAGTGACAGTCTGGGATGTGTTTACTATCACCTTGACGTGAAATGAGTCTGGCTAAACAAGAGGTTTCGATGTTAGAGCAGCCTGAAAAAGAGTTACAATATGGCTTCAATTAGAAGCCTGAAAAATAGTTGAAATATAGCTTTGGGTGGACATTTAAACCTTTAATTTTTAAATCCTATATCAGAATAGTCCAATATTACACATTGACAGTCTGGGATGTGTTTACTATCACCCTGATGTGAAATGAGTCTGGCTAAACAGGAGGTTTTGATGTTAGAGCAGCCTGAAAAATAGTTACAATATGGCTTCAATTAGAAGCCTGAAAAAGAGTTGAAATATAGCTTTGGGTGGACATTTAAACCTTTAATTTTTAAATCCTATAACAGAATAGTCCCATATTACCCAGTGACAGTCTGGGATTTGTATACTATCATCCTGACATGAAATGAGTCTGGCTAAACAGGAGGTTTTGATGTTAGAGCAGCCTGAAAAAGAGTTACAATATGTCTTTAATTAGCAGCCAAAATATAGACGAAATATAGATTTAATTGGACATTTAAAACTTTAATTTTAAAATCCTATATCAGAATAGTCCAATATTACCCAGTGGCAGTCTGGGATGTGTATACTATCACCCTGACGTGAAATGAGTCTGGCTAAACAAGACGTTTCGATGTTAGAGCAGCCTGAAAAAGAGTTACAATATGGCTTCAATTAGAAGCCTGAAAAAGAGTTGAAATATAGCTTTGGGTGGACATTTGAACCTTTCATTTTTAAATCCTATATCAGAATAGTCCAATATTACCCAGTGACAGTCTGGGATGTGTATACTATCACCCTGACGTGAAATGAGTCTGGCTAAACAGGAGGTTTCGATGTTAGAGCAGCCTGAAAAAGAGTTACAATATGGCTTCAATTAGAAGCCTGAAAAAGAGTTGAAATATAGCTTTGGGTGGACATTTGAACCTTTCATTTGTAAATCCTATATCAGAGTAGACCAATATTACCCAGTGACAGTCTGGGATGTGTTTACTATCACCTTGACGTGAAATGAGTCTGGCTAAACAAGAGGTTTCGATGTTAGAGCAGCCTGAAAAAGAGTTACAATATGGCTTCAATTAGAAGCCTGAAAAATAGTTGAAATATAGCTTTGGGTGGACATTTAAACATTTAATTTTTAAATCCCATATCAGAATATTCCAATATTACCCAGTGACAGTCTGGGATGTGTATAGTATCACCGTGACGTGAAATGAGTATGGCTAAACAGGAGGTTTCGATGTTAGAGCAGCCTGAAAAAGAGTTACAATATGTCTTTAATTAGCAGCCAAAATATAGACGAAATATAGATTTAATTGGCCATTTAAGACTTTAATTTTAAAATCCTATATCAGAATAGTCCAATATTACCCAGTGACAGTCTGGGATGTGTATACTATCACCGTGACGTGAAATGAGTATGGCTAAACAGGAGGTTTCGATGTTAGAGCAGCCTGAAAAAGAGTTACAATATGGCTTCAATTAGAAGCCTGAAAAAGAGTTGAAATATAGCTTTGAGTGGACATTTAAACCTTTAATTTTTAAATCCTGTATCAGAATAGTCCAATATTACCCAGTGACAGTCTGCGATGTGTTTAATATCACCTTGACGTGAAATGAGTCTGGCTAAACAAGAGGGTTCGATGTTAGAGCAGCCTGAAAAAGAGTTACAATATGGCTTCAATTAGAAGCCTCAAAAAGAGTTGAAATATAGCTTTGGGTGGACATTTAAACCTTTAATTTTTAAATCCTATATCAGAATATTCCGATATTACCCAGTGACATTCTGGGATGTGTATACTATCACCCTGACATGAAATGAGTCTGGCTAAACAGGAGGTTTCGATGTTAGAGCAGCCTGAAAAAGAGTTACAATATGTCTTTAATTAGCAGCCAAAATATAGACGAAATATAGATTTAATTGGACATTTAAGACTTTAATTTTAAAATCCTATATCAGAATAGTCCAGTATTACCCAGTGACAGTCTGGGATGTGTATACTATCACCCTGACGTGAAATGATTCTGGCTAAACAGGAGGTTTCGATGTTAGAGCAGCCTGAAAAAGAGTTACAATATGGCTTCAATTAGAAGCCTGAAAAAGAGTTGAAATATAGCTTTGATTGGACATTTAAACCTTTAATTTTTAAATCCTGTATCAGAATAGTCCAATATTACCCTGTGACAGTCTGGGATGCGTTTACTATCACCTTGACGTGAATTGAGTCTGGCTAACCAAGAGGTTTCGATGTTAGAGCAGCCTGAAAAAGAGTTACAATATGGCTTCAATTAGAAGCCTGAAAAAGAGTTGAAATATAGCTTTGGGTGGACATTTGAACCTTTAATTTTTAAATCCTATATCAGAGTAGTCCAATATTTCCCAGTGACAGTCTGGGATGTATTTACTCTCACCCTGACGTGAAATGAGTCTGGCTAAACGGGAGGTTTCGATGTTAGAGCAGCCTGAAAAAGAGTTACAATATGGCTTCAATTAGAAGCCTGAAAAAGAGTTGAAATATAGCTTTGGGTGGACATTTAAACCTTTAATTTTTAAATCCTGTATCAGAATAGTCCAATATTACCGAGTGACAGTCTGGGATGTGTTTACTATCACCTTGACGTGAAATGAGTCTGGCTAAACAAGAGGTTTCGATGTTACAGCAGCCTGAAAAAGAGTTACAATATGGCTTCAATTCGAAGCCTGAAAAAGAGTTGAAATATAGCTTTGGGTGGACATTTAAACATTTAATTTTTAAATCCCATATCAGAATATTCCAATATTACCCAGTGACAGTCTGGGATGTGTATACTATCACCGTGACATGAAATGAGTATGGCTAAACAGGAGGTTTCGATGTTAGAGCAGCCTGAAAAAGAGTTACAATATGTCTTAAATTAGCAGCCAAAATATAGACGAAATATAGATTTATTTGGACATTTAAGACTTTAATTTTAAAATCCTATATCAGAATAGTCCAATATTACCCAGTGACAGTCTGGGATGTGTATACTATCACCCTGACGTCAAATGATTCTGGCTAAACAGGAGGTTTCGATGTTAGAGCAGCCTGAAAAAGAGTTACAATATGGCTTCAATTAGAAGCCTGAAAAAGAGTTGAAATATAGCTTTGATTGGACATTTAAACCTTTAATTTTTAAATCCTGTATCAGAATAGTCCAATATTACCCAGTGACAGTCTGGGATGCGTTTACTATCACCTTGACGTGAATTGAGTCTGGCTAACCAAGAGGTTTCGATGTTAGAGCAGCCTGAAAAAGAGTTACAATATGGCTTCAATTAGAAGCCTGAAAAAGAGTTGAAATATAGCTTTGGGTGGACATTTGAACCTTTAATTTTTAAATCCTATATCAGAGTAGTCCAATATTTCCCAGTGACAGTCTGGGATGTGTTTACTCTCACCCTGACGTGAAATGAGTCTGGCTAAACGGGAGGTTTCGATGTTAGAGCAGCCTGAAAAAGAGTTACAATATGGCTTCAATTAGAAGCCTGAAAAAGAGTTGAAATATAGCTTTGGGTGGACATTTAAACCTTTAATTTTTAAATCCTGTATCAGAATAGTCCAATATTACCGAGTGACAGTCTGGGATGTGTTTACTATCACCTTGACGTGAAATGAGTCTGGCTAAACAAGAGGTTTCGATGTTACAGCAGCCTGAAAAAGAGTTACAATATGGCTTCAATTAGAAGCCTCAAAAAGAGTTGAAATATAGCTTTAGGTGGACATTTAAACCTTTAATTTTTAAATCCTATATCAGAATATTCCGATATTACCCAGTGACAGTCTGGGATGTGTATACTATCATCCTGACATGAAATGAGTCTGGCTAAACAGGAGGTTTCGATGTTAGAGCAGCCTGAAAAAGAGTTACAATATGTCTTTAATTAGCAGCCAAAATATAGACGAAATATAGATTTAATTGGACATTTAAGACTTTAATTTTAAAATCCTATATCAGAATAGTCCAATATTACCCAGTGACAGTCTGGGATGTGTATACTATCACCCTGACGTGAAATGATTCTGGCTAAACAGGAGGTTTCGATGTTAGAGCAGCCTGAAAAAGAGTTACAATATGGCTTCAATTAGAAGCCTGAAAAAGAGTTGAAATATAGCTTTGGGTGGACATTTGAACCTTTCATTTTTAAATCCTATATCAGAATAGTCCAATATTACCCAGTGACAGTCTGGGATGTGTATACTATCACCCTGACATGAAATGAGTCTGGCTAAACAGGAGGTTTCGATGTTAGAGCAGCCTGAAAAAGAGTTACAATATGTCTTTAATTAGCAGCCAAAATATAGACGAAATATAGATTTAATTGGACATTTAAGACTTTAATTTTAAAATCCTATATCAGAATAGTCCAATATTACCCAGTGACAGTCTGGGATGTGTATACTATCACCCTGACGTGAAATGATTCTGGCTAAACAGGAGGTTTCGATGTTAGAGCAGCCTGAAAAAGAGTTACAATATGGCTTCAATTAGAAGCCTGAAAAAGAGTTGAAATATAGCTTTGGGTGGACATTTGAACCTTTAATTTTTAAAGCCTATATCAGAGTAGTCCAATATTTCCCAGTGACAGTCTGCGATGTGTTTACTATCACCCTGACGTGAAATGAGTCTGGCTAAACAGGAGGTTTCGATGTTAGAGCAGCCTGAAAAAGAGTTACAATATGGCTTCAATTAGAAGCCTGAAAAAGAGTTGAAATATAGCTTTGGGTGGACATTTAAACCTTTAATTTTTAAATCCTATATCAGAGTAGTCCAATATTTCCCAGTGACAGTCTGGGATGTGTTTACTATCACCCTGACGTGAAATGAGTCTGGCTAAACAGGAGGTTTCAATGTTAGAGCAGCCTGAAAAAGAGTTACAATATGGCTTCAATTAGAAGCCTGAAAAAGAGTTGAAATATAGCTTTGGGTGGACATTTAAACCTTTAATTTTTAAATCCTGTATCAGAATAGTCCAATATTACCGAGTGACAGTCTGGGATGTGTTTACTATCACCTTGACGTGAAATGAGTCTGGCTAAACAAGAGGTTTCGATGTTACAGCAGCCTGAAAAAGAGTTACAATATGGCTTCAATTCGAAGCCTGAAAAAGAGTTGAAATTTAGCTTTGGGTGGACATTTAAACATTTAATTTTTAAATCCCATATCAGAATATTCCAATATTACCCAGTGACAGTCTGGGATGTGTATACTATCACCGTGACATGAAATGAGTATGGCTGAACAGGAGGTTTCGATGTTAGAGCAGCCTGAAAAAGAGTTACAATATGTCTTAAATTAGCAGCCAAAATATAGACGAAATATAGATTTATTTGGACATTTAAGACTTTAATTTTTAAATCCTATATCAGAGTAGTCCAATATTACCCAGTGACAGTCTGGGATGTGTATACTATCACCCTGACGTGAAATGATTCTGGCTAAACAGGAGGTTTCGATGTTAGAGCAGCCTGAAAAAGAGTTACAATATGGCTTCAATTAGAAGCCTGAAAAAGAGTTGAAATATAGCTTTGGGTGGACATTTGAACCTTTCATTTTTAAATCCTATATCAGAATAGTCCAATATTACCCAGTGACAGTCTGGGATGTGTATACTATCACCCTGACATGAAATGAGTCTGGGTAAACAGGAGGTTTCGATGTTAGAGCAGCCTGAAAAAGAGTTACAATATGTCTTTAATTAGCAGCCAAAATATAGACGAAATATAGATTTAATTGGACATTTAAGACTTTAATTTTAAAATCCTATATCAGAATAGTCCAATATTACCCAGTGACAGTCTGGGATGTGTATACTATCACCCTGATGTGAAATGATTCTGGCTAAACAGGAGGTTTCGATGTTAGAGCAGCCTGAAAAAGAGTTACAATATGGCTTCAATTAGAAGCCTGAAAAAGAGTTGAAATATAGCTTTGAGTGGACATTTAAACCTTTAATTTTTAAATCCTGTATCAGAATAGTCCAATATTACCCAGTGACAGTCTGGGATGCGTTTACTATCACCTTGACGTGAATTGAGTCTGGCTAACCAAGAGGTTTCGATGTTAGAGCAGCCTGAAAAAGAGTTACAATATGGCTTCAATTAGAAGCCTGAAAAAGAGTTGAAATATAGCTTTGGGTGGACATTTGAACCTTTAATTTTTAAATCCTATATCAGAGTAGTCCAATATTTCCCAGTGACAGTCTGGGATGTGTTTACTATCACCCTGACGTGAAATGAGTCTGGCTAACCAAGAGGTTTCGATGTTAGAGCAGCCTGAAAAAGAGTTACAATATGGCTTCAATTAGAAGCCTGAAAAAGAGTTGAAATATAGCTTTGGGTGGACATTTGAACCTTTAATTTTTAAATCCTATATCAGAGTAGTCCAATATTTCCCAGTGACAGTCTGGGATGTGTTTACTATCACCCTGACGTGAAATGAGTCTGGCTAAACAGGAGGTTTCGATGTTAGAGCAGCCTGAAAAAGAGTTACAATATGGCTTCAACTAGAAGCCTGAAAAAGAGTTGAAATATAGCTTTGGGTGAACATTTGAACGTTTAATTTTAAAATCCTATATCAGCATAGTCCAATATTACCCAGTGACAGTCTGGGATGTGTATACTATCACCCTGACGTGAAATGAGTCTGGCTAACCAAGACGTTTCGATGTTAGAGCAGCCTGAAAAAGAGTTACAATATGGCTTCAATTAGAAGCCTGAAAAAGAGTTGAAATATAGCTTTGGGTGGACATTTGAACCTTTCATTTTTAAATCCTATATCAGAATAGTCCAATATTACCCAGTGACAGTCTGGGATGTGTATACTATCACTCTGACGTGAAATGATTCTGGCTAAACAGGAGGTTTCGATGTTAGAGCAGCCTGAAAAAGAGTTACAATATGGCTTCAATTAGAAGCCTGAAAAAGAGTTGAAATATAGCTTTGGGTGGACATTTGAACCTTTCATTTTTAAATCCTATATCAGAATAGTCCAATATTACCCAGTGACAGTCTGGGATGTGTATACTATCACCCTGACATGAAATGAGTCTGGCTAAACAGGAGGTTTCGATGTTAGAGCAGCCTGAAAAAGAGTTACAATATGTCTTTAATTAGCAGCCAAAATATAGACGAAATATAGATTTAATTGGACATTTAAGACTTTAATTTTAAAATCCTATATCAGAATAGTCCAATATTACCCAGTGACAGTCTGGGATGTGTATACTATCACCCTGACGTGAAATGATTCTGGCTAAACAGGAGGTTTCGATGTTAGAGCAGCCTGAAAAAGAGTTACAATATGGCTTCAATTAGAAGCCTGAAAAAGAGTTGAAATATAGCTTTGAGTGGACATTTAAACCTTTAATTTTTAAATCCTGTATCAGAATAGTCCAATATTACCCAGTGACAGTCTGGGATGCGATTACTATCACCTTGACGTGAATTGAGTCTGGCTAACCAAGAGGTTTCGATGTTAGAGCAGCCTGAAAAAGAGTTACAATATGGCTTCAATTAGAAGCCTGAAAAAGAGTTGAAATATAGCTTTGGGTGGACATTTGAACCTTTAATTTTTAAATCCTATATCAGAGTAGTCCAATATTTCCCAGTGACAGTCTGGGATGTGTTTACTATCACCCTGACGTGAAATGAGTCTGGCTAAACAGGAGGTTTCGATGTTAGAGCAGCCTGAAAAAGAGTTACAATATGGCTTCAATTAGAAGCCTGAAAAATAGTTGAAATATAGCTTTGGGTGGACATTTAAACCTTTAATTTTTAAATCCTGCATCAGAATAGTCCAATATTACCGAGTGACAGTCTGGGATGTGTTTACTATCACCTTGACGTGAAATGAGTCTGGCTAAACAAGAGGTTTCGATGTTACAGCAGCCTGAAAAAGAGTTACAATATGGCTTCAATTAGAAGCCTGAAAAAGAGTTGAAATATAGCTTTGGGTGGACATTTGAACCTTTAATTTTTAAATCCTATATCAGAGTAGTCCAATATTTCCCAGTGACAGTCTGGGATGTGTTTACTATCACCCTGACGTGAAATGAGTCTGGCTAACCAAGAGGTTTCGATGTTAGAGCAGCCTGAAAAAGAGTTACAATATGGCTTCAATTAGAAGCCTGAAAAAGAGTTGAAATATAGCTTTGGGTGGACATTTGAACCTTTAATTTTTAAATCCTATATCAGAGTAGTCCAATATTTCCCAGTGACAGTCTGGGATGTGTTTACTATCACCCTGACGTGAAATGAGTCTGGCTAAACAGGAGGTTTCGATGTTAGAGCAGCCTGAAAAAGAGTTACAATATGGCTTCAACTAGAAGCCTGAAAAAGAGTTGAAATATAGCTTTGGGTGAACATTTGAACGTTTAATTTTAAAATCCTATATCAGCATAGTCCAATATTACCCAGTGACAGTCTGGGATGTGTATACTATCACCCTGACGTGAAATGAGTCTGGCTAACCAAGACGTTTCGATGTTAGAGCAGCCTGAAAAAGAGTTACAATATGGCTTCAATTAGAAGCCTGAAAAAGAGTTGAAATATAGCTTTGGGTGGACATTTGAACCTTTCATTTTTAAATCCTATATCAGAATAGTCCAATATTACCCAGTGACAGTCTGGGATGTGTATACTATCACTCTGACGTGAAATGATTCTGGCTAAACAGGAGGTTTCGATGTTAGAGCAGCCTGAAAAAGAGTTACAATATGGCTTCAATTAGAAGCCTGAAAAAGAGTTGAAATATAGCTTTGGGTGGACATTTGAACCTTTCATTTTTAAATCCTATATCAGAATAGTCCAATATTACCCAGTGACAGTCTGGGATGTGTATACTATCACCCTGACATGAAATGAGTCTGGCTAAACAGGAGGTTTCGATGTTAGAGCAGCCTGAAAAAGAGTTACAATATGTCTTTAATTAGCAGCCAAAATATAGACGAAATATAGATTTAATTGGACATTTAAGACTTTAATTTTAAAATCCTATATCAGAATAGTCCAATATTACCCAGTGACAGTCTGGGATGTGTATACTATCACCCTGACGTGAAATGATTCTGGCTAAACAGGAGGTTTCGATGTTAGAGCAGCCTGAAAAAGAGTTACAATATGGCTTCAATTAGAAGCCTGAAAAAGAGTTGAAATATAGCTTTGAGTGGACATTTAAACCTTTAATTTTTAAATCCTGTATCAGAATAGTCCAATATTACCCAGTGACAGTCTGGGATGCGATTACTATCACCTTGACGTGAATTGAGTCTGGCTAACCAAGAGGTTTCGATGTTAGAGCAGCCTGAAAAAGAGTTACAATATGGCTTCAATTAGAAGCCTGAAAAAGAGTTGAAATATAGCTTTGGGTGGACATTTGAACCTTTAATTTTTAAATCCTATATCAGAGTAGTCCAATATTTCCCAGTGACAGTCTGGGATGTGTTTACTATCACCCTGACGTGAAATGAGTCTGGCTAAACAGGAGGTTTCGATGTTAGAGCAGCCTGAAAAAGAGTTACAATATGGCTTCAATTAGAAGCCTGAAAAATAGTTGAAATATAGCTTTGGGTGGACATTTAAACCTTTAATTTTTAAATCCTGCATCAGAATAGTCCAATATTACCGAGTGACAGTCTGGGATGTGTTTACTATCACCTTGACGTGAAATGAGTCTGGCTAAACAAGAGGTTTCGATGTTACAGCAGCCTGAAAAAGAGTTACAATATGGCTTCAATTCGAAGCCTGAAAAAGAGTTGAAATATAGCTTTGGGTGGACATTTAAACATTTAATTTTTAAATCCCATATCAGAATATTCCAATATTACCCAGTGACAGTCTGGGATGTGTATACTATCACCGTGACATGAAATGAGTATGGCTAAACAGGAGGTTTCGATGTTAGAGCAGCCTGAAAAAGAGTTACAATATGTCTTAAAATAGCAGCCAAAATATAGACGAAATATAGATTTATTTGGACATTTAAGACTTTAATTTTAAAATCCTATATCAGAATAGTCCAATATTACCCAGTGACAGTCTGGGATGTGTATACTATCACCCTGACGTGAAATGAGTCTGGCTAAACAGGAGGTCTCGATGTTAGAGCAGCGTGAAAAAGAGTTACAATATGGCTTCAATTAGAAGCCTGAAAAAGAGTTGAAATATAGCTTTGAGTGGACATTTAAACCTTTAATTTTTAAATCCTGTATCAGAATAGTCCAATATTACCCAGTGACAGTCTGGGATGCGTTTACTATCACCTTGACGTGAAATGAGTCTGGCTAACCAAGAGGTTTCGATGTTAGAGCAGCCTGAAAAAGAGTTACAATATGGCTTCAATTAGAAGCCTGAAAAATAGTTGAAATATAGCTTTGGGTGGACATTTGAACCTTTAATTTTTAAATCCTATATCAGAGTAGTCCAATATTTCCCAGTGACAGTCTGGGATGTGTTTACTATCACCCTGACGTGAAATGAGTCTGGCTAAACAGGAGGTTTCGATGTTAGAGCAGCCTGAAAAAGAGTTACAATATGGCTTCAACTAGAAGCCTGAAAAAGAGTTGAAATATAGCTTTGGGTGGACATTTGAACCTTTAATTTTAAAATCCTATATCAGAATAGTCCAATATTACCCAGTGACAGTCTGGGATGTGTATACTATCACCCTGACGTGAAATGAGTCTGGCTAACCAAGACGTTTCGATGTTAGAGCAGCCTGAAAAAGAGTTACAATATGGCTTCAATTAGAAGCCTGAAAAAGAGTTGAAATATAGCTTTGGGTGGACATTTGAACCTTTCATTTTTAAATCCTATATCAGAATAGTCCAATATTACCCAGTGACAGTCTGGGATGTGTATACTATCACCCTGACGTGAAATGAGTCTGGCTAAACAGGAGGTTTCGATGTTAGAGCAGCCTGAAAAAGAGTTACAATATGGCTTCAATTAGAAGCCTGAAAAAGAGTTGAAATATATATCTTTGGGTGGACATTTAAACCTTTAATTTTTAAATCCTGTATCAGAATAGTCCAATATTACCGAGTGACAGTCTGGGATGTGTTTACTATCACCTTGACGTGAAATGAGTCTGGCTAAACAAGAGGTTTCGATGTTACAGCAGCCTGAAAAAGAGTTACAATATGGCTTCAATTAGAAGCCTGAAAAAGAGTTGAAATATAGCTTTGGGTGGACATTTAAACATTTAATTTTTAAATCCCATATCAGAATATTCCAATATTACCCAGTGACAGTCTGGGATGTGTATACTATCACCGTGACATGAAATGAGTATGGCTAAACAGGAGGTTTCGATGTTAGAGCAGCCTGAAAAAGAGTTACAATATGTCTTAAATTAGCAGCCAAAATATAGACGAAATATAGATTTAATTGGACATTTAAGACTTTAATTTTAAAATCCTATATCAGAATAGTCCAATATTACCCAGTGACAGTCTGGGATGTGTATACTATCACCATGATGTGAAATGAGTCTGGCTAAACAGGAGTTTTCGATGTTAGAGCAGCCTGAAAAAGAGTTACAATATGGCTTCAATTAGAAGCCTGAAAAAGAGTTGAAATATAGCTTTGGGTGGACATTTAAACCTTTAATTTTTAAATCCTATATCAGAATAGTCCAATATTACCCATTGACAGTCTGGGATGTGTTTACTATCACCCTGACGTGAAATGAGTCTGGCTAAACAGGAGGTTTCGATGTTAGAGCAGCCTGAAAAAGAGTTACAATATGGCTTCAATTAGAAGCCTGAAAAAGAGTTGAAATATAGCTTCTGGTGGACATTTAATCCATTAATTTTTAAATCCTATATCAGAATAGTCCAATATTACCCAGTGACAGTCTGGGATATGTTTACTATCACCCTGATGTGAAATTAGTCTGGCTAAACAGGAGGTTTCGATGTTAGAGCAGCCTGAAAAAGAGTTACAATATGTCTTTAATTAGCAGCCAAAATATAGGCGAAATATAGATTTAATTGGACATTTAAGACTTTAATTTTTAAATCCTATATCAGAGTAGTCCAATATTACCCAGTGACAGTCTGGGATGTGTATACTATCACCCTGATGTGAAATGAGTCTGGCTAAATGGGATGTTTCGATGTTAGAGCAGCCTGAAAAAGAGTTACAATATGGCTTCAGTTAGAAGCCTGAAAAAGAGTTGAAATATAGCTTTGGGTGGACATTTGAAACTTTAATTTTTAAATCCTATATCAGAATAGTCCAATATTACCCAGTGACAGTCTGGGATGTGTATACTATCACCATGATGTGAAATGAGTCTGGCTAAACAGGAGTTTTCGATGTTAGAGCAGCCTGAAAAAGAGTTACAATATGTCTTTAATTAGCAGCCAAAATATAGACGAAATATAGATTTAATTGGACATTTAAGACTTTAATTTTAAAATCCTAAATCAGAATAGTCCAATATTACCCAGTGACAGTCTGGGATGTGTATACTATCACCATGATGTGAAATGAGTCTGGCTAAACAGGAGTTTTCGATGTTAGAGCAGCCTGAAAAAGAGTTACAATATGGCTTCAATTAGAAGCCTGAAAAAGAGTTGAAATATAGCTTTGGGTGGACATTTAAACCTTTAATTTTTAAATCCTATAACAGAATAGTCCGATATTACCCAGTAACAGTCTGGGATTTGTATACTATCATCCTGACATGAAATGAGTCTGGCTAAACAGGAGGTTTCGATGTTAGAGCAGCCTGAAAAAGAGTTACAATATGTCTTTAATTAGCAGCCAAAATATAGACGAAATATAGATTTAATTGGACATTTAAGACTTTAATTTTAAAATCCTATATCAGAATAGTCCAATATTACCCAGTGGCAGTCTGGGATGTGTATACTATCACCCTGACGTGAAATGAGTCTGGCTAAACAAGACGTTTCGATGTTAGAGCAGCCTGAAAAAGAGTTACAATATGGCTTCAATTAGAAGCCTGAAAAAGAGTTGAAATATAGCTTTGGGTGGATATTTGAACCTTTAATTTTTAAATCCTATATCAGAATAGTCCAATATTACCCAGTGACAGTCTGGGATGTGTATACTATCACCATGATGTGAAATGAGTCTGGCTAAACAGGAGTTTTCGATGTTAGAGCAGCCTGAAAAAGAGTTACAATATGTCTTTAATTAGCAGCCAAAATATAGACGAAATATAGATTTAATTGGACATTTAAGACTTTAATTTTAAAATCCTATATCAGAATAGTCCAATATTACCCAGTGACAGTCTGGGATGTGTATACTATCACCATGATGTGAAATGAGTCTGGCTAAACAGGAGTTTTCGATGTTAGAGCAGCCTGAAAAAGAGTTACAATATGGCTTCAATTAGAAGCCTGAAAAAGAGTTGAAATATAGCTTTGGGTGGACATTTAAACCTTTAATTTTTAAATCCTATATCAGAATAGTCCAATATTACCCATTGACAGTCTGGGATGTGTTTACTATCACCCTGACGTGAAATGAGTCTGGCTAAACAGGAGGTTTCGATGTTAGAGCAGCCTGAAAAAGAGTTACAATATGGCTTCAATTAGAAGCCTGAAAAAGAGTTGAAATATAGCTTCTGGTGGACATTTAATCCATTAATTTTTAAATCCTATATCAGAATAGTCCAATATTACCCAGTGACAGTCTGGGATGTGTTTACTATCACCCTGATGTGAAATTAGTCTGGCTAAACAGGAGGTTTCGATGTTAGAGCAGCCTGAAAAAGAGTTACAATATGTCTTTAATTAGCAGCCAAAATATAGGCGAAATATAGATTTAATTGGACATTTAAGACTTTAATTTTTAAATCCTATATCAGAGTAGTCCAATATTACCCAGTGACAGTCTGGGATGTGTATACTATCACCCTGATGTGAAATGAGTCTGGCTAAACAGGAGGTTTCGATGTTAGAGCAGCCTGAAAAAGAGTTACAATATGGCTTCAATTAGAAGCCTGAAAAAGAGTTGAAATATAGCTTTGGGTGGACATTTGAACCTTTAATTTTTAAATCCTATATCAGAATAGTCCAATATTACCCAGTGACAGTCTGGGATGTGTATACTATCACCATGATGTGAAATGAGTCTGGCTAAACAGGAGTTTTCGATGTTAGAGCAGCCTGAAAAAGAGTTACAATATGTCTTTAATTAGCAGCCAAAATATAGACGAAATATAGATTTAATTGGACATTTAAGACTTTAATTTTAAAATCCTATATAAGAATAGTCCAATATTACCCAGTGACAGTCTGGGATGTGTATACTATCACCATGATGTGAAATGAGTCTGGCTAAACAGGAGTTTTCGATGTTAGAGCAGCCTGAAAAAGAGTTACAATATGGCTTCAATTAGAAGCCTGAAAAAGAGTTGAAATATAGCTTTGGCTGGACATTTGAACCTTTCATTTTTAAATCCTATATCAGAATAGTCCAATATTACCCAGTGACAGTCTAGGATGTGTATACTATCACCCTGACGTGAAATGAGTCTGGCTAAACAGGAGGTTTCGATGTTAGAGCAGCCTGAAAAAGAGTTACAATATGGCTTCAATTAGAAGCCTGAAAAAGAGTTGAAATATAGCTTTGGGTGGACATTTGAACCTTTAATTTTTAAATCCTATATCAGTGTAGACCAATATTACCCAGTGACAGTCTGGGATGTGTATACTATCACCCTGATGTGAAATGAGTCTGGCTAAACAGGAGGTTTCGATGTTAGAGCAGCCTGAAAAAGAGTTACAATATGGCTTCAATTAGCAGCCAAAATATAGACAAAATATAGATTTAATTGGACATTTAAGACTTTAATTTTAAAATCCTATATCAGAATAGTCCAATATTACCCAGTGACAGTCTGGGATGTGTTTACTATCACCTTGACGTGAAATGAGTCTGGCTAAACAAGAGGTTTCGATGTTAGAGCAGCCTGAAAAAGAGTTACAATATGGCTTCAATTAGAAGCCTGAAAAATAGTTGAAATATAGCTTTGGGTGGACATTTAAACATTTAATTTTTAAATCCCATATCCGAATATTCCAATATTACCCAGTGACAGTCTGGGATGTGTATAGTATCACCGTGACCTGAAATGAGTATGGCTAAACAGGAGGTTTCGATGTTAGAGCAGCCTGAAAAAGAGTTACAATATGTCTTTAATTAGCAGCCAAAATATAGACGAAATATAGATTTAATTGGCCATTTAAGACTTTAATTTTAAAATCCTATATCAGAATAGTCCAATATTACCCAGTGACAGTCTGGGATGTGTATACTATCACCCTGACGTGAAATGAGTCTGGCTAAACAAGACGTTTCGATGTTAGAGCAGCCTGAAAAAGAGTTACAATATGGCTTCAATTAGAAGCCTGAAAAAGAGTTGAAATATAGCTGTGGGTGGACATTTAAACCTTTATTTTTTAAATCCTGTATCAGAATAGTCCAATATTACCCAGTGACAGTCTGGGATGTGTTTACTATCACCTTGACGTGAAATGAGTCTGGCTAAACAAGAGGTTTCGATGTTAGAGCAGCCTGAAAAAGAGTTACAATATGGCTTCAATTAGAAGCCTGAAAAAGAGTTGAAATATAGCTTTGGGTGGACATTTAAACCTTTAATTTTTAAATCCTATAACAGAATAGTCCGATATTACCCAGTGACAGTCTGGGATTTGTATACTATCATCCTGACATGAAATGAGTCTGGCTAAACAGGAGGTTTCGATGTTAGAGCAGCCTGAAAAAGAGTTACAATATGTCTTTAATTAGCAGCCAAAATATAGACGAAATATAGATTTAATTGGACATTTAAGACTTTAATTTTAAAATCCTATATCAGAATAGTCCAATATTACCCAGTGGCAGTCTGAGATGTGTATACTATCACCCTGACGTGAAATGAGTCTGTCTAAACAAGAGGTTTCGATGTTAGAGCAGCCTGAAAAAGAGTTACAATATGTCTTTAATTAGCAGCCTGAAAAAAAGTTGAAATATAGCTTTAAGTGGACATTTAAACCTATAATTTTAAAATCCTATATCAGAATAGTCCAATATTACCCAGTGACAGTCTGGCATGTGCATACCAACATCCTGATGTGAAAGGAGTCTGGCTAAACAGGAGGTTTCGATGTTAGATCAGCCTGAAAAAGAGATACAATATGCCTTTAATTAGAAGCCAAAATATAGCCAATAAATAGATTTAATTGGACAATTAACAATTTAATTTTAAAATCCTATATCAGAATAGTTCAATATTACCCAGTGACAGTCTGGGATGTGTATACTATCACCCTGACGTGAAATGAGTCGGGCTAAACAGGAGGTTTCGATGTTAGAGCAGCCTGAAAAAGAGTTACAATATGGCTTCAATTAGAAGCCTGAAAAAGAGTTGAAATAAAGATTTGGGTGGACATTTAAACCTTTAATTTTTTAAATCCTATATCAGACTAGTCCAATATTACCCAGTGACAGTCTGGGATGTGTATACTATCACCCTGACGTGAAATGAGTCTGGCTAAACAAGAGGTTTCGATGTTAGAGCAGCCTGAAAAAGAGATACAATATTGCTTCAATTAGAAGCCTGAAAAATATTTGAAATAGAGCTTTGGGTGGACATTTAAATCTTTAATTTTTAAATCCTATACCAGACTCGTCCAATATTACCCAGTGACAGTCTGGGATGTGTATAGTATCACCCTGACGTGAAATGAGTCTGGCTAAACAAGAGGCTTTGATGTTAGAGCAGCCTGGAAAAGAGTTAAAATATGTCATTAATTAGCAGCCTGAAAAATAGTTACAATATGACTTCAATTAGGAGCCTGAAAAAGAGTTGAAATATAGCTTTGGGTGGACATTTAAACCTTTAATTTTTAAATCCCGTATCAGAATAGTCCAATATTACCCAGTGACAGTCTGGGATGTGTATACTATCACCCTGATGTGAAATGAGCCTGTCTAAACAGGAGGTTTCAATGTTACAGCAGCCTAAAAAAGAGTTACAATATGCCTTTAATTAGAAGCCAAAATATAGCCAATATATAGATTTAATTGGACATTTAACAATTTAATTTGTAAATCCTATATCAGAATAGTCCAATATTACCCAGTGACAGTCTGGGATGTGTATACTATCACCTTGATGTGAAATGAGTATGGCTAAACAAGAGGTTTCGATGTTAGAGCAGCCTGAAAAAGAGTTACAATATGTCTTTAATTAGCAGCCTGAAAAATTGTTGAAATATAGCTTTAAGTGGACATTTAAACCTTTAATTTTAAAATCCTATATCTGAATAGTCCAATATTACCCAGTGACAGTCTGGGATGTGTATACTATCACCCTGATGTGAAATGAGTCTGGCTAAACAGGAGGTTTCGATGTTAGAGCAGCCTGAAAAAGAGTTACAATATGGCTTCAATTAGAAGCCTGAAAAATAGTTGAAATATAGCTTTAAGTGGACATTTAAACCTTTAATTTTAAAATCCTATATCAGAATAGTCCGATATTACTAGGTGCCAGTCTGGGATGTGTATACTATCACCCTGACATGAAATGAATCTGGCTAAACAGGAGGTTTCAATGTTAGAGCAGACTGAAAAAGAGTTACAATATGGCTTTAATTAGAAGACGAAATACAGCCAAAATGTAGATTTAATTGGACATTTAACAATTTAATTCATAAATCCTATATCAGAATAGTCCGATATTACCCAGTGACAGTCTGGGTTGTGTATACTATCACCCTCATTTGAAATGAGCCTGGCTAAACAGGAGGTTTCTTTTTTAGAGCAGCCTGAAAAAGCGATACAATATGTATTTAATTAGAAGCCAAAATATAAACGATATATAGATTTAATTGGACATTTAAGACTTTAATTTTAAAATCCTGTATCAGAATAGTCCGATATTACCCAGTGACAGTCTGGGATGTGTATACTATCACCCTGATGTGAAATGAGTCTGGCTAAACAGGAGTTTTCGATGTTAGAGCAGCCTGAAAAAGAGTTACAATATGGCTTCAATTAGAAGCCTGAAAAATAGTTGAAATATAGATTTGGGTGGACATTTAAACCTTTAATTTTTAAATCCTATATCAGAGTAGTCCAATATTACCCAGTGACAGTCTGGGATGTGTATACTATCACCCTGACGTGAAATGAGTCTGGCTAAACAGGAGGTTTCGATGTTAGAGCAGCCTGAAAAAGAGTTACAATATGGCTTCAATTAGAAGCCTGAAAAAGAGTTGAAATATAGCTTTGGGTGGACATTTGAACCTTTAATTTTTAAATCCTATATCAGAGTAGTCCAATATTACCCAGTGACAGTCTGGGATGTGTATACTATCACTCTGATGTGAAATGAGGCTAGCTAAACAGGAGTTTTCGATGTTAGAGCAGCCTGAAAAAGAGTTACAATATGGCTTCAATTAGAAGCCTGAAAAAGAGTTGAAATATAGCTTTGGGTGGACATTTAAACCTTTAATTTTTAAATCCTATATCAGAATAGTCCAATATTACCCAGTGACAGTCTGGGATGTGTTTACTATCACCCTGATGTGAAATGAGTCTGGCTAAACAAGAGGTTTCGATGTTAGAGCAGCCTGAAAAAGAGTTACAATATGACTTCAATTAGAAGCCTGAAAAAGAGTTGAAATATAGCTTTGGGTGGACATTTGAACCTTTAATTGTTAAATCCTATATCAGAATAGTCCATTATTACCCAGTGACAGTCTCGGATCTGTATACTATCACCCTGATGTGAAATGAGTCTGGCTAAACAGGAGTTTTTGATGTTAGAGCAGCCTGAAAAAGAGTTACAATATGGCTTCAATTAGAAGCCTGAAAAAGAGTTGAAATATAGCTTTGGATGGACATTTAAACCTTTAATTTTTAAATCCTATATCAGAATAGTCCAATATTACCCATGGACAGTCTGGGATGTGTTTACTATCACCCTGACGTGAAATGAGTCTGGCTAAACAGGAGGTTTCGATGTTAGAGCAGCCTGAAAAAGAGTTACAATATGGCTTCAATTAGAAGCCTGAAAAAGAGTTGAAATATAGCTTTGGGTGGACATTTAAACCTTTAATTTTTAAATCCTATATCATAATAGTCCAATATTACCCAGTGACAGTCTGGGATGTATTTACTATCACCCTGATGTGAAATGAGTCTGGCTAAACCGGAGGTTTCGATGTTAGAGCAGCCTGAAAAAGAGTTACAATATGGCTTCAATTAGAAGCCTGAAAAAGAGTTGAAATATAGCTTTGGGTGGACATTTATAACTTTAATTTTGAAATCCTATATCACAATAGTCCGATATTACCCAGTGACAGTCTGCGATGTGTATACTATCATCCTGAAATGAAATGAGTCTGGCTAAACCGGAGGTTTCAATGTTAGAGCAGCCTGAAAAAGAGTTACAATATGTCTTTAATTAGCAGCCAAAGTATAGAAGAAATATAGATTTAATTGGACATTTAAGACTTTAATTTTAAAATACTATATCAGAATAGTCCAATATTACCCAGTGACAGTCTGGGATGTGTATACTATCACCGTGATGTGAAATGAGTCTGGCTAAACAGGAAGTTTCGATGTTAGAGCAGCCTGAAAAAGAGTTACAATATGGCTTCAATTAGAAGCCTGAAAAAGAGTTGAAATATAGCTTTGGGTGGACATTTAAACCTTTAATTTTTAAATCCTATATCAGACTAGTCCAATATTACCCAGTGACAGTCTGGGATGTGTACACTATCACCGTGACGTGAAATGAGTCTGGCTAAACAGGAGGTTTCGATGTTAGAGCAGCCTGAAAAAGAGTTACAATAAGTTTTTAATTAGCAGCCAAAATATAGACGAAATATAGATTTAATTGGACATTTAAGACTTTAATTTTAAAATCCTGTATCAGAATAGTCCGATATTACCCAGTGACAGTCTGGGATGTGTTTACTATCACCCTGATGTGAAATGAGTCTGGCTAAACAAGATGTTTCGATGTTAGAGCAGCCTGAAAAAGAGTTACAATATGGCTTCAATTAGAAGCCTGAAAAAGAGTTGAAATATAGCTTTGGGTGGACATTTATAACTTTAATTTTGAAATCCTATATCAGAATAGTCCGACATTACCCAGTGACAGTCTGGGATGTGTATACTATCATCCTGAAATTAAATGAGTCTGGCTAAACCGGAGGTTTCGATGTTAGAGCAGCCTGAAAAAGAGTTACAATATGGCTTCAATTAGAAGCCTTAAAAAAAGTTGAAATATAGCTTTGGGTGGACATTTATAACTTTAATTTTAAAATCCTATATCAGAATAGTCCGATATTACCCAGTGACAGTCTGGGATGTGTATAATATCATCCTGAAATGAAATGAGTCTGGCTAAACCGGAGGTTTCGATGTTAGAGCAGCCTGAAAAAGAGTTACAATATGTCTTTAATTAGCAGCCAAAATATAGAAGAAATATAGATTTAATTGGACATTTAAGACTTTAATTTTAAAATACTATATCAGAATAGTCCAATATTACCCAGTGACAGGCTGGGATGTGTATACTATCATCCTGACATGAAATGAGTCTGGCTAAACAGGAGGTTTCGATGTTAGAGCAGCCTGAAAGAGAGTTACAATATGTCTTTAATTAGCAGCCTGAAAAAAAGTTGAAATATAGCTTTAAGTAGATATTTAAACCTTTAATTTTAAAATCCTATATCAGAATAGTCCAATATTACCCAGTGACAGTCTGGGATGTGTATACTATCACCGTGACGTGAAATGAGTCTGGCTAAACAGGAAGTTTCGATGTTAGAGCAGCCTGAAAAAGAGTTACAATATGGCTTCAATTAGAAGCCTGAAAAAGAGTTGAAATATAGCTTTGGGTGGACATTTAAACCTTTAATTTCTAAATCCTATATCAGACTAGTCCAATATTACCCAGTGACAGTCTGGGATGTGTACACTATCACCGTGACGTGAAATGAGTCTGGCTAAACAGGAGGTTTCGATGTTAGAGCAGCCTGAAAAAGAGTTACAATAAGTTTTTAATTAGCAGCCAAAATATAGACGAAATATAGATTTAATTGGACATTTAAGACTTTAATTTTAAAATCCTGTATCAGAATAGTCCGATATTACCCAGTGACAGTCTGGGATGTGTTTACTATCACCCTGATGTGAAATGAGTCTGGCTAAACAAGATGTTTCGATGTTAGAGCAGCCTGAAAAAGAGTTACAATATGGCTTCAATTAGAAGCCTGAAAAAGAGTTGAAATATAGCTTTGGGTGGGCATTTAAACCTTTAATTTTTAAATCCTATATCAGAATAGTCCAATATTACCCAGTGACAGTCTGGAATGTGTTTACTATCACCCTGATGTGAAATGAGTCTGGCTAAACAAGAGGTTTCGATGTTAGAGCAGCCTGAAAAAGAGTTACAATATGGCTTCAATTAGAAGCCTGAAAAATAGTTGAAATATAGCTTTGGGTGGACATTTAAACCTTTAATTTTTAAATCCTATATCAGACTAGTCCAATATTACCCAGTGGCAGTCTGGGATGTGTACACTATCACCGTGACGTGAAATGAGTCTGGCTAAACAGGAGGTTTCGATGTTAGAGCAGCCTGAAAAAGAGTTACAATAAGTTTTTAATTAGCAGCCAAAATATAGACGAAATATAGATTTAATTGGACATTTAAGACTTTAATTTTAAAATCCTGTATCAGAATAGTCCGATATTACCCAGTGACAGTCTGGGATGTGTTTACTATGACCCTGATGTGAAATGAGTCTGGCTAAACAAGAGGTTTCGATGTTAGAGCAGACTGAAAAAGAGTTACAATATGGCTTCAATTAGAAGCCTGAAAAAGAGTTAAAATATAGCTTTGGGTGGACATTTGAACCTTTAATTGTTAAATACTATATCAGAATAGTCCAATATTACCCATTGACAGTCTGGGATGTGTTTACTATCACCCTGACTTGAAATGAGTCTGGCTAAGCAGGAGGTTTCGATGTTAGAGCAGCCTGAAAAAGAGTTACAATATGGCTTCAATTAGAAGCCTCAAAAAGAGTTGAAATATAGCTTTGGGTGGACATTTAAACCTTTAATTTTTAAATCCTATATCAGAATAGTCCAATATTACTCAGTGACAGTCTGGGATGTATTTACTATCACCCTGATGTGAAATGAGTCTGGCTAAACAAGAGTTTTCGATGTTAGAGCAGCCTGAAAAAGAGTTACAATATGGCTTCAATTAGAAGCCTGAAAAAGAGTTGAAATATAGCTTTGGGTGGACATTTATAACTTTAATTTTGAAATCCTATATCAGAATAGTCCAATATTACACAGTGACAGTCTGGGATTTGTATACTATCATCCTGACATGAAATGAGTCTGGCTAAACAGGAGGTTTCGATGTTAGAGCAGCCTGAAAAAGAGTTACAATATGTCTTTAATTAGCAACCAAAATATAGACAAAATATAGATTCAATTGGACATTTAAGACTTTAATTTTAAAATCCTATATCAGAATAGTCCAATATTACCCAGTGACAGTCTGGGATGTGTATACTATCACCCTGATGTGAAATGAGTCTGGCTAAACAGGAGGTTTCGATGTTAGAGCAGCCTGAAAAAGAGTTACAATATGGCTTCAATTAGAAGCCTTAAAAAGAGTTGAAATATAGCTTTGGGTGGACATTTATAACTTTAATTTTAAAATCCTATATCAGAATAGTCCGATATTACCCAGTGACAGTCTGGGATGTGTATAATATCATCCTGAAATGAAATGAGTCTGGCTAAACCGGAGGTTTCGATGTTAGAGCAGCCTGAAAAAGAGTTACAATATGTCTTTAATTAGCAGCCAAAATATAGAAGAAACATAGATTTAATTGGACATTTAAGACTTTAATTTTAAAATACTATATCAGAATAGTCCAATATTACCCAGTGACAGTCTGGGATGTGTATACTATCATCCTGACATGAAATGAGTCTGGCTAAACAGGAGGTTTCGATGTTAGAGCAGCCTGAAAGAGAGTTACAATATGTCTTTAATTAGCAGCCTGAAAAAAAGTTGAAATATAGCTTTAAGTAGATATTTAAACCTTTAATTTTAAAATCCTATATCAGAATAGTCCAATATTACCCAGTGACAGTCTGGGATGTGTATACTATCACCGTGACGTGAAATGAGTCTGGCTAAACAGGAAGTTTCGATGTTAGAGCAGCCTGAAAAAGAGTTACAATATGGCTTCAATTAGAAGCCTGAAAAAGAGTTGAAATATAGCTTTGGGTGGACATTTAAACCTTTAATTTTTAAATCCTATATCAGACTAGTCCAATATTACCCAGTGACAGTCTGGGATGTGTACACTATCACCGTGACGTGAAATGAGTCTGGCTAAACAGGAGGTTTCGATGTTAGAGCAGCCTGAAAAAGAGTTACAATAAGTTTTTAATTAGCAGCCAAAATATAGACGAAATATAGATTTAATTGGACATTTAAGACTTTAATTTTAAAATCCTGTATCAGAATAGTCCGATATTACCCAGTGACAGTCTGGGATGTGTTTACTATCACCCTGATGTGAAATGAGTCTGGCTAAACAAGATGTTTCGATGTTAGAGCAGCCTGAAAAAGAGTTACAATATGGCTTCAATTAGAAGCCTGAAAAAGAGTTGAAATATAGCTTTGGGTGGGCATTTAAACCTTTAATTTTTAAATCCTATATCAGAATAGTCCAATATTACCCAGTGACAGTCTGGAATGTGTTTACTATCACCCTGATGTGAAATGAGTCTGGCTAAACAAGAGGTTTCGATGTTAGAGCAGCCTGAAAAAGAGTTACAATATGGCTTCAATTAGAAGCCTGAAAAAGAGTTGAAATAAAGCTTTGGGTGGGCATTTAAACCTTTAATTTTTAAATCCTATATCAGAATAGTCCAATATTACCCAGTGACAGTCTGGGATGTGTCTACTATCACCCTGATGTGAAATGAGTCTGGGTAAACAAGAGGTTTCGATGTTAGAGCAGCCTGAAAAAGAGTTACAATATGGCTTAAATTAGAAGCCTGAAAAAGAGTTGAAATATAGCTTTGGGTGGACATTTGACCCTTTCATTTTTAAATCCTATATCAGACTAGTCCAATATTACCCAGTGACAGTCTGGGATGTGTATACTATGACCTTGACGTGAAATGAGTCTGGCTAAACAGGAGGTTTCGATGTTAGAGCAGCCTGAAATAGAGTTACAATATGTCTTTAATTAGCAGCCTGAAAAATAGTTGAAATATAGCTTTGGGTGGACATTTAAACCTTTAATTTTTAAATCCTGTATCAGAATAGTCCAATATTACCCAGTGACAGTCTGGGATGTGTATACTATCACCCTGACATGAAATGAGTCTGGCTGAACAGGAGTTTTCGATGTTAGAGCAGCCTGAAAAAGAGTTACAATATGGCTTCAATTAGAAGCCAAAATACAGCCAAAATATATATTTAATTGGACATTTAAACCTTTAATTTTTAAATCCTATATCAGAATAGTCCAATATTACCCAGTGACAGTCTGGGATGTGTTTACTATCACCCTGATGTGAAATGAGCCTGTCTAAACAGGAGGTTTCAATGTTACAGCAGCCTAAAAAAGAGTTACAATATGTCTTAAATTAGCAGCCTGAAAAAAATTTGAAATATAGCTTTAAGTTGACATTTAAACCTTTAATTTTAAAATCCTGTATCAGAATAGTCCAATATTACCCAGTGACAGTCTGGGATGTGTTTACTATCACCCTGATGTGAAATGAGTCTGGCTAAACAAGAGGTTTCGATGTTAGAGCAGCCTGAAAAAGAGTTACAATATGGCTTCAATTAGAAGCCTAAAAAAGAGTTGAAATATAGCTTTGGGTGGGCATTTAAACCTTTAATTTTTAAATCCTATATCAGAATAGTCCAATATTACCCAGTGACAGTCTTTGATGTGTTTCCTATCACCCTGATGTGAAATGAGTCTGGCTAAACAAGAGGTTTCGATGTTAGAGCAGCCTGAAAAAGAGTTACAATATGGCTTCAATTAGAAGCCTAAAAAAGAGTTGAAATATAGCTTTGGGTGGGCATTTAAACCTTTAATTTTTAAATCCTATATCAGAATAGTCCGATATTACCCAGTGACAGTCTGGGATGTGTTTACTATCACCTTGACGTGAAATGAGTCTGGCTAAACAAGAGGTTTCGATGTTAGAGCAGCCTGAAAAAGAGTTACAATATGGCTTCAATTAGAAGCCTGAAAAAGACTTGAAATATAGCTTTGGGTGGACATTTAAACCTTTAATTTTTAAATCCTGTATCAGAATAGTCCAATATTACCCAGTGACAGTCTGGGATGTGTTTACTATCACCCTGATGTGAAATGAGTCTGGCTAAACAGGAGTTATCGATGTTAGAGCAGCCTGAAAAAGAGTTACAATATGGCTTCAATTAGAAGCCTGAGAAAGAGTTGAAATATAGCTTTGGGTGGACATTTAAACCTTTAATTTTTAAATCCTATATCAGAATAGTCCAATATTACCCAGTGACAGTCTGGGATGTGTTTACTATCACCCTGACGTGAAATGAGTCTGGCTAAACAGGAGGTTTCGATGTTAGAGCAGCCTGAAAAAGAGTTACAATATGGCTTCAATTAGAAGCCTGAAAAAGAGTTGAAATATAGCTTTGGGTGGACATTTAAACCTTTAATTTTTAAATCCTGTATCAGAATAGTCCAATATTACCCAGTGACAGTCTGGGATGTGTTTACTATGACCCTGATGTGAAATGAGTCTGGCTAAACAAGAGGTTTCGATGTTAGAGCAGACTGAAAAAGAGTTACAATATGGCTTCAATTAGAAGCCTGAAAAAGAGTTAAAATATAGCTTTGGGTGGACATTTGAACTTTTAATTGTTAAATACTATATCAGAATAGTCCAATATTACCCATTGACAGTCTGGGATGTGTTTACTATCACCCTGACTTGAAATGAGTCTGGCTAAGCAGGAGGTTTCGATGTTAGAGCAGCCTGAAAAAGAGTTACAATATGGCTTCAATTAGAAGCCTCAAAAAGAGTTGAAATATAGCTTTGGGTGGACATTTAAACCTTTAATTTTTAAATCCTATATCAGAATAGTCCAATATTACTCAGTGACAGTCTGGGATGTGTATACTATCATCCTGATGTGAAATGAGTCTGGCTAAACAGGAGGTTTCGATGTTAGAGCAGCCTGAAAAAGAGTTACAATATGGCTTCAATTAGAAGCCTGAAAAAGACTTGAAATATAGCTTTGGGTGGACATTTAAACCTTTAATTTGTAAATCCTGTATCAGAATAGTCCAATATTACCCAGTGACAGTCTGGGATGTGTTTACTATCACCCTGATGTGAAATGAGTCTGGCTAAACAGGCGTTATCGATGTTAGAGCAGCCTGAAAAAGAGTTACAATATGGCTTCAATTAGAAGCCTGAGAAAGAGTTGAAATATAGCTTTGGGTGGACATTTAAACCTTTAATTTTTAAATCCTATATCAGAATAGTCCAATATTACCCAGTGACAGTCTGGGATGTGTTTACTATCACCCTGACGTGAAATGAGTCTGGCTAAACAGGAGGTTTCGATGTTAGAGCAGCCTGAAAAAGAGTTACAATATGGCTTCAATTAGCAGCCTGAAAAAAATTTGAAATATAGCTTTAAGTTGACATTTAAACCTTTAATTTTAAAATCCTGTATCAGAATAGTCCAATATTACCCAGTGACAGTCTGGGATGTGTTTACTATCACCCTGATGTGAAATGAGTCTGGCTAAACAAGAGGTTTCGATGTTAGAGCAGCCTGAAAAAGAGTTACAATATGGCTTCAATTAGAAGCCTAAAAAAGAGTTGAAATATAGCTTTGGGTGGGCATTTAAACCTTTAATTTTTAAATCCTATATCAGAATAGTCCAATATTACCCAGTGACAGTCTGGGATGTGTTTACTATCACCCTGATGTGAAATGAGTCTGGCTAAACAAGAGGTTTCGATGTTAGAGCAGCCTGAAAAAGAGTTACAATATGGCTTCAATTAGAAGCCTAAAAAAGAGTTGAAATATAGCTTTGGGTGGGCATTTAAACCTTTAATTTTTAAATCCTATATCAGAATAGTCCGATATTACCCAGTGACAGTCTGGGATGTGTTTACTATCACCTTGACGTGAAATGAGTCTGGCTAAACAAGAGGTTTCGATGTTAGAGCAGCCTGAAAAAGAGTTACAATATGGCTTCAATTAGAAGCCTGAAAAAGACTTGAAATATAGCTTTGGGTGGACATTTAAACCTTTAATTTTTAAATCCTGTATCAGAATAGTCCAATATTACCCAGTGACAGTCTGGGATGTGTTTACTATCACCCTGATGTGAAATGAGTCTGGCTAAACAGGAGTTATCGATGTTAGAGCAGCCTGAAAAAGAGTTACAATATGGCTTCAATTAGAAGCCTGAGAAAGAGTTGAAATATAGCTTTGGGTGGACATTTAAACCTTTAATTTTTAAATCCTATATCAGAATAGTCCAATATTACCCAGTGACAGTCTGGGATGTGTTTACTATCACCCTGACGTGAAATGAGTCTGGCTAAACAGGAGGTTTCGATGTTAGAGCAGCCTGAAAAAGAGTTACAATATGGCTTCAATTAGAAGCCTGAAAAAGAGTTGAAATATAGCTTTGGGTGGACATTTAAACCTTTAATTTTTAAATCCTGTATCAGAATAGTCCAATATTACCCAGTGACAGTCTGGGATGTGTTTACTATGACCCTGATGTGAAATGAGTCTGGCTAAACAAGAGGTTTCGATGTTAGAGCAGACTGAAAAAGAGTTACAATATGGCTTCAATTAGAAGCCTGAAAAAGAGTTAAAATATAGCTTTGGGTGGACATTTGAACTTTTAATTGTTAAATACTATATCAGAATAGTCCAATATTACCCATTGACAGTCTGGGATGTGTTTACTATCACCCTGACTTGAAATGAGTCTGGCTAAGCAGGAGGTTTCGATGTTAGAGCAGCCTGAAAAAGAGTTACAATATGGCTTCAATTAGAAGCCTCAAAAAGAGTTGAAATATAGCTTTGGGTGGACATTTAAACCTTTAATTTTTAAATCCTATATCAGAATAGTCCAATATTACTCAGTGACAGTCTGGGATGTGTATACTATCATCCTGATGTGAAATGAGTCTGGCTAAACAGGAGGTTTCGATGTTAGAGCAGCCTGAAAAAGAGTTACAATATGGCTTCAATTAGAAGCCTGAAAAAGACTTGAAATATAGCTTTGGGTGGACATTTAAACCTTTAATTTGTAAATCCTGTATCAGAATAGTCCAATATTACCCAGTGACAGTCTGGGATGTGTTTACTATCACCCTGATGTGAAATGAGTCTGGCTAAACAGGCGTTATCGATGTTAGAGCAGCCTGAAAAAGAGTTACAATATGGCTTCAATTAGAAGCCTGAGAAAGAGTTGAAATATAGCTTTGGGTGGACATTTAAACCTTTAATTTTTAAATCCTATATCAGAATAGTCCAATATTACCCAGTGACAGTCTGGGATGTGTTTACTATCACCCTGACGTGAAATGAGTCTGGCTAAACAGGAGGTTTCGATGTTAGAGCAGCCTGAAAAAGAGTTACAATATGGCTTCAATTAGAAGCCTGAAAAAGAGTTGAAATATAGCTTTGGGTGGACATTTGAACCTTTCATTTTTAAATCCTATATCAGAATAGTCCAATATTACCCAGTGACAGTCTGGGATGTGTATACTATCACCCTGATGTGAAATGAGTCTGGCTAAACAGGAGTTTTCGATGTTAGAGCAGCCTGAAAAAGAGTTACAATATGGCTTCAATTAGATGCCTGAAAAAGAGTTGAAATATAGCTTTGGGTGGACATTTAAACCTTTAATTTTTAAATCCTATATCAGAATAGTCCAATATTACCCATTGACAGTCTGGGATGGGTTTACTATCACCCTGATGTGAAATGAGTCTGGCTAAACAGGAGGTTTCATTTTTAGAGCAGCCTGAAAAAGAGTTACAATATGGCTTTAATTAGAAGCCAAAATACTGTCAAAATATAGATTTAATTGGACATTTAAAACTTTAATTTTTAAATCCTATATCAGAATACTCCGATATTACCCAGTGACAGTCTGGGATGTGTATACTATCACCCTGACATGAAATGAGTCTCGCTAAACAGGAGGTTTTGTTTTTAGAGCAGCCTGAAAAAGAGTTACAATATGGCTTTAATTAGATTCCAAAATATAGCCAAAATATAGATTTAATTGGACATTTAACAATTTAATTTTTAAATCCTGAATCAGAAAAGTCCAATATTACCCAGTGACAGTCTGGGATGTGTATACTATCATCCTGATGTGAAATGAGTCTGGCTAAACAGGAGGTTTCGATGTTAGAGCAGCCTGAAAAAGAGTTACAATATGGCTTCAATTAGAAGCCAAAATACAGCCAAAATATATATTTAATTGGACATTTAAACCTTTAATTTTTAAATCCTATATCAGAATAGTCCAATATTACCCAGTGACAGTCTGGGATGTGTTTACTATCACCCTGATGTGAAATGAGCCTGTCTAAACAGGAGGTTTCAATGTTACAGCAGCCTAAAAAAGAGTTACAATATGTCTTAAATTAGCAGCCTGAAAAAAATTTGAAATATAGCTTTAAGTTGACATTTAAACCTTTAATTTTAAAATCCTGTATCAGAATAGTCCAATATTACCCAGTGACAGTCTGGGATGTGTTTACTATCACCCTGATGTGAAATGAGTCTGGCTAAACAAGAGGTTTCGATGTTAGAGCAGCCTGAAAAAGAGTTACAATATGGCTTCAATTAGAAGCCTGAAAAAGACTTGAAATATAGCTTTGGGTGGACATTTAAACCTTTAATTTTTAAATCCTGTATCAGAATAGTCCAATATTACCCAGTGACAGTCTGGGATGTGTTTACTATCACCCTGATGTGAAATGAGTCTGGCTAAACAGGAGTTATCGATGTTAGAGCAGCCTGAAAAAGAGTTACAATATGGCTTCAATTAGAAGCCTGAGAAAGAGTTGAAATATAGCTTTGGGTGGACATTTAAACCTTTAATTTTTAAATCCTATATCAGAATAGTCCAATATTACCCAGTGAAAGTCTGGGATGTGTTTACTATCACCCTGACGTGAAATGAGTCTGGCTAAACAGGAGGTTTCGATGTTAGAGCAGCCTGAAAAAGAGTTACAATATGGCTTCAATTAGAAGCCTGAAAAAGAGTTGAAATATAGCTTTGGGTGGACATTTGAACCTTTAATTTTTAAATCCTATATCAGAATAGTCCAATTTTACCCAGTGACAGTCTGGGATTTGTATACTATCACCCTGATGTGAAATGAGTCTGGCTAAACAGGAGTTTTCGATGTTAGAGCAGCCTGAAAAAGAGATACAATATGGCTTCAATTAGATGCCTGAAAAGGAGTTGAAATATAGCTTTGGGTGGACATTTAAACCTTTAATTTTTAAATCCTATATCAGAATAGTCCAATATTACCCAGTGACAGTCTGGGATGGGTTTACTATCACCCTGATGTGAAATGAGTCTGGCTAAACAGGAGGTTTCATTTTTAGAGCAGCCTGAAAAAGAGTTACAATATGGCTTTAATTAGAAGCCAAAATACTGTCAAAATATAGATTTAATTGGACATTTAAACCTTTAATTTTTAAATCCTATATCAGAATACTCCGATATTACCCAGTGACAGTCTGGGATGTGTATACTATCACCCTGACATGAAATGAGTCTCGCTAAACAGGAGGTTTTGTTTTTAGAGCAGCCTGAAAAAGAGTTACAATATGGCTTTAATTAGATTCCAAAATATAGCCAAAATATAGATTTAATTGGACATTTAACAATTTAATTTTTAAATCCTGAATCAGAAAAGTCCAATATTACCCAGTGACAGTCTGGGATGTGTATACTATCATCCTGATGTGAAATGAGTCTGGCTAAACAGGAGGTTTCGATGTTAGAGCAGCCTGAAAAAGAGTTACAATATGTCTTTAATTAGCAGCCTGAAAAAAAGTTGAAATATAGCTTTAAGTGGACATTTAAACCTCTAATTTTAAAATCCTATATCTGAATAGTCCAATATTACCCAGTGACAGTCTGGGATGTGTATACTATCACCCTGACGTGAAATGAGTCTGGCTAAACAAGAGGTTTCGATGTTAGAGCAGCCTGAAAAAGAGTTACAATATGTCTTTAATTAGCAGCCTGAAAAAAAGTTGAAATAAAGCTTTGGGTGGACATTTAAACCTTTAATTTTTAAATCCTATATCAGAATAGTCCAATATTACCCAGTGACAGTATGGGATGTATTTACTATCACCCTGATGTGAAATGAGTCTGGCTAAACAAGAGTTTTCGATGTTAGAGCAGCCTGAAAAAGAGTTACAATATGGCTTCAATTAGAAGCCTGAAAAAGAGTTGAAATATAGCTTTGGGTGGACATTTATAACTTTAATTTTGAAATCCTATATCAGAATAGTCCAATATTACACAGTGACAGTCTGGGATTTGTATACTATCATCCTGACATGAAATGAGTCTGGCTAAACAGGAGGTTTCGATGTTAGAGCAGCCTGAAAAAGAGTTACAATATGTCTTTAATTAGCAACCAAAATATAGACAAAATATAGATTTAATTGGACATTTAAGACTTTAATTTTAAAATCCTATATCAGAATAGTCCAATATTACACAGTGACAGTCTGGGATGTGTATACTATCACCCTGACGTGAAATTAGTCTGGCTAAACAAGAGGATTCGATGTTAGAGCAGCCTGAAAAAGAGTTACAATATGGCTTCAATTAGAAGCCTGAAAAAGAGTTGAAATATAGCTTTGGGTGGACATTTGAACCTTTCATTTTTAAATCCTATATCAGACTAGTCCAATATTACCCAGTGACAGTCTGGGATGTGTATACTATGACCTTGACGTGAAATGAGTCTGGCTAAACAGGAGGTTTCGATGTTAGAGCAGCCTGAAATAGAGTTACAATATGTCTTTAATTAGCAGCCTGAAAAATAGTTGAAATATAGCTTTGGGTGGACATTTAAACCTTTAATTTTTAAATCCTATATCAGAATAGTCCAATATTACCCAGTGACAGTCTGGGATGTGTATACTATCACCCTGACGTGAAATGAGTCTGGCTGAACAGGAGGTTTCGATGTTAGAGCAGCCTGAAAAAGAGTTACAATATGGCTTCAATTAGAAGCCAAATTACAGCCAAAATATATATTTAATTGGACATTTAAACCTTTAATTTTTAAATCATATATCAGAATAGTCCAATATTACCCAGTGACAGTCTGGGATGTGTTTACCATCACCCTGATGTGAAATGAGCCTGTCTAAACAGGAGGTTTCAATGTTACAGCAGTCTAAAAAATAGTTACACTATGTCTTAAATTAGCAGCCTCAAAAAAATTTGAAATATAGCTTTAAGTTGACATTTAAACCTTTAATTTTAAAATCCTATATCAGAATAGTCCAATATTACCCAGTGACAGTCTGGGATTTGTATACTATCACCCTGATGTGAAATGAGTCTGGGTAAGCAGGAGGTTTCGATGTTAGAGCAGCCTGAAATAGAGTTACAATATGTCTTTAATTAGCAGCCTGAAAAAGAGTTGAAATATAGCTTTGGGTGGACATTTAAACCTTTAATTTTTAAATCCTATATCATAATAATCCAATATTACCCAGTGACAGTCTGGGATGTGTTTACTATCACCCTGATGTGAAATGAGCCTGTCTAAACAGGAGGTTTCAATGTTACAGCAGCCTAAAAAAGAGTTACAATATGTCTTAAATTAGCAGCCTGAAAAAAATTTGAAATATTACTTTAAGTTGACATATAAACCTTTAATTTTAAAATCCTATATCAGAATAGTCCAATATTACCCAGTGACAGTCTGGGATGTGTATACTATCACCCTGACGTGAAATGAGTCTGGCTAAACAAGAGGATTCGATGTTAGAGCAGCCTGAAAAAGAGTTACAATATGGCTTCAATTAGAAGCCTGAAAAAGAGTTGAAATATAGCTTTGGGTGGACATTTGAACCTTTCATTTTTAAATCCTATATCAGACTAGTCCAATATTACCCAGTGACAGTCTGGGATGTGTATACTATGACCTTGACGTGAAATGAGTCTGGCTAAACAGGAGGTTTCGATGTTAGAGCAGCCTGAAATAGTTACAATATGTCTTTAATTAGCAGCCTGAAAAAGAGTTGAAATATAGCTTTGGGTGGACATTTAAACCTTTAATTTTTAAATCCTGTATCAGAATACTCCGATATTACACAGTGACAGTCTGGGATGTGTATAGTATCACCCTGACTTGAAATGATTCTGGCTAAACAGGAGGTTTCGATGTTAGAGCAGCCTGAAAAAGAGTTACAATATGGCTTCAATTAGAAGCCTGAAAAATAGTTGAAATATAGCTTTGGGTGGACATTTAAACCTTTAATTTTTAAATGCTATATCAGAATAGTCCAATATTACCCATTGACAGTCTGGGATGTATTTACTATCACCCTGATGTGAAATGAGTCTGGCTAAACAAGAGGTTTCGATGTTAGAGCAGCCTGAAAAAGAGTTACAATATGTCTTAAATTAGCAGCCTGAAAAAAATTTGAAATATAGCTTTAAGTTGACATATAAACCTTTAATTTTAAAATCCTATATCAGAATAGTCCAATATTACCCAGTGACAGTCTGGGATGTGTATACTATCACCCTGATGTGAAATGAGTCTGGGTAAGCAGGAGGTTTCGATGTTAGAGCAGCCTGAAATAGAGTTACAATATGTCTTTAATTAGCAGCCTGAAAAAGAGTTGAAATATAGCTTTGGGTGGACATTTAAACCTTTAATTTTTAAATCCTATATCATAATAATCCAATATTACCCAGTGACAGTCTGGGATGTGTTTACTATCACCCTGATGTGAAATGAGCCTGTCTAAACAGGAGGTTCCAATGTTACAGTAGCCTAAAAAAGAGTTACAATATGTCTTTAATTAGCAGCCTGAAAAAGAGTTGAAATATAGCTTTGGGTGGACATTTAAACCTTTAATTTTTAAATCCTGTATCAGAATACTCCGATATTACCCAGTGACAGTCTGGGATGTGTATAGTATCACCCTGACTTGAAATGATTCTGGCTAAACAGGAGGTTTCGATGTTAGAGCAGCCTGAAAAAGAGTTACAATATGGCTTCAATTAGAAGCCTGAAAAAGAGTTGAAATATAGCTTTGGGTGGACATTTAAACCTTTAATTTTTAAATCCTATATCAGAATAGTCCAATATTACCCATTGACAGTCTGGGATGTATTTACTATCACCCTGATGTGAAATGAGTCTGGCTAAACAGGAGGTTTCGATGTTAGAGCAGCCTGAAAAAGAGTTACAATATGTCTTTAATTAGCAACCAAAATATAGACAAAATATAGATTTAATTGGACATTTAAGACTTTAATTTTAAAATCCTATATCAGAATAGTCCAATATTACCCAGTGACAGTCTGGGATGTGTATACTATCACCCTGACGTGAAATGAGTCTGGCTAAACAAGAGGATTCGATGTTAGAGCAGCCTGAAAAAGAGTTACAATATGGCTTCAATTAGAAGCCTGAAAAAGAGTTGAAATATAGCTTTGGGTGGACATTTGAACCTTTCATTTTTAAATCCTATATCAGAATAGTCCAATATTACCCAGTGACAGTCTGGGATGTGTATACTATCACCCTGACGTGAAATGAGTCTGGCTGAACAGGAGGTTTCGATGTTAGAGCAGCCTGAAAAAGAGTTACAATATGGCTTCAATTAGAAGCCAAAATACAGCCAAAATATATATTTAATTGGACATTTAAACCTTTAATTTTTAAATCCTATATCAGAATAGTCCAATATTACCCAGTGACAGTCTGGGATGTGTTTACCATCACCCTGATGTGAAATGAGCCTGTCTAAACAGGAGGTTTCAATGTTACAGCAGCCTAAAAAAGAGTTACACTATGTCTTAAATTAGCAGCCTGAAAAAAATTTGAAATATAGCTTTAAGTTGACATTTAAACGTTTAATTTTAAAATCCTATATCAGAATAGTCCAATATTACCCAGTGACAGTCTGGGATGTGTATACTATCACCCTGATGTGAAATGAGTCTGGGTAAGCAGGAGGTTTCGATGTGAGAGCAGCCTGAAATAGAGTTACAATATGTCTTTAATTAGCAGCCTGAAAAAGAGTTGAAATATAGCTTTGGGTGGACATTTAAACCTTTAATTTTTAAATCCTATATCATAATAATCCAATATTACCCAGTGACAGTCTGGGATGTGTTTACTATCACCCTGATGTGAAATGAGCCTGTCTAAACAGGAGGTTTCAATGTTACAGCAGCCTAAAAAAGAGTTACAATATGTCTTAAATTAGCAGCCTGAAAAAAATTTGAAATATAGCTTTAAGTTGACATATAAACCTTTAATTTTAAAATCCTATATCAGAATAGTCCAATATTACCCAGTGACAGTCTGGGATGTGTATACTATCACCCTGATGTGAAATGAGTCTGGGTAAGCAGGAGGTTTCGATGTTAGAGCAGCCTGAAATAGAGTTACAATATGTCTTTAATTAGCAGCCTGAAAAAGAGTTGAAATATAGCTTTGGGTGGACATTTAAACCTTTAATTTTTAAATCCTATATCATAATAATCCAATATTACCCAGTGACAGTCTGGGATGTGTTTACTATCACCCTGATGTGAAATGAGCCTGTCTAAACAGGAGGTTCCAATGTTACAGTAGCCTAAAAAAGAGTTACAATATGTATTTAATTAGCAGCCTGAAAAAGAGTTGAAATATAGCTTTGGGTGGACATTTAAACCTTTAATTTTTAAATCCTGTATCAGAATACTCCGATATTACCCAGTGACAGTCTGGGATGTGTATAGTATCACCCTGACTTGAAATGATTCTGGCTAAACAGGAGGTTTCGATGTTAGAGCAGCCTGAAAAAGAGTTACAATATGGCTTCAATTAGAAGCCTGAAAAAGAGTTGAAATATAGCTTTGGGTGGACATTTAAACCTTTAATTTTTAAATCCTATATCATAATAATCCAATATTACCCAGTGACAGTCTGGGATGTGTTTACTATCACCCTGATGTGAAATGAGCCTGTCTAAACAGGAGGTTCCAATGTTACAGTAGCCTAAAAAAGAGTTACAATATGTCTTTAATTAGCAGCCTGAAAAAGAGTTGAAATATAGCTTTGGGTGGACATTTAAACCTTTAATTTTTAAATCCTGTATCAGAATACTCCGATATTACCCAGTGACAGTCTGGGATGTGTATAGTATCACCCTGACTTGAAATGATTCTGGCTAAACAGGAGGTTTCGATGTTAGAGCAGCCTGAAAAAGAGTTACAATATGGCTTCAATTAGAAGCCTGAAAAAGAGTTGAAATATAGCTTTGGGTGGACATTTAAACCTTTAATTTTTAAATCCTATATCAGAATAGTCCAATATTACCCATTGACAGTCTGGGATGTATTTACTATCACCCTGATGTGAAATGAGTCTGGCTAAACAGGAGGTTTCGATGTTAGAGCAGCCTGAAAAAGAGTTACAATATGGCTTCAATTAGAAGCCTGAAAAAGAGTTGAAATATAGCTTTGGGTGGACATTTAAACCTTTCATTTTTAAATCCTATATCAGAATAGTCCAATATTACCCATTGACAGTCTGGGATGTATTTACTATCACCCTGATGTGAAATGAGTCTGGCTAAACAAGAGGTTTCGATGTTAGAGCAGCCTGAAAAAGAGTTACAATATGGCTTCAATTAGAAGCCTGAAAAAGAGTTGAAATATAGCTTTGGGTGGACATTTAAACCTTTAATTTTTAAATCCTATATCATAATAATCCAATATTACCCAGTGACAGTCTGGGATGTGTTTACTATCACCCTGATGTGAAATGAGCCTGTCTAAACAGGAGGTTTCAATGTTACAGCAGCCTAAAAAAGAGTTACAATATGTCTTAAATTAGCAGCCTGAAAAAAATTTGAAATATAGCTTTAAGTTGACATATAAACCTTTAATTTTAAAATCCTATATCAGAATAGTCCAATATTACCCAGTGACAGTCTGGGATGTGTATACTATCACCCTGATGTGAAATGAGTCTGGGTAAGCAGGAGGTTTCGATGTTAGAGCAGCCTGAAATAGAGTTACAATATGTCTTTAATTAGCAGCCTGAAAAAGAGTTGAAATATAGCTTTGGGTGGACATTTAAACCTTTAATTTTTAAATCCTATATCATAATAATCCAATATTACCCAGTGACAGTCTGGGATGTGTTTACTATCACACTGATGTGAAATGAGCCTGTCTAAACAGGAGGTTCCAATGTTACAGTAGCCTAAAAAAGAGTTACAATATGTCTTTAATTAGCAGCCTGAAAAAGAGTTGAAATATAGCTTTGGGTGGACATTTAAACCTTTAATTTTTAAATCCTGTATCAGAATACTCCGATATTACCCAGTGACAGTCTGGGATGTGTATAGTATCACCCTGACTTGAAATGATTCTGGCTAAACAGGAGGTTTCGATGTTAGAGCAGCCTGAAAAAGAGTTACAATATGGCTTCAATTAGAAGCCTGAAAAAGAGTTGAAATATAGCTTTGGGTGGACATTTAAACCTTTAATTTTTAAATCCTATATCAGAATAGTCCAATATTACCAATTGACAGTCTGGGATGTATTTACTATCACCCTGATGTGAAATGAGTCTGGCTAAACAGGAGGTTTCGATGTTAGAGCAGCCTGAAAAAGAGTTACAATATGGCTTCAATTAGATGCCTGAAAAAGAGTTGAAATATAGCTTTGGGTGGACATTTAAACCTTTAATTTTTAAATCCTATATCAGAATAGTCCAATATTACCCATTGACAGTCTGGGATGTATTTACTATCACCCTGATGTGAAATGAGTCTGGCTAAACAAGAGGTTTCGATGTTAGAGCAGCCTGAAAAAGAGTTGCAATATGGCTTCAATTAGAAGCCTGAAAAAGAGTTGAAATATAGCTTTGGGTGGACATTTAAACATTTAATTTTTAAATCCTATATCATAATAATCCAATATTACCCAGTGACAGTCTGGGATGTGTTTACTATCACCCTGATGTGAAATGAGCCTGTCTAAACAGGAGGTTTCAATGTTACAGCAGCCTAAAAAAGAGTTACAATATGTCTTAAATTAGCAGCCTGAAAAAAATTTGAAATATAGCTTTAAGTTGACATATAAACCTTTAATTTTAAAATCCTATATCAGAATAGTCCAATATTACCCAGTGACAGTCTGGGATGTGTTTACTATCACCCTGATGTGAAATGAGTCTGGGTAAGCAGGAGGTTTCGATGTTAGAGCAGCCTGAAAAAGAGTTACAATATGGCTTCAATTAGAAACCTGAAAAAGAGTTGAAATATAGCTTTGGGTGGACATTTAAACCTTTAATTTTTAAATCCTATATCAGAATAGTCCAATATTACCCATTGACAGTCTGGGATGTATTTACTATCACCCTGATGTGAAATGAGTCTGGCTAAACAGGAGGTTTCGATGTTAGAGCAGCCTGAAAAAGAGTTACAATATGGCTTCAATTAGAAGCCTGAAAAAGAGTTGAAATATAGCTTTGGGTGGACATTTAAACCTTTAATTTTTAAATCCTATATCAGAATAGTCCAATATTACCCATTGACAGTCTGGGATGTATTTACTATCACCCTGATGTGAAATGAGTCTGGCTAAACAAGAGGTTTCGATGTTAGAGCAGCCTGAAAAAGAGTTACAATATGGCTTCAATTAGAAGCCTGAAAAAGAGTTGAAATATAGCTTTGGGTGGACATTTAAACCTTTAATTTTTAAATCCTATATCATAATAATCCAATATTACCCAGTGACAGTCTGGGATGTGTTTACTATCACCCTGATGTGAAATGAGCCTGTCTAAACAGGAGGTTTCAATGTTACAGTAGCCTAAAAAAGAGTTACAATATGTCTTTAATTAGCAGCCTGAAAAAGAGTTGAAATATAGCTTTGGGTGGACATTTAAACCTTTAATTTTTAAATCCTGTATCAGAATACTCCGATATTACCCAGTGACAGTCTGGGATGTGTATAGTATCACCCTGACTTGAAATGATTCTGGCTAAACAGGAGGTTTCGATGTTAGAGCAGCCTGAAAAAGAGTTACAATATGGCTTCAATTAGAAGCCTGAAAAAGAGTTGAAATATAGCTTTGGGTGGACATTTGACCCTTTCATTTTTAAATCCTATATCAGACTAGTCCAATATTACCCAGTGACAGTCTGGGATGTGTATACTATGACCTTGACGTGAAATGAGTCTGGCTAAACAGGAGGTTTCGATGTTAGAGCAGCCTGAAATAGAGTTACAATATGTCTTTAATTAGCAGCCTGAAAAATAGTTGAAATATAGCTTTGGGTGGACATTTAAACCTTTAATTTGTAAATCCTGTATCAGAATAGTCCAATATTACCCAGTGACAGTCTGGGATGTGTATACTATCACCCTGACGTGAAATGAGTCTGGCTGAACAGGAGTTTTCGATGTTAGAGCAGCCTGAAAAAGAGTTACAATATGGCTTCAATTAGAAGCCAAAATACAGCCAAAATATATATTTAATTGGACATTTAAACCTTTAATTTTTAAATCCTATATCAGAATAGTCCAATATTACCCAGTGACAGTCTGGGATGTGTATACTATCACCCTGATGTGAAATGAGTCTGGGTAAGCAGGAGGTTTCGATGTTAGAGCAGCCTGAAATAGAGTTACAATATGTCTTTAATTAGCAGCCTGAAAAAGAGTTGAAATATAGCTTTGGGTGGACATTTAAACCTTTAATTTTTAAATCCTATATCATAATAATCCAATATTACCCAGTGACAGTCTGGGATGTATTTACTATCACCCTGATGTGAAATGAGTCTGGCTAAACAGGAGGTTTCGATGTTAGAGCAGCCTGAAAAAGAGTTACAATATGGCTTCAATTAGAAGCCTGAAAAAGAGTTGAAATATAGCTTTGGGTGGACATTTAAACCTTTAATTTTTAAATCCTATATCAGAATAGTCCAATATTACCCATTGACAGTCTGGGATGTATTTACTATCACCCTGATGTGAAATGAGTCTGGCTAAACAAGAGGTTTCGATGTTAGAGCAGCCTGAAAAAGAGTTGCAATATGGCTTCAATTAGAAGCCTGAAAAAGAGTTGAAATATAGCTTTGGGTGGACATTTAAACATTTAATTTTTAAATCCTATATCATAATAATCCAATATTACCCAGTGACAGTCTGGGATGTGTTTACTATCACCCTGATGTGAAATGAGCCTGTCTAAACAGGAGGTTTCAATGTTACAGCAGCCTAAAAAAGAGTTACAATATGTCTTAAATTAGCAGCCTGAAAAAAATTTGAAATATAGCTTTAAGTTGACATATAAACCTTTAATTTTAAAATCCTATATCAGAATAGTCCAATATTACCCAGTGACAGTCTGGGATGTGTTTACTATCACCCTGATGTGAAATGAGTCTGGGTAAGCAGGAGGTTTCGATGTTAGAGCAGCCTGAAATAGAGTTACAATATGTCTTTAATTAGCAGCCTGAAAAAGAGTTGAAATATAGCTTTGGGTGGACATTTAAACCTTTAATTTTTAAATCCTATATCATAATAATCCAATATTACCCAGTGACAGTCTGGGATGTGTTTACTATCACCCTGATGTGAAATGAGCCTGTCTAAACAGGAGGTTTCAATGTTACAGTAGCCTAAAAAAGAGTTACAATATGTCTTTAATTAGCAGCCTGAAAAAGAGTTGAAATATAGCTTTGGGTGGACATTTAAACCTTTAATTTTTAAATCCTGTATCAGAATACTCCGATATTACCCAGTGACAGTCTGGGATGTGTATAGTATCACCCTGACTTGAAATGATTCTGGCTAAACAGGAGGTTTCGATGTTAGAGCAGCCTGAAAAAGAGTTACAATATGGCTTCAATTAGAAGCCTGAAAAAGAGTTGAAATATAGCTTTGGGTGGACATTTAAACCTTTAATTTTTAAATCCTATATCAGAATAGTCCAATATTACCCATTGACAGTCTGGGATGTATTTACTATCACCCTGATGTGAAATGAGTCTGGCTAAACAGGAGGTTTCGATGTTAGAGCAGCCTGAAAAAGAGTTACAATATGGCTTCAATTAGAAGCCTGAAAAAGAGTTGAAATATAGCTTTGGGTGGACATTTAAACCTTTAATTTTTAAATCCTATATCAGAATAGTCCAATATTACCCATTGACAGTCTGGGATGTATTTACTATCACCCTGATGTGAAATGAGTCTGGCTAAACAAGAGGTTTCGATGTTAGAGCAGCCTGAAAAAGAGTTACAATATGGCTTCAATTAGAAGCCTGAAAAAGAGTTGAAATATAGCTTTGGGTGGACATTTAAACCTTTAATTTTTAAATCCTATATCATAATAATCCAATATTACCCAGTGACAGTCTGGGATGTGTTTACTATCACCCTGATGTGAAATGAGCCTGTCTAAACAGGAGGTTTCAATGTTACAGTAGCCTAAAAAAGAGTTACAATATGTCTTTAATTAGCAGCCTGAAAAAGAGTTGAAATATAGCTTTGGGTGGACATTTAAACCTTTAATTTTTAAATCCTGTATCAGAATACTCCGATATTACCCAGTGACAGTCTGGGATGTGTATAGTATCACCCTGACTTGAAATGATTCTGGCTAAACAGGAGGTTTCGATGTTAGAGCAGCCTGAAAAAGAGTTACAATATGGCTTCAATTAGAAGCCTGAAAAAGAGTTGAAATATAGCTTTGGGTGGACATTTGACCCTTTCATTTTTAAATCCTATATCAGACTAGTCCAATATTACCCAGTGACAGTCTGGGATGTGTATACTATGACCTTGACGTGAAATGAGTCTGGCTAAACAGGAGGTTTCGATGTTAGAGCAGCCTGAAATAGAGTTACAATATGTCTTTAATTAGCAGCCTGAAAAATAGTTGAAATATAGCTTTGGGTGGACATTTAAACCTTTAATTTGTAAATCCTGTATCAGAATAGTCCAATATTACCCAGTGACAGTCTGGGATGTGTATACTATCACCCTGACGTGAAATGAGTCTGGCTGAACAGGAGTTTTCGATGTTAGAGCAGCCTGAAAAAGAGTTACAATATGGCTTCAATTAGAAGCCAAAATACAGCCAAAATATATATTTAATTGGACATTTAAACCTTTAATTTTTAAATCCTATATCAGAATAGTCCAATATTACCCAGTGACAGTCTGGGATGTGTTTACTATCACCCTGATGTGAAATGAGCCTGTCTAAACAGGAGGTTTCAATGTTACAGCAGCCTAAAAAAGAGTTACAATATGTCTTAAATTAGCAGCCTGAAAAAAATTTGAAATATAGCTTTAAGTTGACATATAAACCTTTAATTTTAAAATCCTATATCAGAATAGTCCAATATTACCCAGTGACAGTCTGGGATGTGTATACTATCACCCTGATGTGAAATGAGTCTGGGTAAGCAGGAGGTTTCGATGTTAGAGCAGCCTGGAATAGAGTTACAATATGTCTTTAATTAGCAGCCTGAAAAAGAGTTGAAATATAGCTTTGGGTGGACATTTAAACCTTTAATTTTTAAATCCTATATCATAATAATCCAATATTACCCAGTGACAGTCTGGGATGTGTTTACTATCACCCTGATGTGAAATGAGCCTGTCTAAACAGGAGGTTTCAATGTTACAGTAGCCTAAAAAAGAGTTACAATATGTCTTTAATTAGCAGCCTGAAAAAGAGTTGAAATATAGCTTTGGGTGGACATTTAAACCTTTAATTTTTAAATCCTGTATCAGAATACTCCGATATTACCCAGTGACAGTCTGGGATGTGTATAGTATCACCCTGACTTGAAATGATTCTGGCTAAACAGGAGGTTTCGATGTTAGAGCAGCCTGAAAAAGAGTTACAATATGGCTTCAATTAGAAGCCTGAAAAAGAGTTGAAATATAGCTTTGGGTGGACATTTAAACCTTTAATTTTTAAATCCTATATCATAATAATCCAATATTACCCAGTGACAGTCTGGGATGTGTTTACTATCACCCTGATGTGAAATGAGCCTGTCTAAACAGGAGGTTCCAATGTTACAGTAGCCTAAAAAAGAGTTACAATATGTCTTTAATTAGCAGCCTGAAAAAGAGTTGAAATATAGCTTTGGGTGGACATTTAAACCTTTAATTTTTAAATCCTGTATCAGAATACTCCGATATTACCCAGTGACAGTCTGGGATGTGTATAGTATCACCCTGACTTGAAATGATTCTGGCTAAACAGGAGGTTTCGATGTTAGAGCAGCCTGAAAAAGAGTTACAATATGGCTTCAATTAGAAGCCTGAAAAAGAGTTGAAATATAGCTTTGGGTGGACATTTAAACCTTTCATTTTTAAATCCTATATCAGAATAGTCCAATATTACCCATTGACAGTCTGGGATGTATTTACTATCACCCTGATGTGAAATGAGTCTGGCTAAACAAGAGGTTTCGATGTTAGAGCAGCCTGAAAAAGAGTTACAATATGGCTTCAATTAGAAGCCTGAAAAAGAGTTGAAATATAGCTTTGGGTGGACATTTAAACCTTTAATTTTTAAATCCTATATCATAATAATCCAATATTACCCAGTGACAGTCTGGGATGTGTTTACTATCACCCTGATGTGAAATGAGCCTGTCTAAACAGGAGGTTTCAATGTTACAGCAGCCTAAAAAAGAGTTACAATATGTCTTAAATTAGCAGCCTGAAAAAAATTTGAAATATAGCTTTAAGTTGACATATAAACCTTTAATTTTAAAATCCTATATCAGAATAGTCCAATATTACCCAGTGACAGTCTGGGATGTGTATACTATCACCCTGATGTGAAATGAGTCTGGGTAAGCAGGAGGTTTCGATGTTAGAGCAGCCTGAAATAGAGTTACAATATGTCTTTAATTAGCAGCCTGAAAAAGAGTTGAAATATAGCTTTGGGTGGACATTTAAACCTTTAATTTTTAAATCCTATATCATAATAATCCAATATTACCCAGTGACAGTCTGGGATGTGTTTACTATCACACTGATGTGAAATGAGCCTGTCTAAACAGGAGGTTCCAATGTTACAGTAGCCTAAAAAAGAGTTACAATATGTCTTTAATTAGCAGCCTGAAAAAGAGTTGAAATATAGCTTTGGGTGGACATTTAAACCTTTAATTTTTAAATCCTGTATCAGAATACTCCGATATTACCCAGTGACAGTCTGGGATGTGTATAGTATCACCCTGACTTGAAATGATTCTGGCTAAACAGGAGGTTTCGATGTTAGAGCAGCCTGAAAAAGAGTTACAATATGGCTTCAATTAGAAGCCTGAAAAAGAGTTGAAATATAGCTTTGGGTGGACATTTAAACCTTTAATTTTTAAATCCTATATCAGAATAGTCCAATATTACCAATTGACAGTCTGGGATGTATTTACTATCACCCTGATGTGAAATGAGTCTGGCTAAACAGGAGGTTTCGATGTTAGAGCAGCCTGAAAAAGAGTTACAATATGGCTTCAATTAGAAGCCTGAAAAAGAGTTGAAATATAGCTTTGGGTGGACATTTAAACCTTTAATTTTTAAATCCTATATCAGAATAGTCCAATATTACCCATTGACAGTCTGGGATGTATTTACTATCACCCTGATGTGAAATGAGTCTGGCTAAACAAGAGGTTTCGATGTTAGAGCAGCCTGAAAAAGAGTTGCAATATGGCTTCAATTAGAAGCCTGAAAAAGAGTTGAAATATAGCTTTGGGTGGACATTTAAACATTTAATTTTTAAATCCTATATCATAATAATCCAATATTACCCAGTGACAGTCTGGGATGTGTTTACTATCACCCTGATGTGAAATGAGCCTGTCTAAACAGGAGGTTTCAATGTTACAGCAGCCTAAAAAAGAGTTACAATATGTCTTAAATTAGCAGCCTGAAAAAAATTTGAAATATAGCTTTAAGTTGACATATAAACCTTTAATTTTAAAATCCTATATCAGAATAGTCCAATATTACCCAGTGACAGTCTGGGATGTGTATAGTATCACCCTGACTTGAAATGATTCTGGCTAAACAGGAGGTTTCGATGTTAGAGCAGCCTGAAAAAGAGTTACAATATGGCTTCAATTAGAAGCCTGAAAAAGAGTTGAAATATAGCTTTGGGTGGACATTTAAACCTTTAATTTTTAAATCCTATATCAGAATAGTCCAATATTACCCATTGACAGTCTGGGATGTATTTACTATCACCCTGATGTGAAATGAGTCTGGCTAAACAGGAGGTTTCGATGTTAGAGCAGCCTGAAAAAGAGTTACAATATGGCTTCAATTAGAAGCCTGAAAAAGAGTTGAAATATAGCTTTGGGTGGACATTTAAACCTTTAATTTTTAAATCCTATATCAGAATAGTCCAATATTACCCATTGACAGTCTGGGATGTATTTACTATCACCCTGCTGTGAAATGAGTCTGGCTAAACAAGAGGTTTCGATGTTAGAGCAGCCTGAAAAAGAGTTACAATATGGCTTCAATTAGAAGCCTGAAAAAGAGTTGAAATATAGCTTTGGGTGGACATTTAAACCTTTAATTTTTAAATCCTATATCATAATAATCCAATATTACCCAGTGACAGTCTGGGATGTGTTTACTATCACCCTGATGTGAAATGAGCCTGTCTAAACAGGAGGTTTCAATGTTACAGTAGCCTAAAAAAGAGTTACAATATGTCTTTAATTAGCAGCCTGAAAAAGAGTTGAAATATAGCTTTGGGTGGACATTTAAACCTTTAATTTTTAAATCCTGTATCAGAATACTCCGATATTACCCAGTGACAGTCTGGGATGTGTATAGTATCACCCTGACTTGAAATGATTCTGGCTAAACAGGAGGTTTCGATGTTAGAGCAGCCTGAAAAAGAGTTACAATATGGCTTCAATTAGAAGCCTGAAAAAGAGTTGAAATATAGCTTTGGGTGGACATTTGACCCTTTCATTTTTAAATCCTATATCAGACTAGTCCAATATTACCCAGTGACAGTCTGGGATGTGTATACTATGACCTTGACGTGAAATGAGTCTGGCTAAACAGGAGGTTTCGATGTTAGAGCAGCCTGAAATAGAGTTACAATATGTCTTTAATTAGCAGCCTGAAAAATAGTTGAAATATAGCTTTGGGTGGACATTTAAACCTTTAATTTGTAAATCCTATATCAGAATAGTCCAATATTACCCAGTGACAGTCTGGGATGTGTATACTATCACCCTGACGTGAAATGAGTCTGGCTGAACAGGAGTTTTCGATGTTAGAGCAGCCTGAAAAAGAGTTACAATATGGCTTCAATTAGAAGCCAAAATACAGCCAAAATATATATTTAATTGGACATTTAAACCTTTAATTTTTAAATCCTATATCAGAATAGTCCAATATTACCCAGTGACAGTCTGGGATGTGTTTACTATCACCCTGATGTGAAATGAGCCTGTCTAAACAGGAGGTTTCAATGTTACAGCAGCCTAAAAAAGAGTTACAATATGTCTTAAATTAGCAGCCTGAAAAAAATTTGAAATATAGCTTTAAGTTGACATATAAACCTTTAATTTTAAAATCCTATATCAGAATAGTCCAATATTACCCAGTGACAGTCTGGGATGTGGATACTATCACCCTGATGTGAAATGAGTCTGGGTAAGCAGGAGGTTTCGATGTTAGAGCAGCCTGGAATAGAGTTACAATATGTCTTTAATTAGCAGCCTGAAAAAGAGTTGAAATATAGCTTTGGGTGGACATTTAAACCTTTAATTTTTAAATCCTATATCATAATAATCCAATATTACCCAGTGACAGTCTGGGATATGTTTACTATCACCCTGATGTGAAATGAGCCTGTCTAAACAGGAGGTTTCAATGTTACAGTAGCCTAAAAAAGAGTTACAATATGTCTTTAATTAGCAGCCTGAAAAAGAGTTGAAATATAGCTTTGGGTGGACATTTAAACCTTTAATTTTTAAATCCTGTATCAGAATACTCCGATATTACCCAGTGACAGTCTGGGATGTGTATAGTATCACCCTGACTTGAAATGATTCTGGCTAAACAGGAGGTTTCGATGTTAGAGCAGCCTGAAAAAGAGTTACAATATGGCTTCAATTAGAAGCCTGAAAAAGAGTTGAAATATAGCTTTGGGTGGACATTTAAACCTTTAATTTTTAAATCCTATATCAGAATAGTCCAATATTACCAATTGACAGTCTGGGATGTATTTACTATCACCCTGATGTGAAATGAGTCTGGCTAAACAGGAGGTTTCGATGTTAGAGCAGCCTGAAAAAGAGTTACAATATGGCTTCAATTAGAAGCCTGAAAAAGAGTTGAAATATAGCTTTGGGTGGACATTTAAACCTTTAATTTTTAAATCCTATATCAGAATAGTCCAATATTACCCATTGACAGTCTGGGATGTATTTACTATCACCCTGATGTGAAATGAGTCTGGCTAAACAAGAGGTTTCGATGTTAGAGCAGCCTGAAAAAGAGTTGCAATATGGCTTCAATTAGAAGCCTGAAAAAGAGTTGAAATATAGCTTTGGGTGGACATTTAAACATTTAATTTTTAAATCCTATATCATAATAATCCAATATTACCCAGTGACAGTCTGGGATGTGTTTACTATCACCCTGATGTGAAATGAGCCTGTCTAAACAGGAGGTTTCAATGTTACAGCAGCCTAAAAAAGAGTTACAATATGTCTTAAATTAGCAGCCTGAAAAAAATTTGAAATATAGCTTTAAGTTGACATATAAACCTTTAATTTTAAAATCCTATATCAGAATAGTCCAATATTACCCAGTGACAGTCTGGGATGTGTTTACTATCACCCTGATGTGAAATGAGTCTGGGTAAGCAGGAGGTTTCGATGTTAGAGCAGCCTGAAATAGAGTTACAATATGTCTTTAATTAGCAGCCTGAAAAAGAGTTGAAATATAGCTTTGGGTGGACATTTAAACCTTTAATTTTTAAATCCTATATCATAATAATCCAATATTACCCAGTGACAGTCTGGGATGTGTTTACTATCACCCTGATGTGAAATGAGCCTGTCTAAACAGGAGGTTTCAATGTTACAGTAGCCTAAAAAAGAGTTACAATATGTCTTTAATTAGCAGCCTGAAAAAGAGTTGAAATATAGCTTTGGGTGGACATTTAAACCTTTAATTTTTAAATCCTGTATCAGAATACTCCGATATTACCCAGTGACAGTCTGGGATGTGTATAGTATCACCCTGACTTGAAATGATTCTGGCTAAACAGGAGGTTTCGATGTTAGAGCAGCCTGAAAAAGAGTTACAATATGGCTTCAATTAGAAGCCTGAAAAAGAGTTGAAATATAGCTTTGGGTGGACATTTAAACCTTTAATTTTTAAATCCTATATCAGAATAGTCCAATATTACCCATTGACAGTCTGGGATGTATTTACTATCACCCTGATGTGAAATGAGTCTGGCTAAACAGGAGGTTTCGATGTTAGAGCAGCCTGAAAAAGAGTTACAATATGGCTTCAATTAGAAGCCTGAAAAAGAGTTGAAATATAGCTTTGGGTGGACATTTAAACCTTTAATTTTTAAATCCTGTATCAGAATACTCCGATATTACCCAGTGACAGTCTGGGATGTGTATAGTATCACCCTGACTTGAAATGATTCTGGCTAAACAGGAGGTTTCGATGTTAGAGCAGCCTGAAAAAGAGTTACAATATGGCTTCAATTAGAAGCCTGAAAAAGAGTTGAAATATAGCTTTGGGTGGACATTTGACCCTTTCATTTTTAAATCCTATATCAGACTAGTCCAATATTACCCAGTGACAGTCTGGGATGTGTATACAATGACCTTGACGTGAAATGAGTCTGGCTAAACAGGAGGTTTCGATGTTAGAGCAGCCTGAAATAGAGTTACAATATGTCTTTAATTAGCAGCCTGAAAAATAGTTGAAATATAGCTTTGGGTGGACATTTAAACCTTTAATTTGTAAATCCTGTATCAGAATAGTCCAATATTACCCAGTGACAGTCTGGGATGTGTATACTATCACCCTGACGTGAAATGAGTCTGGCTGAACAGGAGTTTTCGATGTTAGAGCAGCCTGAAAAAGAGTTACAATATGGCTTCAATTAGAAGCCAAAATACAGCCAAAATATATATTTAATTGGACATTTAAACCTTTAATTTTTAAATCCTATATCAGAATAGTCCAATATTACCCAGTGACAGTCTGGGATGTGTTTACTATCGCCCTGATGTGAAATGAGCCTGTCTAAACAGGAGGTTTCAATGTTACAGCAGCCTAAAAAAGAGTTACAATATGTCTTAAATTAGCAGCCTGAAAAAAATTTGAAATATAGCTTTAAGTTGACATATAAACCTTTAATTTTAAAATCCTATATCAGAATAGTCCAATATTACCCAGTGACAGTCTGGGATGTGTATACTATCACCCTGATGTGAAATGAGTCTGGGTAAGCAGGAGGTTTCGATGTTAGAGCAGCCTGGAATAGAGTTACAACATGTCTTTAATTAGCAGCCTGAAAAAGAGTTGAAATATAGCTTTGGGTGGACATTTAAACCTTTAATTTTTAAATCCTATATCATAATAATCCAATATTACCCAGTGACAGTCTGGGATGTGTTTACTATCACCCTGATGTGAAATGAGCCTGTCTAAACAGGAGGTTTCAATGTTACAGTAGCCTAAAAAAGAGTTACAATATGTCTTTAATTAGCAGCCTGAAAAAGAGTTGAAATATAGCTTTGGGTGGACATTTAAACCTTTAATTTTTAAATCCTGTATCAGAATACTCCGATATTACCCAGTGACAGTCTGGGATGTGTATAGTATCACCCTGACTTGAAATGATTCTGGCTAAACAGGAGGTTTCGATGTTAGAGCAGCCTGAAAAAGAGTTACAATATGGCTTCAATTAGAAGCCTGAAAAAGAGTTGAAATATAGCTTTGGGTGGACATTTAAACCTTTAATTTTTAAATCCTATATCAGAATAGTCCAATATTACCAATTGACAGTCTGGGATGTATTTACTATCACCCTGATGTGAAATGAGTCTGGCTAAACAGGAGGTTTCGATGTTAGAGCAGCCTGAAAAAGAGTTACAATATGGCTTCAATTAGAAGCCTGAAAAAGAGTTGAAATATAGCTTTGGGTGGACATTTAAACCTTTAATTTTTAAATCCTATATCAGAATAGTCCAATATTACCCATTGACAGTCTGGGATGTATTTACTATCACCCTGATGTGAAATGAGTCTGGCTAAACAAGAGGTTTCGATGTTAGAGCAGCCTGAAAAAGAGTTGCAATATGGCTTCAATTAGAAGCCTGAAAAAGAGTTGAAATATAGCTTTGGGTGGACATTTAAACATTTAATTTTTAAATCCTATATCATAATAATCCAATATTACCCAGTGACAGTCTGGGATGTGTTTACTATCACCCTGATGTGAAATGAGCCTGTCTAAACAGGAGGTTTCAATGTTACAGCAGCCTAAAAAAGAGTTACAATATGTCTTAAATTAGCAGCCTGAAAAAAATTTGAAATATAGCTTTAAGTTGACATATAAACCTTTAATTTTAAAATCCTATATCAGAATAGTCCAATATTACCCAGTGACAGTCTGGGATGTGTTTACTATCACCCTGATGTGAAATGAGTCTGGGTAAGCAGGAGGTTTCGATGTTAGAGCAGCCTGAAATAGAGTTACAATATGTCTTTAATTAGCAGCCTGAAAAAGAGTTGAAATATAGCTTTGGGTGGACATTTAAACCTTTAATTTTTAAATCCTATATCATAATAATCCAATATTACCCAGTGACAGTCTGGGATGTGTTTACTATCACCCTGATGTGAAATGAGCCTGTCTAAACAGGAGGTTTCAATGTTACAGTAGCCTAAAAAAGAGTTACAATATGTCTTTAATTAGCAGCCTGAAAAAGAGTTGAAATATAGCTTTGGGTGGACATTTAAACCTTTAATTTTTAAATCCTGTATCAGAATACTCCGATATTACCCAGTGACAGTCTGGGATGTGTATAGTATCACCCTGACTTGAAATGATTCTGGCTAAACAGGAGGTTTCGATGTTAGAGCAGCCTGAAAAAGAGTTACAATATGGCTTCAATTAGAAGCCTGAAAAAGAGTTGAAATATAGCTTTGGGTGGACATTTAAACCTTTAATTTTTAAATCCTATATCAGAATAGTCCAATATTACCCATTGACAGTCTGGGATGTATTTACTATCACCCTGATGTGAAATGAGTCTGGCTAAACAGGAGGTTTCGATGTTAGAGCAGCCTGAAAAAGAGTTACAATATGGCTTCAATTAGAAGCCTGAAAAAGAGTTGAAATATAGCTTTGGGTGGACATTTAAACCTTTAATTTTTAAATCCTATATCAGAATAGTCCAATATTACCCATTGACAGTCTGGGATGTATTTACTATCACCCTGATGTGAAATGAGTCTGGCTAAACAAGAGGTTTCGATGTTAGAGCAGCCTGAAAAAGAGTTACAATATGGCTTCAATTAGAAGCCTGAAAAAGAGTTGAAATATAGCTTTGGGTGGACATTTAAACCTTTAATTTTTAAATCCTATATCATAATAATCCAATATTACCCAGTGACAGTCTGGGATGTGTTTACTATCACCGTGATGTGAAATGAGCCTGTCTAAACAGGAGGTTTCAATGTTACAGTAGCCTAAAAAAGAGTTACAATATGTCTTTAATTAGCAGCCTGAAAAAGAGTTGAAATATAGCTTTGGGTGGACATTTAAACCTTTAATTTTTAAATCCTGTATCAGAATACTCCGATATTACCCAGTGACAGTCTGGGATGTGTATAGTATCACCCTGACTTGAAATGATTCTGGCTAAACAGGAGGTTTCGATGTTAGAGCAGCCTGAAAAAGAGTTACAATATGGCTTCAATTAGAAGCCTGAAAAAGAGTTGAAATATAGCTTTGGGTGGACATTTGACCCTTTCATTTTTAAATCCTATATCAGACTAGTCCAATATTACCCAGTGACAGTCTGGGATGTGTATACAATGACCTTGACGTGAAATGAGTCTGGCTAAACAGGAGGTTTCGATGTTAGAGCAGCCTGAAATAGAGTTACAATATGTCTTTAATTAGCAGCCTGAAAAATAGTTGAAATATAGCTTTGGGTGGACATTTAAACCTTTAATTTGTAAATCCTGTATCAGAATAGTCCAATATTACCCAGTGACAGTCTGGGATGTGTATACTATCACCCTGACGTGAAATGAGTCTGGCTGAACAGGAGTTTTCGATGTTAGAGCAGCCTGAAAAAGAGTTACAATATGGCTTCAATTAGAAGCCAAAATACAGCCAAAATATATATTTAATTGGACATTTAAACCTTTAATTTTTAAATCCTATATCAGAATAGTCCAATATTACCCAGTGACAGTCTGGGATGTGTTTACTATCGCCCTGATGTGAAATGAGCCTGTCTAAACAGGAGGTTTCAATGTTACAGCAGCCTAAAAAAGAGTTACAATATGTCTTAAATTAGCAGCCTGAAAAAAATTTGAAATATAGCTTTAAGTTGACATATAAACCTTTAATTTTAAAATCCTATATCAGAATAGTCCAATATTACCCAGTGACAGTCTGGGATGTGTATACTATCACCCTGATGTGAAATGAGTCTGGGTAAGCAGGAGGTTTCGATGTTAGAGCAGCCTGGAATAGAGTTACAACATGTCTTTAATTAGCAGCCTGAAAAAGAGTTGAAATATAGCTTTGGGTGGACATTTAAACCTTTAATTTTTAAATCCTATATCATAATAATCCAATATTACCCAGTGACAGTCTGGGATGTGTTTACTATCACCCTGATGTGAAATGAGCCTGTCTAAACAGGAGGTTTCAATGTTACAGTAGCCTAAAAAAGAGTTACAATATGTCTTTAATTAGCAGCCTGAAAAAGAGTTGAAATATAGCTTTGGGTGGACATTTAAACCTTTAATTTTTAAATCCTGTATCAGAATACTCCGATATTACCCAGTGACAGTCTGGGATGTGTATAGTATCACCCTGACTTGAAATGATTCTGGCTAAACAGGAGGTTTCGATGTTAGAGCAGCCTGAAAAAGAGTTACAATATGGCTTCAATTAGAAGCCTGAAAAAGAGTTGAAATATAGCTTTGGGTGGACATTTGACCCTTTCATTTTTAAATCCTATATCAGACTAGTCCAATATTACCCAGTGACAGTCTGGGATGTGTATACTATGACCTTGACGTGAAATGAGTCTGGCTAAACAGGAGTTTTCGATGTTAGAGCAGCCTGAAAAAGAGTTACAATATGGCTTCAATTAGAAGCCAAAATACAGCCAAAATATATATTTAATTGGACATTTAAACCTTTAATTTTTAAATCCTATATCAGAATAGTCCAATATTACCCAGTGACAGTCTGGGATGTGTTTACTATCACCCTGATGTGAAATGAGCCTGTCTAAACAGGAGGTTTCAATGTTACAGCAGCCTAAAAAAGAGTTACAATATGTCTTAAATTAGCAGCCTGAAAAAAAATTGAAATATAGCTTTAAGTTGACATTTAAACCTTTAATTTTAAAATCCTGTATCAGAATAGTCCAATATTACCCAGTGACAGTCTGGGATGTGTTTACTATCACCCTGATGTGAAATGAGTCTGGCTAAACAAGAGGTTTCGATGTTAGAGCAGCCTGAAAAAGAGTTACAATATGGCTTCAATTAGAAGCCTGAAAAAGAGTTGAAATATAGCTTTGGGTGGGCATTTAAACCTTTAATTTTTAAATCCTATATCAGAATAGTCCGATATTACCCAGTGACAGTCTGGGATGTGTTTACTATCACCTTGACGTGAAATGAGTCTGGCTAAACAAGAGGTTTCGATGTTAGAGCAGCCTGAAAAAGAGTTACAATATGGCTTCAATTAGAAGCCTGAAAAAGACTTGAAATATAGCTTTGGGTGGACATTTAAACCTTTAATTTTTAAATCCTGTATCAGAATAGTCCAATATTACCCAGTGACAGTCTGGGATGTGTTTACTATCACCCTGATGTGAAATGAGTCTGGCTAAACAAGAGGTTTCGATGTTAGAGCAGCCTGAAAAAGAGTTACAATATGGCTTCAATTAGAAGCCTGAGAAAGAGTTGAAATATAGCTTTGGGTGGACATTTAAACCTTTAATTTTTAAATCCTATATCAGAATAGTCCAATATTACCCAGTGACAGTCTGGGATGTGTATACTATCACCCTGATGTGAAATGAGTCTGGCTAAACAGGAGTTTTCGATGTTAGAGCAGCCTGAAAAAGAGTTACAATATGGCTTCAATTAGATGCCTGAAAAAGAGTTGAAATATAGCTTTGGGTGGACATTTAAACCTTTAATTTTTAAATCCTATATCAGAATAGTCCAATATTACCCAGTGACAGTCTGGGATGTGTTTACTATCACCCTGATGTGAAATGAGTCTGGCTAAACAGGATGTTTCATTTTTAGAGCAGCCTGAAAAAGAGTTACAATATGGCTTTAATTAGAAGCCAAAATACTGTCAAAATATAGATTTAATTGGACATTTAAACCTTTAATTTTTGAATCCTATATCAGAATACTCCGATATTACCCAGTGACAGTCTGGGATGTGTATACTATCACCCTGACATGAAATGAGTCTCGCTAAACAGGAGGTTTTGTTTTTAGAGCAGCCTGAAAAAGAGTTACAATATGGCTTTAATTAGATTCCAAAATATAGCCAAAATATAGATTTAATTGGACATTTAACAATTTAATTTTTAAATCCTGAATCAGAAAAGTCCAATATTACCCATTGACAGTCTGGGATGTGTATACTATCACCCTGACGTGAAATGAGTCTGGCTAAACAGGAGGTTTCGATGTTAGAGCAGCCTGAAAAAGAGTTACAATATGTCTTTCATTAGCAGCCAAAATATAGACGAAATATAGATTTAATTGGACATTTAAGACTTTAATTTTAAAATCCTATATCAGATAAGTCCAATATTACCCATTGACAGTCTGGGATGTGTATACTATCACCCTGACGTGAAATGAGTCTGGTTAAACAGGAGGTTTCGATGTTAGAGCAGCCTGAAAAAGAGTTACAATATGGCTTCAATTAGAAGCCTGAAAAAGAGTTGAAATATAGCTTTGGGTGGACATTTAAACCTTTAATTTTTAAATCCTATATCAGAATAGTCCAATATTACCCAGTGACAGTCTGGGATGTGTTTACTATCACCCTGACGTGAAATGAGTCTGGCTAAACAGGAGGTTCCGATATTAGAGCAGCCTGAAAAAGAGATACAATATGGCTTCAATTAGAAGCCTGAAAAAGAGTTGAAATATAGCTTTGGGTGGACATTTGAACCTTTAATTTTTAAATCCTATATCAGAATAGTCCAATATTACCCAGTGACAGTCTGGGATGTGTATACTATCACCCTGATGTGAAATGAGTCTGGCTAAACAGGAGTTTTCGATGTTAGAGCAGCCTGAAAAAGAGTTACAATATGGCTTCAATTAGATGCCTGAAAAAGAGTTGAAATATAGCTTTGGGTGGACATTTAAACCTTTAATTTTTAAATCCTATATCAGAATAGTCCAATATTACCCAGTGACAGTCTGGGATGTGTTTACTATCACCCTGATGTGAAATGAGTCTGGCTAAACAGGAGGTTTCATTTTTAGAGCAGCCTGAAAAAGAGTTACAATATGGCTTTAATTAGAAGCCAAAATACTGTCAAAATATAGATTTAATTGGACATTTAAACCTTTAATTTTTAAATCCTATATCAGAATACTCCGATATTACCCAGTGACAGTCTGGGATGTGTATACTATCACCCTGACATGAAATGAGTCTCGCTAAACAGGAGGTTTTGTTTTTAGAGCAGCCTGAAAAAGAGTTACAATATGGCTTTAATTAGATTCCAAAATATAGCCAAAATATAGATTTAATTGGACATTTAACAATTTAATTTTTAAATCCTGAATCAGAAAAGTCCAATATTACCCAGTGACAGTCTGGGATGTGAATACTATCATCCTGATGTGAAATGAGTCTGGCTAAACAGGAGGTTTCGATGTTAGAGCAGCCTGAAAAAGAGTTACAATATGTCTTTAATTAGCAGCCTGAAAAAAAGTTGAAATATAGCTTTAAGTGGACATTTAAAACTCTAATTTTAAAATCCTATATCTGAATAGTCCAATATTACCCAGTGACAGTCTGGGATGTGTATACTATCACCCTGACGTGAAATGAGTCTGGCTAAACAAGAGGTTTCGATGTTAGAGCAGCCTGAAAAACAGTTACAATATGGCTTCAATTAGAAGCCAAAATACAGCCAAAATATATATTTAATTGGACATTTAAACCTTTAATTTTTAAATCCTATATCATAATAATCCAATATTACCCAGTGACAGTCTGGGATGTGTTTACTATCACCCTGATGTGAAATGAGCCTGTCTAAACAGGAGGTTTCAATGTTACAGTAGCCTAAAAAAGAGTTACAATATGTCTTTAATTAGCAGCCTGAAAAAGAGTTGAAATATAGCTTTGGGTGGACATTTAAACCTTTAATTTTTAAATCCTGTATCAGAATACTCCGATATTACCCAGTGACAGTCTGGGATGTGTATAGTATCACCCTGACTGGAAATGATTCTGGCTAAACAGGAGGTTTCGATGTTAGAGCAGCCTGAAAAAGAGTTACAATATGGCTTCAATTAGAAGCCTGAAAAAGAGTTGAAATATAGCTTTGGGTGGGCATTTAAACCTTTAATTTTTAAATCCTATATCAGAATAGTCCGATATTACCCAGTGACAGTCTGGGATGTGTTTACTATCACCTTGACGTGAAATGAGTCTGGCTAAACAAGAGGTTTCGATGTTAGAGCAGCCTGAAAAAGAGTTACAATATGGCTTCAATTAGAAGCCTGAGAAAGAGTTGAAATATAGCTTTGGGTGGACATTTAAACCTTTAATTTTTAAATCCTATATCAGAATAGTCCAATATTACCCAGTGACAGTCTGGGATGTGTTTACTATCACCCTGACGTGAAATGAGTCTGGCTAAACAGGAGGTTTCGATGTTAGAGCAGCCTGAAAAAGAGATACAATATGGCTTCAATTAGAAGCCTGAAAAAGAGTTGAAATATAGCTTTGGGTGGACATTTGAACCTTTAATTTTTAAATCCTATATCAGAATAGTCCAATATTACCCAGTGACAGTCTGGGATGTGTATACTATCACCCTGATGTGAAATGAGTCTGGCTAAACAGGAGTTTTCGATGTTAGAGCAGCCTGAAAAAGAGTTACAATATGGCTTCAATTAGATGCCTGAACAAGAGTTGAAATATAGCTTTGGGTGGACATTTAAACCTTTAATTTTTAAATCCTATATCAGAATAGTCCAATATTACCCAGTGACAGTCTGGGATGTGTTTACTATCACCCTGATGTGAAATGAGTCTGGCTAAACAGGAGGTTTCATTTTTAGAGCAGCCTGAAAAAGAGTTAAAATATGGCTTTAATTAGAAGCCAAAATACTGTCAAAATATAGATTTAATTGGACATTTAAACCTTTAATTTTTAAATCCTATATCAGAATACTCCGATATTACCCAATGACAGTCTGGGATGTGTATACTATCACCCTGACATGAAATGAGTCTCGCTAAACAGGAGGTTTTGTTTTTAGAGCAGCCTGAAAAAGAGTTACAATATGGCTTTAATTAGATTCCAAAATATAGCCAAAATATAGATTTAATTGGACATTTAACAATTTAATTTTTAAATCCTGAATCAGAAAAGTCCAATATTACCCAGTGACAGTCTGGGATGTGTATACTATCATCCTGATGTGAAATGAGTCTGGCTAAACAGGAGGTTTCGATGTTAGAGCAGCCTGAAAAAGAGTTACAATATGTCTTTAATTAGCAGCCTGAAAAAAAGTTGAAATATAGCTTTAAGTGGACATTTAAAACTCTAATTTTAAAATCCTATATCTGAATAGTCCAATATTACCCAGTGACAGTCTGGGATGTGTATACTATCACCCTGACGTGAAATGAGTCTGGCTAAACAAGAGGTTTCGATGTTAGAGCAGCCTGAAAAAGAGTTACAATATGTCTTTAATTAGCAGCCTGAAAAAAAGTTGAAATATAGCTTTGGGTGGACATTTAAACCTTTAATTTTTAAATCCTATATCAGAATAGTCCAATATTACCCAGTGACAGTCTGGGATGTATTTACTATCACCCTGATGTGAAATGAGTCTGGCTAAACAAGAGTTTTCGATGTTAGAGCAGCCTGAAAAAGAGTTACAATATGGCTTCAATTAGAAGCCTGAAAAAGAGTTGAAATATAGCTTTGGGTGGACATTTATAACTTTAATTTTGAAATCCTATATCAGAATAGTCCAATATTACACAGTGACAGTCTGGGATTTGTATACTATCATCCTGACATGAAATGAGTCTGGCTAAACAGGAGGTTTCGATGTTAGAGCAGCCTGAAAAAGAGTTACAATATGTCTTTAATTAGCAACCAAAATATAGACAAAATATAGATTTAATTGGACATTTAAGACCTTTAATTTTAAAATCCTATATCAGAATAGTCCAATATTACCCAGTGACAGTCTGGGATGTGTATACTATCACCCTGACGTGAAATGAGTCTGGCTAAACAAGAGGATTCGATGTTAGAGCAGCCTGAAAAAGAGTTACAATATGGCTTCAATTAGAAGCCTGAAAAAGAGTTGAAATATAGCTTTGGGTGGACATTTGAACCTTTCATTTTTAAATCCTGTATCAGACTAGTCCAATATTACCCAGTGACAGTCTGGGATGTGTATACTATGACCTTGACGTGATATGAGTCTGGCTAAACCGGAGGTTTCGATGTTAGAGCAGCCTGAAAAAGAGTTACAATATGTCTTTAATTAGCAGCCTGAAAAAAGTTGAAATATAGCTTTGGGTGGACATTTAAACCTTTAATTTTTAAATCCTATATCAGAATAGTCCAATATTACCCAGTGACAGTCTGGGATGTATTTACTATCACCCTGATGTGAAATGAGTCTGGCTAAACAAGAGTTTTCGATGTTAGAGCAGCCTGAAAAAGAGTTACAATATAGCTTCAATTAGAAGCCTGAAAAAGAGTTGAAATATAGCTTTGGGTGGACATTTATAACTTTAATTTTGAAATCCTATATCAGAATAGTCCAATATTACCCAGTGACAGTCTGGGATGTGTATACTATCACCCTGACGTGAAATGAGTCTGGCTGAACAGGAGGTTTCGATGTTAGAGCAGCCTGAAAAAGAGTTACAATATGGCTTCAATTAGAAGCCAAAATACAGCCAAAATATATATTTAATTGGACATTTAAACCTTTAATTTTTAAATCCTATATCAGAATAGTCCAATATTACCCAGTGACAGTCTGGGATGTGTTTACCATCACCCTGATGTGAAATGAGCCTGTCTAAACAGGAGGTTTCAATGTTACAGCAGCCTAAAAAAGAGTTACAATATGTCTTAAATTAGCAGCCTGAAAAAAATTTGAAATATAGCTTTAAGTTGACATTTAAACCTTTAATTTTAAAATCCTATATCAGAATAGTCCAATATTACCCAGTGACAGTCTGGGATGTGTATACTATCACCCTGATGTGAAATGAGTCTGGGTAAGCAGGAGGTTTCGATGTTAGAGCAGCCTGAAATAGAGTTACAATATGTCTTTAATTAGCAGCCTGAAAAAGAGTTGAAATATAGCTTTGGGTGGACATTTAAACCTTTAATTTTTAAGTCCTATATCATAATAATCCAATATTACCCAGTGACAGTCTGGGATGTGTTTACTATCACCCTGATGTGAAATGAGCCTGTCTAAACAGGAGGTTTCAATGTTACAGTAGCCTAAAAAAGAGTTACAATATGTCTTTAATTAGCAGCCTGAAAAAGAGTTGAAATATAGCTTTGGGTGGACATTTAAACCTTTAATTTTTAAATCCTGTATCAGAATACTCCGATATTACCCAGTGACAGTCTGGGATGTGTATAGTATCACCCTGACTTGAAAGGATTCTGGCTAAACAGGATGTTTCGATGTTAGAGCAGCCTGAAAAAGAGTTACAATATGGCTTCAATTAGAAGCCTGAAAAAGAGTTGAAATATAGCTTTGGGTGGACATTTAAACCTTTAATTTTTAAATCCTGTATCAGAATAGTCCAATATTACCCATTGACAGTCTGGGATGTATTTACTATCACCCTGATGTGAAATGAGTCTGGCTAAACAGGAGGTTTCGATGTTAGAGCAGCCTGAAAAAGAGTTACAATATGGCTTCAATTAGAAGCCTGAAAAAGAGTTGAAATATAGCTTTGGGTGGACATTTAAACCTTTAATTTTTAAATCCTATATCAGAATAGTCCAATATTACCCATTGACAGTCTGGGATGTATTTACTATCACCCTGATGTGAAATGAGTCTGGCTAAACAAGAGGTTTCGATGTTAGAGCAGCCTGAAAAAGAGTTACAATATGGCTTCAATTAGAAGCCTGAAAAAGAGTTGAAATATAGCTTTGGGTGGACATTTAAACCTTTAATTTTTAAATCCTATATCATAATAGTCCAATATTACCCAGTGACAGTCTGGGATGTGTATACTATCACCCTGATGTGAAATGAGTCTGGGTAAGCAGGAGGTTTCGATGTTAGAGCAGCCTGAAATAGAGTTACAATATGTCTTTAATTAGCAGCCTGAAAAAGAGTTGAAATCTAGCTTTGGGTGGACATTTAAACCTTTAATTTTTAAATCCTATATCATAATAATCCAATATTACCCAGTGACAGTCTGGGATGTGTTTACTATCACCCTGATGTGAAATGAGCCTGTCTAAACAGGAGGTTTCAATGTTACAGTAGCCTAAAAAAGAGTTACAATATGTCTTTAATTAGCAGCCTGAAAAAGAGTTGAAATATAGCTTTGGGTGGACATTTAAACCTTTAATTTTTAAATCCTGTATCAGAATACTCCGATATTACCCAGTGACAGTCTGGGATGTGTATAGTATCACCCTGACTTGAAAGGATTCTGGCTAAACAGGAGGTTTCGATGTTAGAGCAGCCTGAAAAAGAGTTACAATATGGCTTCAATTAGAAGCCTGAAAAAGAGTTGAAATATAGCTTTGGGTGGACATTTAAACCTTTAATTTTTAAATCCTATATCAGAATAGTCCAATATTACCCATTGACAGTCTGGGATGTATTTACTATCACCCTGATGTGAAATGAGTCTGGCTAAACAGGAGGTTTCGATGTTAGAGCAGCCTGAAAAAGAGTTACAATATGGCTTCAATTAGAAGCCTGAAAAAGAGTTGAAATATAGCTTTGGGTGGACATTTAAACCTTTAATTTTTAAATCCTATATCAGAATAGTCCAATATTACCCATTGACAGTCTGGGATGTATTTACTATCACCCTGATGTGAAATGAGTCTGGCTAAACAAGAGGTTTCGATGTTAGAGCAGCCTGAAAAAGAGTTACAATATGGCTTCAATTAGAAGCCTGAAAAAGAGTTGAAATATAGCTTTGGGTGGACATTTAAACCTTTAATTTTTAAATCCTATATCATAATAATCCAATATTACCCAGTGACAGTCTGGGATGTGTTTACTATCACCCTGATGTGAAATGAGCCTGTCTAAACAGGAGGTTTCAATGTTACAGCAGCCTAAAAAAGAGTTACAATATGTCTTAAATTAGCAGCCTGAAAAAAATTTGAAATATAGCTTTAAGTTGACATATAAACCTTTAATTTTAAAATCCTATATCAGAATAGTCCAATATTACCCAGTGACAGTCTGGGATGTGTATACTATCACCCTGATGTGAAATGAGTCTGGGTAAGCAGGAGGTTTCGATGTTAGAGCAGCCTGAAATAGAGTTACAATATGTATTTAATTAGCAGCCTGAAAAAGAGTTGAAATATAGCTTTGGGTGGACATTTAAACCTTTAATTTTTAAATCCTGTATCAGAATACTCCGATATTACCCAGTGACAGTCTGGGATGTGTATAGTATCACCCTGACTTGAAATGATTCTGGCTAAACAGGAGGTTTCGATGTTAGAGCAGCCTGAAAAAGAGTTACAATATGGCTTCAATTAGAAGCCTGAAAAAGAGTTGAAATATAGCTTTGGGTGGACATTTAAACCTTTAATTTTTAAATCCTATATCAGAATAGTCCAATATTACCCATTGACAGTCTGGGATGTATTTACTATCACCCTGATGTGAAATGAGTCTGGCTAAACAGGAGGTTTCGATGTTAGAGCAGCCTGAAAAAAGAGTTACAATATGGCTTCAATTAGAAGCCTGAAAAAGAGTTGAAATATAGCTTTGGGTGGACATTTAAACCTTTAATTTTTAAATCCTATATCAGAATAGTCCAATATTACCCATTGACAGTCTGGGATGTATTTACTATCACCCTGATGTGAAATGAGTCTGGCTAAACAAGAGGTTTCGATGTTAGAGCAGCCTGAAAAAGAGTTACAATATGGCTTCAATTAGAAGCCTGAAAAAGAGTTGAAATATAGCTTTGGGTGGACATTTAAACCTTTAATTTTTAAATCCTATATCATAATAATCCAATATTACCCAGTGACAGTCTGGGATGTGTTTACTATCACCCTGATGTGAAATGAGCCTGTCTAAACAGGAGGTTTCAATGTTACAGCAGCCTAAAAAAGAGTTACAATATGTCTTAAATTAGCAGCCTGAAAAAAATTTGAAATATAGCTTTAAGTTGACATATAAACCTTTAATTTTAAAATCCTATATCAGAATAGTCCAATATTACCCAGTGACAGTCTGGGATGTGTATACTATCACCCTGATGTGAAATGAGTCTGGGTAAGCAGGAGGTTTCGATGTTAGAGCAGCCTGAAATAGAGTTACAATATGTCTTTAATTAGCAGCCTGAAAAAGAGTTGAAATATAGCTTTGGGTGGACATTTAAACCTTTAATTTTTAAATCCTATATCATAATAATCCAATATTACCCAGTGACAGTCTGGGATGTGTTTACTATCACCCTGATGTGAAATGAGCCTGTCTAAACAGGAGGTTTCAATGTTACAGTAGCCTAAAAAAGAGTTACAATATGTCTTTAATTAGCAGCCTGAAAAAGAGTTGAAATATAGCTTTGGGTGGACATTTAAACCTTTAATTTTTAAATCCTATATCAGAATAGTCCAATATTACCCAGTGACAGTCTGGGATGTGTATACTATCACCCTGATGTGAAATGAGTCTGGGTAAGTAGGAGGTTTCGATGTTAGAGCAGCCTGAAATAGAGTTACAATATGTCTTTAATTAGCAGCCTGAAAAAGAGTTGAAATCTAGCTTTGGGTGGACATTTAAACCTTTAATTTTTAAATCCTATATCATAATAATCCAATATTACCCAGTGACAGTCTGGGATGTGTTTACTATCACCCTGATGTGAAATGAGCCTGTCTAAACAGGAGGTTTCAATGTTACAGTAGCCTAAAAAAGAGTTACAATATGTCTTTAATTAGCAGCCTGAAAAAGAGTTGAAATATAGCTTTGGGTGGACATTTAAACCTTTAATTTTTAAATCCTGTATCAGAATACTCCGATATTACCCAGTGACAGTCTGGGATGTGTATAGTATCACCCTGACTTGAAATGATTCTGGCTAAACAGGAGGTTTCGATGTTAGAGCAGCCTGAAAAAGAGTTACAATATGGCTTCAATTAGAAGCCTGAAAAAGAGTTGAAATATAGCTTTGGGTGGACATTTAAACCTTTAATTTTTAAATCCTATATCAGAATAGTCCAATATTACCCATTGACAGTCTGGGATGTATTTACTATCACCCTGATGTGAAATGAGTCTAGCTAAACAGGAGGTTTCGATGTTAGAGCAGCCTGAAAAAGAGTTACAATATGGCTTCAATTAGAAGCCTGAAAAAGAGTTGAAATATAGCTTTGGGTGGACATTTAAACCTTTAATTTTTAAATCCTATATCAGAATAGTCCAATATTACCCATTGACAGTCTGGGATGTATTTACTATCACCCTGATGTGAAATGAGTCTGGCTAAACAAGAGGTTTCGATGTTAGAGCAGCCTGAAAAAGAGTTACAATATGGCTTCAATTAGAAGCCTGAAAAAGAGTTGAAATATAGCTTTGGGTGGACATTTAAACCTTTAATTTTTAAATCCTATATCATAATAATCCAATATTACCCAGTGACAGTCTGGGATGTGTTTACTATCACCCTGATGTGAAATGAGCCTGTCTAAACAGGAGGTTTCAATGTTACAGCAGCCTAAAAAAGAGTTACAATATGTCTTAAATTAGCAGCCTGAAAAAAATTTGAAATATAGCTTTAAGTTGACATATAAACCTTTAATTTTAAAATCCTATATCAGAATAGTCCAATATTACCCAGTGACAGTCTGGGATGTGTATACTATCACCCTGATGTGAAATGAGTCTGGGTAAGCAGGAGGTTTTGATGTTAGAGCAGCCTGAAATAGAGTTACAATATGTCTTTAATTAGCAGCCTGAAAAAGAGTTGAAATATAGCTTTGGGTGGACATTTAAACCTTTAATTTTTAAATCCTGTATCAGAATACTCCGATATTACCCAGTGACAGTCTGGGATGTGTATAGTATCACCCTGACTTGAAATGATTCTGGCTAAACAGGAGGTTTCGATGTTAGAGCAGCCTGAAAAAGAGTTACAATATGGCTTCAATTAGAAGCCTGAAAAAGAGTTGAAATATAGCTTTGGGTGGACATTTAAACCTTTAATTTTTAAATCCTATATCAGAATAGTCCAATATTACCCATTGACAGTCTGGGATGTATTTACTATCACCCTGATGTGAAATGAGTCTGGCTAAACAGGAGGTTTCGATGTTAGAGCAGCCTGAAAAAAGAGTTACAATATGGCTTCAATTAGAAGCCTGAAAAAGAGTTGAAATATAGCTTTGGGTGGACATTTAAACCTTTAATTTTTAAATCCTATATCAGAATAGTCCAATATTACCCATTGACAGTCTGGGATGTATTTACTATCACCCTGATGTGAAATGAGTCTGGCTAAACAAGAGGTTTCGATGTTAGAGCAGCCTGAAAAAGAGTTACAATATGGCTTCAATTAGAAGCCTGAAAAAGAGTTGAAATATAGCTTTGGGTGGACATTTAAACCTTTAATTTTTAAATCCTATATCATAATAATCCAATATTATCCAGTGACAGTCTGGGATGTGTTTACTATCACCCTGATGTGAAATGAGCCTGTCTAAACAGGAGGTTTCAATGTTACAGCAGCCTAAAAAAGAGTTACAATATGTCTTAAATTAGCAGCCTGAAAAAAATTTGAAATATAGCTTTAAGTTGACATATAAACCTTTAATTTTAAAATCCTATATCAGAATAGTCCAATATTACCCAGTGACAGTCTGGGATGTGTATACTATCACCCTGATGTGAAATGAGTCTGGGTAAGCAGGAGGTTTCGATGTTAGAGCAGCCTGAAATAGAGTTACAATATGTCTTTAATTAGCAGCCTGAAAAAGAGTTGAAATATAGCTTTGGGTGGACATTTAAACCTTTAATTTTTAAATCCTATATCATAATAATCCAATATTACCCAGTGACAGTCTGGGATGTGTTTACTATCACCCTGATGTGAAATGAGCCTGTCTAAACAGGAGGTTTCAATGTTACAGTAGCCTAAAAAAGAGTTACAATATGTCTTTAATTAGCAGCCTGAAAAAGAGTTGAAATATAGCTTTGGGTGGACATTTAAACCTTTAATTTTTAAATCCTGTATCAGAATACTCCGATATTACCCAGTGACAGTCTGGGATGTGTATAGTATCACCCTGACTTGAAATGATTCTGGCTAAACAGGAGGTTTCGATGTTAGAGCAGCCTGAAAAAGAGTTACAATATGGCTTCAATTAGAAGCCTGAAAAAGAGTTGAAATATAGCTTTGGGTGGACATTTAAACCTTTAATTTTTAAATCCTATATCAGAATAGTCCAATATTACCCAGTGACAGTCTGGGATGTGTTTACTATCACCCTGATGTGAAATGAGTCTGGCTAAACAAGAGGTTTCGATGTTAGAGCAGCCTGAAAAAGAGTTACAATATGGCTTCAATTAGAAGCCTGAAAAAGAGTTAAAATATAGCTTTGGGTGGACATTTGAACCTTTAATTGTTAAATACTATATCAGAATAGTCCAATATTACCCATTGACAGTCTGGGATGTATTTACTATCACCCTGATGTGAAATGAGTCTGGCTAAACAAGAGGTTTCGATGTTAGAGCAGCCTGAAAAAGAGTTACAATATGGCTTCAATTAGAAGCCTGAAAAAGAGTTGAAATATAGCTTTGGGTGGACATTTAAACCTTTAATTTTTAAATCCTATATCATAATAATCCAATATTACCCAGTGACAGTCTGGGATGTGTTTTCTATCACCCTGATGTGAAATGAGTCTGGCTAAACAAGAGGTTTCGATGTTAGAGCAGCCTGAAAAAGAGTTACAATATGGCTTCAATTAGAAGCCTGAAAAAGAGTTGAAATATAGCTTTGGGTGGACATTTAAACCTTTAATTTTTAAATCCTATATCAGAATAGTCCAATATTACCCATTGACAGTCTGGGATGTATTTACTATCACCCTGATGTGAAATGAGCCTGTCTAAACAGGGGGTTTCAATGTTACAGCAGCCTAAAAAAGAGTTACAATATGTCTTAAATTAGCAGCCTGAAAAAAATTTGAAATATAGCTTTAAGTTGACATATAAACCTTTAATTTTAAAATCCTATATCAGAATAGTCCAATATTACCCAGTGACAGTCTGGGATGTGTATACTATCACCCTGATGTGAAATGAGTCTGGGTAAGCAGGAGGTTTCGATGTTAGAGCAGCCTGAAATAGAGTTACAATATGTCTTTAATTAGCAGCCTGAAAAAGAGTTGAAATATAGCTTTGGGTGGACATTTAAACCTTTAATTTTTAAATCCTATATCATAATAATCCAATATTACCCAGTGACAGTCTGGGATGTGTTTACTATCACCCTGATGTGAAATGAGCCTGTCTAAACAGGAGGTTTCAATGTTACAGTAGCCTAAAAAAGAGTTACAATATGTCTTTAATTAGCAGCCTGAAAAAGAGTTGAAATATAGCTTTGGGTGGACATTTAAACCTTTAATTTTTAAATCCTGTATCAGAATACTCCGATATTACCCAGTGACAGTCTGGGATGTGTATAGTATCACCCTGACTTGAAATGATTCTGGCTAAACAGGAGGTTTCGATGTTAGAGCAGCCTGAAAAAGAGTTACAATATGGCTTCAATTAGAAGCCTGAAAAAGTGTTGAAATATAGCTTTGGGTGGACATTTAAACCTTTAATTTTTAAATCCTATATCAGAATAGTCCAATATTACCCATTGACAGTCTGGGATGTATTTACTATCACCCTGATGTGAAATGAGTCTAGCTAAACAGGAGGTTTCGATGTTAGAGCAGCCTGAAAAAGAGTTACAATATGGCTTCAATTAGAAGCCTGAAAAAGAGTTGAAATATAGCTTTGGGTGGACATTTAAACCTTTAATTTTTAAATCCTATATCAGAATAGTCCAATATTACCCATTGACAGTCTGGGATGTATTTACTATCACCCTGATGTGAAATGAGCCTGTCTAAACAGGGGGTTTCAATGTTACAGCAGCCTAAAAAAGAGTTACAATATGTCTTAAATTAGCAGCCTGAAAAAAATTTGAAATATAGCTTTAAGTTGACATATAAACCTTTAATTTTAAAATCCTATATCAGAATAGTCCAATATTACCCAGTGACAGTCTGGGATGTGTATACTATCACCCTGATGTGAAATGAGTCTGGGTAAGCAGGAGGTTTCGATGTTAGAGCAGCCTGAAATAGAGTTACAATATGTCTTTAATTAGCAGCCTGAAAAAGAGTTGAAATATAGCTTTGGGTGGACATTTAAACCTTTAATTTTTAAATCCTATATCATAATAATCCAATATTACCCAGTGACAGTCTGGGATGTGTTTACTATCACCCTGATGTGAAATGAGCCTGTCTAAACAGGAGGTTTCAATGTTACAGTAGCCTAAAAAAGAGTTACAATATGTCTTTAATTAGCAGCCTGAAAAAGAGTTGAAATATAGCTTTGGGTGGACATTTAAACCTTTAATTTTTAAATCCTGTATCAGAATACTCCGATATTACCCAGTGACAGTCTGGGATGTGTATAGTATCACCCTGACTTGAAATGATTCTGGCTAAACAGGAGGTTTCGATGTTAGAGCAGCCTGAAAAAGAGTTACAATATGGCTTCAATTAGAAGCCTGAAAAAGTGTTGAAATATAGCTTTGGGTGGACATTTAAACCTTTAATTTTTAAATCCTATATCAGAATAGTCCAATATTACCCATTGACAGTCTGGGATGTATTTACTATCACCCTGATGTGAAATGAGTCTAGCTAAACAGGAGGTTTCGATGTTAGAGCAGCCTGAAAAAGAGTTACAATATGGCTTCAATTAGAAGCCTGAAAAAGAGTTGAAATATAGCTTTGGGTGGACATTTAAACCTTTAATTTTTAAATCCTATATCAGAATAGTCCAATATTACCCATTGACAGTCTGGGATGTATTTACTATCACCCTGATGTGAAATGAGTCTGGCTAAACAAGAGGTTTCGATGTTAGAGCAGCCTGAAAAAGAGTTACAATATGGCTTCAATTAGAAGCCTGAAAAAGAGTTGAAATATAGCTTTGGGTGGACATTTAAACCTTTAATTTTTAAATCCTATATCATAATAATCCAATATTACCCAGTGACAGTCTGGGATGTGTTTACTATCACCCTGATGTGAAATGAGCCTGTCTAAACAGGAGGTTTCAATGTTACAGCAGCCTAAAAAAGAGTTACAATATGTCTTAAATTAGCAGCCTGAAAAAAATTTGAAATATAGCTTTAAGTTGACATATAAACCTTTAATTTTAAAATCCTATATCAGAATAGTCCAATATTACCCAGTGACAGTCTGGGATGTGTATACTATCACCCTGATGTGAAATGAGTCTGGGTAAGCAGGAGGTTTTGATGTTAGAGCAGCCTGAAATAGAGTTACAATATGTCTTTAATTAGCAGCCTGAAAAAGAGTTGAAATATAGCTTTGGGTGGACATTTAAACCTTTAATTTTTAAATCCTGTATCAGAATACTCCGATATTACCCAGTGACAGTCTGGGATGTGTATAGTATCACCCTGACTTGAAAGGATTCTGGCTAAACAGGAGGTTTCGATGTTAGAGCAGCCTGAAAAAGAGTTACAATATGGCTTCAATTAGAAGCCTGAAAAAGAGTTGAAATATAGCTTTGGGTGGACATTTAAACCTTTAATTTTTAAATCCTATATCAGAATAGTCCAATATTACCCATTGACAGTCTGGGATGTATTTACTATCACCCTGATGTGAAATGAGTCTGGCTAAACAGGAGGTTTCGATGTTAGAGCAGCCTGAAAAAAGAGTTACAATATGGCTTCAATTAGAAGCCTGAAAAAGAGTTGAAATATAGCTTTGGGTGGACATTTAAACCTTTAATTTTTAAATCCTATATCAGAATAGTCCAATATTACCCATTGACAGTCTGGGATGTATTTACTATCACCCTGATGTGAAATGAGTCTGGCTAAACAAGAGGTTTCGATGTTAGAGCAGCCTGAAAAAGAGTTACAATATGGCTTCAATTAGAAGCCTGAAAAAGAGTTGAAATATAGCTTTGGGTGGACATTTAAACCTTTAATTTTTAAATCCTATATCATAATAATCCAATATTATCCAGTGACAGTCTGGGATGTGTTTACTATCACCCTGATGTGAAATGAGCCTGTCTAAACAGGAGGTTTCAATGTTACAGCAGCCTAAAAAAGAGTTACAATATGTCTTAAATTAGCAGCCTGAAAAAAATTTGAAATATAGCTTTAAGTTGACATATAAACCTTTAATTTTAAAATCCTATATCAGAATAGTCCAATATTACCCAGTGACAGTCTGGGATGTGTATACTATCACCCTGATGTGAAATGAGTCTGGGTAAGCAGGAGGTTTCGATGTTAGAGCAGCCTGAAATAGAGTTACAATATGTCTTTAATTAGCAGCCTGAAAAAGAGTTGAAATATAGCTTTGGGTGGACATTTAAACCTTTAATTTTTAAATCCTATATCATAATAATCCAATATTACCCAGTGACAGTCTGGGATGTGTTTACTATCACCCTGATGTGAAATGAGCCTGTCTAAACAGGAGGTTTCAATGTTACAGTAGCCTAAAAAAGAGTTACAATATGTCTTTAATTAGCAGCCTGAAAAAGAGTTGAAATATAGCTTTGGGTGGACATTTAAACCTTTAATTTTTAAATCCTATATCAGAATAGTCCAATATTACCCAGTGACAGTCTGGGATGTGTTTACTATCACCCTGATGTGAAATGAGTCTGGCTAAACAAGAGGTTTCGATGTTAGAGCAGCCTGAAAAAGAGTTACAATATGGCTTCAATTAGAAGCCTGAAAAAGAGTTAAAATATAGCTTTGGGTGGACATTTGAACCTTTAATTGTTAAATACTATATCAGAATAGTCCAATATTACCCATTGACAGTCTGGGATGTATTTACTATCACCCTGATGTGAAATGAGTCTGGCTAAACAAGAGGTTTCGATGTTAGAGCAGCCTGAAAAAGAGTTACAATATGGCTTCAATTAGAAGCCTGAAAAAGAGTTGAAATATAGCTTTGGGTGGACATTTAAACCTTTAATTTTTAAATCCTATATCATAATAATCCAATATTACCCAGTGACAGTCTGGGATGTGTTTTCTATCACCCTGATGTGAAATGAGTCTGGCTAAACAAGAGGTTTCGATGTTAGAGCAGCCTGAAAAAGAGTTACAATATGGCTTCAATTAGAAGTCTGAAAAAGAGTTGAAATATAGCTTTGGGTGGACATTTAAACCTTTAATTTTTAAATCCTATATCAGAATAGTCCAATATTACCCATTGACAGTCTGGGATGTATTTACTATCACCCTGATGTGAAATGAGCCTGTCTAAACAGGGGGTTTCAATGTTACAGCAGCCTAAAAAAGAGTTACAATATGTCTTAAATTAGCAGCCTGAAAAAAATTTGAAATATAGCTTTAAGTTGACATATAAACCTTTAATTTTTAAATCCTATATCATAATAATCCAATATTACCCAGTGACAGTCTGGGATGTGTTTACTATCACCCTGATGTGAAATGAGCCTGTCTAAACAGGAGGTTTCAATGTTACAGCAGCCTAAAAAAGAGTTACAATATGTCTTAAATTAGCAGCCTGAAAAAAATTTGAAATATAGCTTTAAGTTGACATATAAACCTTTAATTTTAAAATCCTATATCAGAATAGTCCAATATTACCCAGTGACAGTCTGGGATGTGTATAGTATCACCCTGACTTGAAATGATTCTGGCTAAACAGGAGGTTTCGATGTTAGAGCAGCCTGAAAAAGAGTTACAATATGGCTTCAATTAGAAGCCTGAAAAAGAGTTGAAATATAGCTTTGGGTGGACATTTAAACCTTTAATTTTTAAATCCTATATCAGAATAGTCCAATATTACCCATTGACAGTCTGGGATGTATTTACTATCACCCTGATGTGAAATGAGTCTGGCTAAACAAGAGGTTTCGATGTTAGAGCAGCCTGAAAAAGAGTTACAATATGGCTTCAATTAGAAGCCTGAAAAAGAGTTGAAATATAGCTTTGGGTGGACATTTATAACTTTAATTTTTAAATCCTATATCAGAATAGTCCGATATTACCCAGTGATAGTCTGGGATGTGTATACTATCATCCTGAAATGAAATGAGTCTGGCTAAACCGGAGGTTTCGATGTTAGAGCAGCCTGAAAAAGAGTTACAATATGTCTTTAATTAGCAGCCAAAATATAGACGAAATATAGATTTAATTGGACATTTAAGACTTTAATTTTAAAATACTATATCAGAATAGTCCAATATTACCCAGTGACAGTCTGGGATGTGTATACTATCACCCTGACGTGAAATGAGTCTGGCTAAACAGGAGGTTTCGATGTTAGAGCAGCCTGAAAAAGAGTTACAATATGGCTTCAATTAGAAGCCTGAAAAATAGTTGACATATAGCTTTGGGTGGACATTTATAACTTTAATTTTTAAATCCTATATCAGAATAGTCCAATATTACCCAGTGATAGTCTGGGATGTGTATACTATCATCCTGAAATGAAATGAGTCTGGCTAAACCGGAGGTTTCGATGTTAGAGCAGCCTGAAAAAGAGTTACAATATGTCTTTAATTAGCAGCCAAAATATAGACGAAATATAGATTTAATTGGACATTTAAGACTTTAATTTTAAAATACTATATCAGAATAGTCCAATATTACCCAGTGACAGTCTGTGATGTGTATACTATCACCCTGACGTGAAATGAGTCTGGCTAAACAGGAGGTTTCAATGTTAGAGCAGCCTGAAAAAGAGTTACAATATGGCTTCAATTAGAAGCCTGAAAAATAGTTGAAATATAGCTTTGGGTGGACATTTAAACCTTTAATTTTTAAATCCTGTATCAGAATAGTCCGATATTACCCAGTGACAGTCTGGGATGTGTTTACTATCACCTTGACGTGAAATGAGTCTGGCTAAACAAGAGGTTTCGATGTTAGAGCAGCCTGAAAAAGAGTTACAATATGGCTTCAATTAGAAGCCTGAAAAAGACTTGAAATATAGCTTTGGCTGGGCATTTAAACCTTTAATTTTTAAATCCTATATCAGCATAGTCCGATATTACCCAGTGACAGTCTGGGATGTGTTTACTATCACCCTGACGTGAAATTAGTCTGGCTAAACAGGAGGTTTCGATGTTAGAGCAGCCTGAAAAAGAGTTACAATATGGCTTCAATTAGAAGCCTGAAAAAGAGTTGAAATATAGCTTTGGGTGGACATTTAAACCTTTAATTTTTAAATCCTATATCAGTGTAGTCCAATATTACCCAGTGACAGTCTGGGATGTGTTTACTATCACCCTGACGTGAAATGAGTCTGGCTAAACAGGAGGTTTCGATGTTAGAGCAGCCTGAAAAAGAGTTACAATATGGCTTCAATTAGAAGCCTGAAAAAGAGTTGAAATATAGCTTTGGGTGGACATTTGAACCTTTAATTTTCAAATCCTATATCAGAATAGTCCAATATTACCCAGTGACAGTCTGGGATGTGTATACTATCACCCTGATGTGAAATGAGTCTGGCTAAACAGGAGTTTTCGATGTTAGAGCAGCCTGAAAAAGAGTTACAATATGGCTTCAATTAGATGCCTGAAAAAGAGTTGAAATATAGCTTTGGGTGGACATTTAAACCTTTAATTTTTAAATCCTATATCAGAATAGTCCAATATTACCCAGTGACAGTCTGGGATGTGTTTACTATCACCCTGATGTGAAATGAGTCTGGCTAAACAGGAGGTTTCATTTTTAGAGCAGCCTGAAAAAGAGTTACAATATGTCTTTAATTAGCAGCCAAAATATAGACGAAATATAGATTTAATTGGACATTTAAGACTTTAATTTTAAAATACTATATCAGAATAGTCCAATATTACCCAGTGACAGTCTGGGATGTGTATACTATCACCCTGACGTGAAATGAGTCTGGCTAAACAGGAGGTTTCGATGTTAGAGCAGCCTGAAAAAGAGTTACAATATGGCTTCAATTAGAAGCCTGAAAAATAGTTGAAATATAGCTTTGGGTGGACATTTAAACCTTTCATTTTTAAATCCTGTATCAGAATAGTCCAATATTACCCAGTGACAGTCTGGGATGTGTTTACTATCACCTTGACGTGAAATGAGTCTGGCTAAACAAGAGGTTTCGATGTTAGAGCAGCCTGAAAAAGAGTTACAATATGGCTTCAATTAGAAGCCTGAAAAAGATTTGAAATATAGCTTTGGGTGGACATTTAAACCTTTAATTTTTAAATCCTGTATCAGAATAGTCCAATATTACCCAGTGACAGTCTGGGATATGTTTACTATCACCCTGATGTGAAATGAGTCTGGCTAAACAAGAGGTTTCGATGTTAGAGCAGCCTGAAAAAGAGTTACAATATGGCTTCAATTAGAAGCCTGAAAAAGAGTTGAAATATAGCTGTGGGTGGGCATTTAAACCTTTAATTTTTAAATCCTATATCAGCATAGTCCGATATTACCCAGTGACAGTCTGGGATGTGTTTACTATCACCCTGACGTGAAATGAGTCTGGCTAAACAGGAGGTATCGATGTTAGAGCAGCCTGAAAAAGAGTTACAATATGTCTTTCATTAGCAGCCAAAATATAGATGAAATATAGATTTAATTGGACATTTACGACTTTAATTTTAAAATCCTATATCAGATAAGTCCAATATTACCCAGTGACAGTCTGGGATGTGTATACTATCACCCTGACGTGAAATGAGTCTGGTTAAACAGGAGGTTTCGATGTTAGAGCAGCCTGAAAAAGAGTTACAATATGGCTTCAATTAGAAGCCTGAAAAAGAGTTGAAATATAGCTTTGGGTGGATATTTAAACCTTTAATTTTTAAATCCTATATCAGTGTAGTCCAATATTACCCAGTGACAGTCTGGGATGTGTTTACTATCACCCTGACGTGAAATGAGTCTGGCTAAACAGGAGGTTTCGATGTTAGAGCAGCCTGAAAAAGAGTTACAATATGGCTTCAATTAGAAGCCTGAAAAAGAGTTGAAATATAGCTTTGGGTGGACATTTGAACCTTTAATTTTTAAATCCTATATCAGAATAGTCCAATATTACCCAGTGACAGTCTGGGATGTGTATACTATCACCCTGATGTGAAATGAGTCTGGCTAAACAGGAGTTTTCGATGTTAGAGCAGCCTGAAAAAGAGTTACAATATGGCTTCAATTAGATGCCTGAAAAAGAGTTGAAATATAGCTTTGGGTGGACATTTAAACCTTTAATTTTTAAATCCTATATCAGAATAGTCCAATATTACCCAGTGACAGTCTGGGATGTGTTTACTATCACCCTGATGTGAAATGAGTCTGGCTAAACAGGAGGTTTCATTTTTAGAGCAGCCTGAAAAAGAGTTACAATATGGCTTTAATTAGCAGCCAAAATATAGACGAAATATATATTTAATTGGACATTTAAGACTTTAATTTTAAAATACTATATCAGAATAGTCCAATATTACCCAGTGACAGTCTGGGATGTGTATACTATCACCCTGATGTGAAATGAGTCTGGGTAAGCAGGAGGTTTCGATGTTAGAGCAGCCTGAAATAGAGTTACAATATGTCTTTAATTAGCAGCCTGAAAAAGAGTTGAAATATAGCTTTGGGTGGACATTTAAACCTTTAATTTTTAAATCCTATATCATAATAATCCAATATTACCCAGTGACAGTCTGGGATGTGTTTACTATCACCCTGATGTGAAATGAGCCTGTCTAAACAGGAGGTTTCAATGTTACAGCAGCCTAAAAAAGAGTTACAATATGTCTTAAATTAGCAGCCTGAAAAAAATTTGAAATATAGCTTTAAGTTGACATATAAACCTTTAATTTTAAAATCCTATATCAGAATAGTCCAATATTACCCAGTGACAGTCTGGGATGTGTATACTATCACCCTGATGTGAAATGAGTCTGGGTAAGCAGGAGGTTTCGATGTTAGAGCAGCCTGAAATAGAGTTACAATATGTCTTTAATTAGCAGCCTGAAAAAGAGTTGAAATATAGCTTTGGGTGGACATTTAAACCTTCAATTTTTAAATCCTGTATCATAATAATCCAATATTACCCAGTGACAGTCTGGGATGTGTTTACTATCACCCTGATGTGAAATGAGCCTGTCTAAACAGGAGGTTTCAATGTTACAGTAGCCTAAAAAAGAGTTACAATATGTCTTTAATTAGCAGCCTGAAAAAGAGTTGAAATATAGCTTTGGGTGGACATTTAAACCTTCAATTTTTAAATCCTATATCATAATAATCCAATATTACCCAGTGACAGTCTGGGATGTGTTTACTATCACCCTGATGTGAAATGAGCCTGTCTAAACAGGAGGTTTCAATGTTACAGTAGCCTAAAAAAGAGTTACAATATGTCTTTAATTAGCAGCCTGAAAAAGAGTTGAAATATAGCTTTGGGTGGACATTTAAACCTTTAATTTTTAAATCCTGTATCAGAATACTCCGATATTACCCAGTGACAGTCTGGGATGTGTATAGTATCACCCTGACTTGAAATGATTCTGGCTAAACAGGAGGTTTCGATGTTAGAGCAGCCTGAAAAGAGTTACAATATGGCTTCAATTAGAAGCCTGAAAAAGAGTTGAAATATAGCTTTGGGTGGACATTTAAACCTTTAATTTTTAAATCCTATATCAGAATAGTCCAATATTACCCATTGACAGTCTGGGATGTATTTACTATCACCCTGATGTGAAATGAGTCTGGCTAAACAAGAGGTTTCGATGTTAGAGCAGCCTGAAAAAGAGTTACAATATGGCTTCAATTAGAAGCCTGAAAAAGAGTTGAAATATAGCTTTGGGTGGACATTTAAACCTTTAATTTTTAAATCCTATATCAGAATAGTCCAATATTACCCATTGACAGTCTGGGATGTATTTACTATCACCCTGATGTGAAATGAGTCTGGCTAAACAAGAGGTTTCGATGTTAGAGCAGCCTGAAAAAGAGTTACAATATGGCTTCAATTAGCAGCCTGAAAAAGAGTTGAAATATAGCTTTGGGTGGACATTTAAACCTTTAATTTTTAAATCCTATATCATAATAATCCAATATTACCCAGTGACAGTCTGGGATGTGTTTACTATCACCCTGATGTGAAATGAGTCTGGCTAAACAGGAGGTTTCATTTTTAGAGCAGCCTGAAAAAGAGTTACAATATGGCTTTAATTAGCAGCCAAAATATAGACGAAATATAGATTTAATTGGACATTTAAGACTTTAATTTTAAAATACTATATCAGAATAGTCCAATATTACCCAGTGACAGTCTGGGATGTGTATACTATCACCCTGACGTGAAATGAGTCTGGCTAAACAGGAGGTTTCGATGTTAGAGCAGCCTGAAAAAGAGTTACAATATGGCTTCAATTAGAAGCCTGAAAAATAGTTGAAATATAGCTTTGGGTGGACATTTAAACCTTTCATTTTTAAATCCTGTATCAGAATAGTCCGATATTACCCAGTGACAGTCAGGGATGTGTTTACTATCACCTTGACGTGAAATGAGTCTGGCTAAACAAGAGGTTTCGATGTTAGAGCAGCCTGAAAAAGAGTTACAATATGGCTTCAATTAGAAGCCTGAAAAAGATTTGAAATATAGCTTTGGGTGGACATTTAAACCTTTAATTTTTAAATCCTGTATCAGAATAGTCCAATATTACCCAGTGACAGTCTGGGATATGTTTACTATCACCCTGATGTGAAATGAGTCTGGCTAAACAAGAGGTTTCGATGTTAGAGCAGCCTAAAAAAGAGTTACAATATGGCTTCAATTAGAAGCCTGAAAAAGAGTTGAAATATAGCTTTGGGTGGGCATTTAAACCTTTAATTTTTAAATCCTATATCAGCATAGTCCGATATTACCCAGTGACAGTCTGGGATGTGTTTACTATCACCCTGACGTGAAATGAGTCTGGCTAAACAGGAGGTTTCGATGTTAGAGCAGCCTGAAAAAGAGTTACAATATGTCTTTCATTAGCAGCCAAAATATAGACGAAATATAGATTTAATTGGACATTTACGACTTTAATTTTAAAATCCTATATCAGATAAGTCCAATATTACCCAGTGACAGTCTGGGATGTGTATACTATCACCCTGACGTGAAATGAGTCTGGTTAAACAGGAGGTTTCGATGTTAGAGCAGCCTGAAAAAGAGTTACAATATGGCTTCAATTAGAATCCTGAAAAAGAGTTGAAATATAGCTTTGGGTGGACATTTAAACCTTTAATTTTTAAATCCTATATCAGTGTAGTCCAATATTACCCAGTGACAGTCTGGGATGTGTTTACTATCACCCTGACGTGAAATGAGTCTGGCTAAACAGGAGGTTTCGATGTTAGAGCAGCCTGAAAAAGAGTTACAATATGGCTTCAATTAGAAGCCTGAAAAAGAGTTGAAATATAGCTTTGGGTGGACATTTGAACCTTTAATTTTTAAATCCTATATCAGAATAGTCCAATATTACCCAGTGACAGTCTGGGATGTGTATACTATCACCCTGACATGAAATGAGTCTCGCTAAACAGTAGGTTTTGTTTTTAGAGCAGCCTGAAAAAGAGTTACAATATGGCTTTAATTAGATTCCAAAATATAGCCAAAATATAGATTTAATTGGACATTTAACAATTTAATTTTTAAATCCTGAATCAGAAAAGTCCAATATTAACCAGTGACAGTCTGGGATGTGTATACTATCATCCTGATGTGAAATGAGTCTGGCTAAACAGGAGGTTTCGATGTTAGAGCAGCCTGAAAAAGAGTTACAATATGTCTTTAATTAGCAGCCTGAAAAAAAGTTTAAATATAGCTTTAAGTGGACATTTAAACCTCTAATTTTAAAATCCTATATCTGAATAGTCCAATATTACCCAGTGACAGTCTGGGATGTGTATACTATCACCCTGATGTGAAATGAGTCTGGCTAAACAAGAGGTTTCGATGTTAGAGCAGCCTGAAAAAGAGTTACAATATGTCTTTAGTTAGCAGCCTGAAAAAAAGTTGAAATATAGCTTTGGGTGGACATTTAAACCTTTAATTTTTAAATCCTATATCAGAATAGTCCAATATTACCCAGTGACAGTCTGGGATGTATTTACTATCACCCTGATGTGAAATGAGTCTGGCTAAACAAGAGTTTTCGATGTTAGAGCAGCCTGAAAAAGAGTTACAATATGGCTTCAATTAGAAGCCTGAAAAAGAGTTGAAATATAGCTTTGGGTGGGCATTTAAACCTTTAATTTTTAAATCCTATATCAGCATAGTCCGATATTAACCAGTGACAGTCTGGGATGTGTCTACTATCACCCTGACGTGAAATGAGTCTGGCTAAACAGGAGGTTTCGATGTTAGAGCAGCCTGAAAAAGAGTTACAATATGTCTTTCATTAGCAGCCAAAATATAGACGAAATATAGATTTAATTGGACATTTACGAATTTAATTTTAAAATCCTATATCAGATAAGTCCAATATTACCCAGTGACAGTCTGGGATGTGTATACTATCACCCTGACGTGAAATGAGTCTGGTTAAACAGGAGGTTTCGATGTTAGAGCAGCCTGAAAAAGAGTTACAATATGGCTTCAATTAGAAGCCTGAAAAAGAGTTGAAATATAGCTTTGGGTGGACATTTAAACCTTTAATTTTTAAATCCTATATCAGTGTAGTCCAATATTACCCAGTGACAGTCTGGGATGTGTATACTATCACCCTGACATGAAATGAGTCTCGCTAAACAGGAGGTTTTGTTTTTAGAGCAGCCTGAAAAAGAGTTACAATATGGCTTTAATTAGATTCCAAAATATAGCCAAAATATAGATTTAATTGGACATTTAACAATTTAATTTTTAAATCCTGAATCAGAAAAGTCCAATATTAACCAGTGACAGTCTGGGATGTTTATACTATCATCCTGATGTGAAATGAGTCTGTCTAAACAGGAGGTTTTGATGTTAGAGCAGCCTGAAAAAGAGTTACAATATGTCTTTAATTAGCAGCCTGAAAAAAAGTTGAAATATAGCTTTAAGTGGACATTTAAACCTCTAATTTTAAAATCCTATATCTGAATAGTCCAATATTACCCAGTGACAGTCTGGGATGTGTATACTATCACCCTGACGTGAAATGAGTCTGGCTAAACAAGAGGTTTCGATGTTAGAGCAGCCTGAAAAAGAGTTACAATATGTCTTTAATTAGCAGCCTGAAAAAAAGTTGAAATATAGCTTTGGGTGGACATTTAAACCTTTAATTTTTAAATCCTATATCAGAATAGTCCAATATTACCCAGTGACAGTCTGGGATGTATTTACTATCACCCTGATGTGAAATGAGTCTGGCTAAACAAGAGTTTTCGATGTTAGAGCAGCCTGAAAAAGAGTTACAATATGGCTTCAATTAGAAGCCTGAAAAAGAGTTGAAATATAGCTTTGGGTGGACATTTATAACTTTAATTTTGAAATCCTATATCAGAATAGTCCAATATTACACAGTGACAGTCTGGGATTTGTATACTATCATCCTGATGTGAAATGAGTCTGGCTAAACAAGAGGTTTCGATGTTAGAGCAGCCTGAAAAAGAGTTACAATATGGCTTCAATTAGAAGCCTGAAAAAGAGTTGAAATATAGCTTTGGGTGGGCATTTAAACCTTTAATTTTTAAATCCTATATCAGCATAGTCCGATATTAACCAGTGACAGTCTGGGATGTGTCTACTATCACCCTGACGTGAAATGAGTCTGGCTAAACAGGAGGTTTCGATGTTAGAGCAGCCTGAAAAAGAGTTACAATATGTCTTTCATTAGCAGCCAAAATATAGACGAAATATAGATTTAATTGGACATTTACGAATTTAATTTTAAAATCCTATATCAGATAAGTCCAATATTACCCAGTGACAGTCTGGGATGTGTATACTATCACCCTGACGTGAAATGAGTCTGGTTAAACAGGAGGTTTCGATGTTAGAGCAGCCTGAAAAAGAGTTACAATATGGCTTCAATTAGAAGCCTGAAAAAGAGTTGAAATATAGCTTTGGGTGGACATTTAAACCTTTAATTTTTAAATCCTATATCAGTGTAGTCCAATATTACCCAGTGACAGTCTGGGATGTGTATACTATCACCCTGACATGAAATGAGTCTCGCTAAACAGGAGGTTTTGTTTTTAGAGCAGCCTGAAAAAGAGTTACAATATGGCTTTAATTAGATTCCAAAATATAGCCAAAATATAGATTTAATTGGACATTTAACAATTTAATTTTTAAATCCTGAATCAGAAAAGTCCAATATTACCCAGTGACAGTCTGGGATGTGTATACTATCACCCTGACGTGAAATGAGTCTGGTTAAACAGGAGGTTTCGATGTTAGAGCAGCCTGAAAAAGAGTTACAATATGGCTTCAATTAGAAGCCTGAAAAAGAGTTGAAATATAGCTTTGGGTGGACATTTAAACCTTTAATTTTTAAATCCTATATCAGTGTAGTCCAATATTACCCAGTGACAGTCTGGGATGTGTATACTATCACCCTGACATGAAATGAGTCTCGCTAAACAGGAGGTTTTGTTTTTAGAGCAGCCTGAAAAAGAGTTACAATATGGCTTTAATTAGATTCCAAAATATAGCCAAAATATAGATTTAATTGGACATTTAACAATTTAATTTTTAAATCCTGAATCAGAAAAGTCCAATATTAACCAGTGACAGTCTGGGATGTTTATACTATCATCCTGATGTGAAATGAGTCTGTCTAAACAGGAGGTTTCGATGTTAGAGCAGCCTGAAAAAGAGTTACAATATGTCTTTAATTAGCAGCCTGAAAAAAAGTTGAAATATAGCTTTAAGTGGACATTTAAACCTCTAATTTTAAAATCCTATATCTGAATAGTCCAATATTACCCAGTGACAGTCTGGGATGTGTATACTATCACCCTGACGTGAAATGAGTCTGGCTAAACAAGAGGTTTCGATGTTAGAGCAGCCTGAAAAAGAGTTACAATATGTCTTTAATTAGCAGCCTGAAAAAAAGTTGAAATATAGCTTTGGGTGGACATTTAAACCTTTAATTTTTAAATCCTATATCAGAATAGTCCAATATTACCCAGTGACAGTCTGGGATGTATTTACTATCACCCTGATGTGAAATGAGTCTGGCTAAACAAGAGTTTTCGATGTTAGAGCAGCCTGAAAAAGAGTTACAATATGGCTTCAATTAGAAGCCTGAAAAAGAGTTGAAATATAGCTTTGGGTGGACATTTATAACTTTAATTTTGAAATCCTATATCAGAATAGTCCAATATTACACAGTGACAGTCTGGGATTTGTATACTATCATCCTGATGTGAAATGAGTCTGGCTAAACAAGAGGTTTCGATGTTAGAGCAGCCTGAAAAAGAGTTACAATATGGCTTCAATTAGAAGCCTGAAAAAGAGTTGAAATATAGCTTTGGGTGGGCATTTAAACCTTTAATTTTTAAATCCTATATCAGCATAGTCCGATATTAACCAGTGACAGTCTGGGATGTGTCTACTATCACCCTGACGTGAAATGAGTCTGGCTAAACAGGAGGTTTCGATGTTAGAGCAGCCTGAAAAAGAGTTACAATATGTCTTTCATTAGCAGCCAAAATATAGACGAAATATAGATTTAATTGGACATTTACGAATTTAATTTTAAAATCCTATATCAGATAAGTCCAATATTACCCAGTGACAGTCTGGGATGTGTATACTATCACCCTGACGTGAAATGAGTCTGGTTAAACAGGAGGTTTCGATGTTAGAGCAGCCTGAAAAAGAGTTACAATATGGCTTCAATTAGAAGCCTGAAAAAGAGTTGAAATATAGCTTTGGGTGGACATTTAAACCTTTAATTTTTAAATCCTATATCAGTGTAGTCCAATATTACCCAGTGACAGTCTGGGATGTGTATACTATCACCCTGACATGAAATGAGTCTCGCTAAACAGGAGGTTTTGTTTTTAGAGCAGCCTGAAAAAGAGTTACAATATGGCTTTAATTAGATTCCAAAATATAGCCAAAATATAGATTTAATTGGACATTTAACAATTTAATTTTTAAATCCTGAATCAGAAAAGTCCAATATTAACCAGTGACAGTCTGGGATGTGTATACTATCATCCTGATGTGAAATGAGTCTGTCTAAACAGGAGGTTTCGATGTTAGAGCAGCCTGAAAAAGAGTTACAATATGTCTTTAATTAGCAGCCTGAAAAAAAGTTGAAATATAGCTTTAAGTGGACATTTAAACCTCTAATTTTAAAATCCTATATCTGAATAGTCCAATATTACCCAGTGACAGTCTGGGATGTGTATACTATCACCCTGACGTGAAATGAGTCTGGCTAAACAAGAGGTTTCGATGTTAGAGCAGCCTGAAAAAGAGTTACAATATGTCTTTAATTAGCAGCCTGAAAAAAAGTTGAAATATAGCTTTGGGTGGACATTTAAACCTTTAATTTTTAAATCCTATATCAGAATAGTCCAATATTACCCAGTGACAGTCTGGGATGTATTTACTATCACCCTGATGTGAAATGAGTCTGGCTAAACAAGAGTTTTCGATGTTAGAGCAGCCTGAAAAAGAGTTACAATATGGCTTCAATTAGAAGCCTGAAAAAGAGTTGAAATATAGCTTTGGGTGGACATTTATAACTTTAATTTTGAAATCCTATATCAGAATAGTCCAATATTACACAGTGACAGTCTGGGATTTGTATACTATCATCCTGATGTGAAATGAGTCTGGCTAAACAAGAGGTTTCGATGTTAGAGCAGCCTGAAAAAGAGTTACAATATGGCTTCAATTAGAAGCCTGAAAAAGAGTTGAAATATAGCTTTGGGTGGGCATTTAAACCTTTAATTTTTAAATCCTATATCAGCATAGTCCGATATTAACCAGTGACAGTCTGGGATGTGTCTACTATCACCCTGACGTGAAATGAGTCTGGCTAAACAGGAGGTTTCGATGTTAGAGCAGCCTGAAAAAGAGTTACAATATGTCTTTCATTAGCAGCCAAAATATAGACGAAATATAGATTTAATTGGACATTTACGAATTTAATTTTAAAATCCTATATCAGATAAGTCCAATATTACCCAGTGACAGTCTGGGATGTGTATACTATCACCCTGACGTGAAATGAGTCTGGTTAAACAGGAGGTTTCGATGTTAGAGCAGCCTGAAAAAGAGTTACAATATGGCTTCAATTAGAAGCCTGAAAAAGAGTTGAAATATAGCTTTGGGTGGACATTTAAACCTTTAATTTTTAAATCCTATATCAGTGTAGTCCAATATTACCCAGTGACAGTCTGGGATGTGTTTACTATCACCCTGACGTGAAATGAGTCTGGCTAAACAGGAGGTTACGATGTTAGAGCAGCCTGAAAAAGTGTTACAATATGGCTTCAATTAGAAGCATGAAAAAGAGTTGAAATATAGCTTTGGGTGGACATTTGGACCTTTAATTTTTAAATCCTATATCAGAATAGTCCAATATTACCCAGTGACAGTCTGGGATGTGTATACTATCACCCTGATGTGAAATGAGTCTGGCTAAACAGGAGTTTTCGATGTTAGAGCAGCCTGAAAAAGAGTTACAATATGGCTTCAATTAGATGCCTGAAAAAGAGTTGAAATATAGCTTTGGGTGGACATTTAAACCTTTAATTTTTAAATCCTATATCAGAATAGTCCAATATTACCCAGTGACAGTCTGGGATGTGTTTACTATCACCCTGATGTGAAATGAGTCTGGCTAAACAGGAGGTTTCATTTTTAGAGCAGCCTGAAAAAGAGTTACAATATGTCTTTAATTAGAAGCCTGAAAAATAGTTGAAATATAGCTTTGGGTGGGCATTTAAACCTTTAATTTTTAAATCCTATATCAGCATAGTCCGATATTACCCAGTGACAGTCTGGGATGTGTTTACTATCACACTGACGTGAAATGAGTCTGGCTAAACAGGAGGTTTCGATGTTAGAGCAGCCTGAAAAAGAGTTACAATATGTCTTTCATTAGCAGCCAAAATATAGACGAAATATAGATTTAATTGGACATTTACGACTTTAATTTTAAAATCCTATATCAGATAAGTCCAATATTACCCAGTGACAGTCTGGGATGTGTATACTATCACCCTGATGTGAAATGAGTCTGGTTAAACAGGAGGTTTCGATGTTAGAGCAGCCTGAAAAAGAGTTACAATATGGCTTCAATTAGAAGCCTGAAAAAGAGTTGAAATATAGCTTTGGGTGGACATTTAAACCTTTAATTTTTAAATCATATATCAGTGTAGTCCAATATTACCCAGTGACAGTCTGGGATGTGTTTACTATCACCCTGACGTGAAATGAGTCTGGCTAAACAGGAGGTTTCGATGTTAGAGCAGCCTGAAAAAGAGTTACAATATGGCTTCAATTAGAAGCCTGAAAAAGAGTTGAAATATAGCTTTGGGTGGACATTTGAACCTTTAATTTTTAAATCCTATATCAGAATAGTCCAATATTACCCAGTGACAGTCTGGGATGTGTATACTATAACCCTGATGTGAAATGAGTCTGGCTAAACAGGAGTTTTCGATGTTAGAGCAGCCTGAAAAAGAGTTACAATATGGCTTCAATTAGATGCCTGAAAAAGAGTTGAAATATAGCTTTGGGTGGACATTTAAACCTTTAATTTTTAAATCCTATATCAGAATAGTCCAATATTACCCAGTGACAGTCTGGGATGTGTTTACTATCACCCTGATGTGAAATGAGTCTGGCTAAACAGGAGGTTTCATTTTTAGAGCAGCCTGAAAAAGAGTTACAATATGGCTTTAATTAGAAGCCAAAATACTGTCAAAATATAGATTTAATTGGACATTTAAACCTTTAATTTTTAAATCCTATATCAGAATACTCCGATATTACCCAGTGACAGTCTGGGATGTGTATACTATCATCCTGATGTGAAATGAGTCTCGCTAAACAGGAGGTTTTGTTTTTAGAGCAGCCTGAAAAAGAGTTACAATATGGCTTTAATTGGATTCCAAAATATAGCCAAAATATAGATTTAATTGGACATTTAACAATTTAATTTTTAAATCCTGAATCAGAAAAGTCCAATATTACCCAGTGACAGTCTGGGATGTGTATACTATCATGCTGATGTGAAATGAGTCTGGCTAAACAGGAGGTTTCGATGTTAGAGCAGCCTGAAAAAGAGTTACAATATGTCTTTAATTAGCAGCCTGAAAAAAAGTTGAAATATAGCTTTGGGTGGACATTTAAACCTTTAATTTTTAAATCCTATATCAGAATAGTCCAATATTACCCAGTGACAGTCTGGGATGTGTATACTATCACCCTGACGTGAAATGAGTCTGGCTAAACAAGAGGTTTCGATGTTAGAGCAGCCTGAAAAAGAGTTACAATATGTCTTTCATTAGCAGCCAAAATATAGACGAAATATAGATTTAATTGGACATTTACGAATTTAATTTTAAAATCCTATATCAGATAAGTCCAATATTACCCAGTGACAGTCTGGGATGTGTATACTATCACCCTGACGTGAAATGAGTCTGGTTAAACAGGAGGTTTCGATGTTAGAGCAGCCTGAAAAAGAGTTACAATATGGCTTCAATTAGAAGCCTGAAAAAGAGTTGAAATATAGCTTTGGGTGGACATTTAAACCTTTAATTTTTAAATCCTATATCAGTGTAGTCCAATATTACCCAGTGACAGTCTGGGATGTGTATACTATCACCCTGACATGAAATGAGTCTCGCTAAACAGGAGGTTTTGTTTTTAGAGCAGCCTGAAAAAGAGTTACAATATGGCTTTAATTAGATTCCAAAATATAGCCAAAATATAGATTTAATTGGACATTTAAACCTTTAATTTTTAAATCCTATATCAGCATAGTCCGATATTACCCAGTGACAGTCTGGGATGTGTTTACTATCACCCTGACGTGAAATGAGTCTGGCTAAACAGGAGGTTTCGATGTTAGAGCAGCCTGAAAAAGAGTTACAATATGTCTTTCATTAGCAGCCAAAATATAGACGAAATATAGATTTAATTGGACATTTACGACTTTAATTTTAAAATCCTATATCAGATAAGTCCAATATTACCCAGTGACAGTCTGGGATGTGTATACTATCACCCTGATGTGAAATGAGTCTGGTTAAACAGGAGGTTTCGATGTTAGAGCAGCCTGAAAAAGAGTTACAATATGGCTTCAATTAGAAGCCTGAAAAAGAGTTGAAATATAGCTTTGGGTGGACATTTAAACCTTTAATTTTTAAATCATATATCAGTGTAGTCCAATATTACCCAGTGACAGTCTGGGATGTGTTTACTATCACCCTGACGTGAAATGAGTCTGGCTAAACAGGAGGTTTCGATGTTAGAGCAGCCTGAAAAAGAGTTACAATATGGCTTCAATTAGAAGCCTGAAAAAGAGTTGAAATATAGCTTTGGGTGGACATTTGAACCTTTAATTTTTAAATCCTATATCAGAATAGTCCAATATTACCCAGTGACAGTCTGGGATGTGTATACTATAACCCTGATGTGAAATGAGTCTGGCTAAACAGGAGTTTTCGATGTTAGAGCAGCCTGAAAAAGAGTTACAATATGGCTTCAATTAGATGCCTGAAAAAGAGTTGAAATATAGCTTTGGGTGGACATTTAAACCTTTAATTTTTAAATCCTATATCAGAATAGTCCAATATTACCCAGTGACAGTCTGGGATGTGTTTACTATCACCCTGATGTGAAATGAGTCTGGCTAAACAGGAGGTTTCATTTTTAGAGCAGCCTGAAAAAGAGTTACAATATGGCTTTAATTAGAAGCCAAAATACTGTCAAAATATAGATTTAATTGGACATTTAAACCTTTAATTTTTAAATCCTATATCAGAATACTCCGATATTACCCAGTGACAGTCTGGGATGTGTATACTATCATCCTGATGTGAAATGAGTCTCGCTAAACAGGAGGTTTTGTTTTTAGAGCAGCCTGAAAAAGAGTTACAATATGGCTTTAAAAGGATTCCAAAATATAGCCAAAATATAGATTTAATTGGACATTTAACAATTTAATTTTTAAATCCTGAATCAGAAAAGTCCAATATTACCCAGTGACAGTCTGGGATGTGTATACTATCATGCTGATGTGAAATGAGTCTGGCTAAACAGGAGGTTTCGATGTTAGAGCAGCCTGAAAAAGAGTTACAATATGTCTTTAATTAGCAGCCTGAAAAAAAGTTGAAATATAGCTTTGGGTGGACATTTAAACCTTTAATTTTTAAATCCTATATCAGAATAGTCCAATATTACCCAGTGACAGTCTGGGATGTGTATACTATCACCCTGACGTGAAATGAGTCTGGCTAAACAAGAGGTTTCGATGTTAGAGCAGCCTGAAAAAGAGTTACAATATGTCTTTCATTAGCAGCCAAAATATAGACGAAATATAGATTTAATTGGACATTTACGAATTTAATTTTAAAATCCTATATCAGATAAGTCCAATATTACCCAGTGACAGTCTGGGATGTGTATACTATCACCCTGACGTGAAATGAGTCTGGTTAAACAGGAGGTTTCGATGTTAGAGCAGCCTGAAAAAGAGTTACAATATGGCTTCAATTAGAAGCCTGAAAAAGAGTTGAAATATAGCTTTGGGTGGACATTTAAACCTTTAATTTTTAAATCCTATATCAGTGTAGTCCAATATTACCCAGTGACAGTCTGGGATGTGTATACTATCACCCTGACATGAAATGAGTCTCGCTAAACAGGAGGTTTTGTTTTTAGAGCAGCCTGAAAAAGAGTTACAATATGGCTTTAATTAGATTCCAAAATATAGCCAAAATATAGATTTAATTGGACATTTAACAATTTAATTTTTAAATCCTGAATCAGAAAAGTCCAATATTAACCAGTGACAGTCTGGGATGTGTATACTATCATCCTGATGTGAAATGAGTCTGTCTAAACAGGAGGTTTCGATGTTAGAGCAGCCTGAAAAAGAGTTACAATATGTCTTTAATTAGCAGCCTGAAAAAAAGTTGAAATATAGCTTTAAGTGGACATTTAAACCTCTAATTTTAAAATCCTATATCTGAATAGTCCAATATTACCCAGTGACAGTCTGGGATGTGTATACTATCACCCTGACGTGAAATGAGTCTGGCTAAACAAGAGGTTTCGATGTTAGAGCAGCCTGAAAAAGAGTTACAATATGTCTTTAATTAGCAGCCTGAAAAAAAGTTGAAATATAGCTTTGGGTGGACATTTAAACCTTTAATTTTTAAATCCTATATCAGAATAGTCCAATATTACCCAGTGACAGTCTGGGATGTATTTACTATCACCCTGATGTGAAATGAGTCTGGCTAAACAAGAGTTTTCGATGTTAGAGCAGCCTGAAAAAGAGTTACAATATGGCTTCAATTAGAAGCCTGAAAAAGAGTTGAAATATAGCTTTGGGTGGACATTTATAACTTTAATTTTGAAATCCTATATCAGAATAGTCCAATATTACACAGTGACAGTCTGGGATTTGTATACTATCATCCTGATGTGAAATGAGTCTGGCTAAACAAGAGGTTTCGATGTTAGAGCAGCCTGAAAAAGAGTTACAATATGTCTTTCATTAGCAGCCAAAATATAGACGAAATATAGATTTAATTGGACATTTACGAATTTAATTTTAAAATCCTATATCAGATAAGTCCAATATTACCCAGTGACAGTCTGGGATGTGTATACTATCACCCTGACGTGAAATGAGTCTGGTTAAACAGGAGGTTTCGATGTTAGAGCAGCCTGAAAAAGAGTTACAATATGGCTTCAATTAGAAGCCTGAAAAAGAGTTGAAATATAGCTTTGGGTGGACATTTAAACCTTTAATTTTTAAATCCTATATCAGTGTAGTCCAATATTACCCAGTGACAGTCTGGGATGTGTATACTATCACCCTGACATGAAATGAGTCTCGCTAAACAGGAGGTTTTGTTTTTAGAGCAGCCTGAAAAAGAGTTACAATATGGCTTTAATTAGATTCCAAAATATAGCCAAAATATAGATTTAATTGGACATTTAACAATTTAATTTTTAAATCCTGAATCAGAAAAGTCCAATATTAACCAGTGACAGTCTGGGATGTGTATACTATCATCCTGATGTGAAATGAGTCTGTCTAAACAGGAGGTTTCGATGTTAGAGCAGCCTGAAAAAGAGTTACAATATGTCTTTAATTAGCAGCCTGAAAAAAAGTTGAAATATAGCTTTAAGTGGACATTTAAACCTCTAATTTTAAAATCCTATATCTGAATAGTCCAATATTACCCAGTGACAGTCTGGGATGTGTATACTATCACCCTGACGTGAAATGAGTCTGGCTAAACAAGAGGTTTCGATGTTAGAGCAGCCTGAAAAAGAGTTACAATATGTCTTTAATTAGCAGCCTGAAAAAAAGTTGAAATATAGCTTTGGGTGGACATTTAAACCTTTAATTTTTAAATCCTATATCAGAATAGTCCAATATTACCCAGTGACAGTCTGGGATGTATTTACTATCACCCTGATGTGAAATGAGTCTGGCTAAACAAGAGTTTTCGATGTTAGAGCAGCCTGAAAAAGAGTTACAATATGGCTTCAATTAGAAGCCTGAAAAAGAGTTGAAATATAGCTTTGGGTGGACATTTATAACTTTAATTTTGAAATCCTATATCAGAATAGTCCAATATTACACAGTGACAGTCTGGGATTTGTATACTATCATCCTGATGTGAAATGAGTCTGGCTAAACAAGAGGTTTCGATGTTAGAGCAGCCTGAAAAAGAGTTACAATATGGCTTCAATTAGAAGCCTGAAAAAGAGTTGAAATATAGCTTTGGGTGGGCATTTAAACCTTTAATTTTTAAATCCTATATCAGCATAGTCCGATATTAACCAGTGACAGTCTGGGATGTGTCTACTATCACCCTGACGTGAAATGAGTCTGGCTAAACAGGAGGTTTCGATGTTAGAGCAGCCTGAAAAAGAGTTACAATATGTCTTTCATTAGCAGCCAAAATATAGACGAAATATAGATTTAATTGGACATTTACGAATTTAATTTTAAAATCCTATATCAGATAAGTCCAATATTACCCAGTGACAGTCTGGGATGTGTATACTATCACCCTGACGTGAAATGAGTCTGGTTAAACAGGAGGTTTCGATGTTAGAGCAGCCTGAAAAAGAGTTACAATATGGCTTCAATTAGAAGCCTGAAAAAGAGTTGAAATATAGCTTTGGGTGGACATTTAAACCTTTAATTTTTAAATCCTATATCAGTGTAGTCCAATATTACCCAGTGACAGTCTGGGATGTGTTTACTATCACCCTGACATGAAATGAGTCTGGCTAAACAGGAGGTTACGATGTTAGAGCAGCCTGAAAAAGTGTTACAATATGGCTTCAATTAGAAGCATGAAAAAGAGTTGAAATATAGCTTTGGGTGGACATTTGAACCTTTAATTTTTAAATCCTATATCAGAATAGTCCAATATTACCCAGTGACAGTCTGGGATGTGTATACTATCACCCTGATGTGAAATGAGTCTGGCTAAACAGGAGTTTTCGATGTTAGAGCAGCCTGAAAAAGAGTTACAATATGGCTTCAATTAGATGCCTGAAAAAGAGTTGAAATATAGCTTTGGGTGGACATTTAAACCTTTAATTTTTAAATCCTATATCAGAATAGTCCAATATTACCCAGTGACAGTCTGGGATGTGTTTACTATCACCCTGATGTGAAATGAGTCTGGCTAAACAGGAGGTTTCATTTTTAGAGCAGCCTGAAAAAGAGTTACAATATGTCTTTAATTAGAAGCCTGAAAAAGAGTTGAAATATAGCTTTGGGTGGGCATTTAAACCTTTAATTTTTAAATCCTATATCAGCATAGTCCGATATTACCCAGTGACAGTCTGGGATGTGTTTACTATCACCCTGACGTGAAATGAGTCTGGCTAAACAGGAGGTTTCGATGTTAGAGCAGCCTGAAAAAGAGTTACAATATGTCTTTCATTAGCAGCCAAAATATAGACGAAATATAGATTTAATTGGACATTTACGACTTTAATTTTAAAATCCTATATCAGATAAGTCCAATATTACCCAGTGACAGTCTGGGATGTGTATACTATCACCCTGATGTGAAATGAGTCTGGTTAAACAGGAGGTTTCGATGTTAGAGCAGCCTGAAAAAGAGTTACAATATGGCTTCAATTAGAAGCCTGAAAAAGAGTTGAAATATAGCTTTGGGTGGACATTTAAACCTTTAATTTTTAAATCATATATCAGTGTAGTCCAATATTACCCAGTGACAGTCTGGGATGTGTTTACTATCACCCTGACGTGAAATGAGTCTGGCTAAACAGGAGGTTTCGATGTTAGAGCAGCCTGAAAAAGAGTTACAATATGGCTTCAATTAGAAGCCTGAAAAAGAGTTGAAATATAGCTTTGGGTGGACATTTGAACCTTTAATTTTTAAATCCTATATCAGAATAGTCCAATATTACCCAGTGACAGTCTGGGATGTGGATACTATAACCCTGATGTGAAATGAGTCTGGCTAAACAGGAGTTTTCGATGTTAGAGCAGCCTGAAAAAGAGTTACAATATGGCTTCAATTAGATGCCTGAAAAAGAGTTGAAATATAGCTTTGGGTGGACATTTAAACCTTTAATTTTTAAATCCTATATCAAAATAGTCCAATATTACCCAGTGACAGTCTGGGATGTGTTTACTATCACCCTGATGTGAAATGAGTCTGGCTAAACAGGAGGTTTCATTTTTAGAGCAGCCTGAAAAAGAGTTACAATATGGCTTTAATTAGAAGCCAAAATACTGTCAAAATATAGATTTAATTGGACATTTAAACCTTTAATTTTTAAATCCTATATCAGAATACTCCGATATTACCCAGTGACAGTCTGGGATGTGTATACTATCATCCTGATGTGAAATGAGTCTCGCTAAACAGGAGGTTTTGTTTTTAGAGCAGCCTGAAAAAGAGTTACAATATGGCTTTAATTAGATTCCAAAATATAGCCAAAATATAGATTTAATTGGACATTTAACAATTTAATTTTTAAATCCTGAATCAGAAAAGTCCAATATTACCCAGTGACAGTCTGGGATGTGTATACTATCATCCTGATGTGAAATGAGTCTGGCTAAACAGGAGGTTTCGATGTTAGAGCAGCCTGAAAAAGAGTTACAATATGTCTTTAATTAGCAGCCTGAAAAAAAGTTGAAATATAGCTTTGGGTGGACATTTAAACCTTTAATTTTTAAATCCTATATCAGAATAGTCCAATATTACCCAGTGACAGTCTGGGATGTGTATACTATCACCCTGACGTGAAATGAGTCTGGCTAAACAAGAGGTTTCGATGTTAGAGCAGCCTGAAAAAGAGTTACAATATGTCTTTAATTAGCAGCCTGAAAAAAAGTTGAAATATAGCTTTGGGTGGACATTTAAACCTTTAATTTTTAAATCCTATATCAGAATAGTCCAATATTACCCAGTGACAGTCTGGGATGTATTTACTATCACCCTGATGTGAAATGAGTCTGGCTAAACAAGAGTTTTCGATGTTAGAGCAGCCTGAAAAAGAGTTACAATATGGCTTCAATTAGAAGCCTGAAAAAGAGTTGAAATATAGCTTTGGGTGGACATTTATAACTTTAATTTTGAAATCCTATATCAGAATAGTCCAATATTACACAGTGACAGTCTGGGATTTGTATACTATCATCCTGACATGAAATGAGTCTGGCTAAACAGGAGGTTTCGATGTTAGAGCAGCCTGAAAAAGAGTTACAATATGTCTTTAATTAGCAACCAAAATATAGACAAAATATAGATTTAATTGGACATTTAAGACTTTAATTTTAAAATCCTATATCGGAATAGTCCAATATTACCCAGTGACAGTCTGGGATGTGTATACTATCACCCTGACGTGAAATGAGTCTGGCTAAACAAGAGGATTCGATGTTAGAGCAGCCTGAAAAAGAGTTACAATATGTCTTTAATTAGCAGCCTGAAAAATAGTTGAAATATAGCTTTGGGTGGACATTTAAACCTTTAATTTTTAAATCCTATATCAGAATAGTGCAGTATTACCCAGTGACAGTCTGGGATGTGTATACTATCACCCTGACGTGAAATGAGTCTGGCTGAACAGGAGGTTTCGATGTTAGAGCAGCCTGAAAAAGAGTTACAATATGGCTTCAATTAGAAGCCAAAATACAGCCAAAATATATATTTAATTGGACATTTAAACCTTTAATTTTAAAATCCTATATCAGAATAGTCCAATATTACCCAGTGACAGTCTGGGATGTGTATACTATCACCCTGATGTGAAATGAGTCTGGGTAACCAGGAGGTTTCGATGTTAGAGCAGCCTGAAATAGAGTTACAATATGTCTTTAATTAGCAGCCTGAAAAAGAGTTGAAATATAGCTTTGGGTGGACATTTAAACCTTTAATTTTTAAATCCTATATCATAATAATCCAATATTACCCAGTGACAGTCTGGGATGTGTTTACTATCACCCTGATGTGAAATGAGCCTGTCTAAACAGGAGGTTTCAATGTTACAGTAGCCTAAAAAAGAGTTACAATATGTCTTTAATTAGCAGCCTGAAAAAGAGTTGAAATATAGCTTTGGGTGGACATTTAAACCTTTAATTTTTAAATCCTGTATCAGAATACTCCGATATTACCCAGTGACAGTCTGGGATGTGTATAGTATCACCCTGACTTGAAATGATTCTGGCTAAACAGGAGGTTTCGATGTTAGAGCAGCCTGAAAAAGAGTTACAATATGGCTTCAATTAGAAGCCTTAAAAATAGTTGAAATATAGCTTTGGGTGGACATTTAAACCTTTAATTTTTAAATCCTATATCAGAATAGTCCAATATTACCCATTGACAGTCTGGGATGTATTTACTATCACCCTGATGTGAAATGAGTCTGGCTAAACAACAGGTTTCGATGTTAGAGCAGCCTGAAAAAGAGTTACAATATGGCTTCAATTAGAAGCCTGAAAAAGAGTTGAAATATAGCTTTGGGTGGACATTTATAACTTTAATTTTTAAATCCTATATCAGAATAGTCCAATATTACCCAGTGATAGTCTGGGATGTGTATACTATCATCCTGAAATGAAATGAGTCTGGCTAAACCGGAGGTTTCAATGTTAGAGCAGCCTGAAAAAGAGTTACAATATGTCTTTAATTAGCAGCCAAAATATAGACGAAATATAGATTTAATTGGACATTTAAGACTTTAATTTTAAAATACTATATCAGAATAGTCCAATATTACCCAGTGAAAGTCTGGGATGTGTATACTATCACCCTGACGTGAAATTAGTCTGGCTAAACAGGAGGTTTCGATGTTAGAGCAGCCTGAAAAAGAGTTACAATATGGCTTCAATTAGAAGCCTGAAAAATAGTTGAAATATAGCTTTGGGTGGACATTTAAACCTTTAATTTTTAAATCCTGTATCAGAATAGTCCGATATTACCCAGTGACAGTCTGGGATGTGTTTACTATCACCTTGACGTGAAATGAGTCTGGCTAAACAAGAGGTTTCGATGTTAGAGCAGCCTGAAAAAGAGTTACAATATGGCTTCAATTAGAAGCCTGAAAAAGAGTTGAAATATAGCTTTGGGTGGACATTTAAACCTTTAATTTTTAAATCCTGTATCAGAATAGTCCAATATTACCCAGTGACAGTCTGGGATATGTTTACTATCACCCTGATGTGAAATGAGTCTGGCTAAACAAGAGGTTTCGATGTTAGAGCAGCCTGAAAAAGAGTTACAATATGGCTTCAATTAGAAGCCTGAAAAAGAGTTGAAATATAGCTTTGGGTGGGCATTTAAACCTTTAATTTTTAAATCCTATATCAGAATAGTCCGATATTACCCAGTGACAGTCTGGGATGTGTTTACTATCACCTTGACGTGAAATGAGTCTGGCTAAACAAGAGGTTTCGATGTTAGAGCAGCCTGAAAAAGAGTTACAATATGGCTTCAATTAGAAGCCTGAAAAAGACTTGAAATATAGCTTTGGGTGGACATTTAAACCTTTAATTTTTAAATCCTATATCAGAATACTCCGATATTACCCAGTGACAGTCTGGGATTTGTATACTATCATCCTGACATGAAATGAGTCTGGCTAAACAGGAGGTTTCGATGTTAGAGCAGCCTGAAAAAGAGTTACAATATGTCTTTAATTAGCAACCAAAATATAGACAAAATATAGATTTAATTGGACATTTAAGACTTTAATTTTAAAATCCTATATCAGAATAGTCCAATATTACCCAGTGACAGTCTGGGATGTGTATACTATCACCCTGACATGAAATGAGTCTGGCTAAACAGGAGTTTTCGATGTTAGAGCAGCCTGAAAAAGAGTTACAATATGGCTTCAATTAGAAGCCTGAAAAAGAGTTGAAATATAGCTTTGGGTGGACATTTAAACCTTTAATTTTTAAATCCTATATCAGAATAGTCCGATATTACCCAGTGACAGTCTGGGATGTGTATACTATCACCCTGACGTGAAATGAGTCTGGCTAAACAAGAGGATTCGATGTTAGAGCAGCCTGAAAAAGAGTTACAATATGTCTTTAATTAGCAGCCTGAAAAATAGTTGAAATATAGCTTTGGGTGGACATTTAAACCTTTAATTTTTAAATCCTATATCAGAATAGTGCAGTATTACCCAGTGACAGTCTGGGATGTGTATACTATCACCCTGACGTGAAATGAGTCTGGCTGAACAGGAGGTTTCGATGTTAGAGCAGCCTGAAAAAGAGTTACAATATGGCTTCAATTAGAAGCCAAAATACAGCCAAAATATATATTTAATTGGACATTTAAACCTTTAATTTTAAAATCCTATATCAGAATAGTCCAATATTACCCAGTGACAGTCTGGGATGTGTATACTATCACCCTGATGTGAAATGAGTCTGGGTAACCAGGAGGTTTCGATGTTAGAGCAGCCTGAAATAGAGTTACAATATGTCTTTAATTAGCAGCCTGAAAAAGAGTTGAAATATAGCTTTGGGTGGACATTTAAACCTTTAATTTTTAAATCCTATATCATAATAATCCAATATTACCCAGTGACAGTCTGGGATGTGTTTACTATCACCCTGATGTGAAATGAGCCTGTCTAAACAGGAGGTTTCAATGTTACAGTAGCCTAAAAAAGAGTTACAATATGTCTTTAATTAGCAGCCTGAAAAAGAGTTGAAATATAGCTTTGGGTGGACATTTAAACCTTTAATTTTTAAATCCTGTATCAGAATACTCCGATATTACCCAGTGACAGTCTGGGATGTGTATAGTATCACCCTGACTTGAAATGATTCTGGCTAAACAGGAGGTTTCGATGTTAGAGCAGCCTGAAAAAGAGTTACAATATGGCTTCAATTAGAAGCCTTAAAAATAGTTGAAATATAGCTTTGGGTGGACATTTAAACCTTTAATTTTTAAATCCTATATCAGAATAGTCCAATATTACCCATTGACAGTCTGGGATGTATTTACTATCACCCTGATGTGAAATGAGTCTGGCTAAACAACAGGTTTCGATGTTAGAGCAGCCTGAAAAAGAGTTACAATATGGCTTCAATTAGAAGCCTGAAAAAGAGTTGAAATATAGCTTTGGGTGGACATTTATAACTTTAATTTTTAAATCCTATATCAGAATAGTCCAATATTACCCAGTGATAGTCTGGGATGTGTATACTATCATCCTGAAATGAAATGAGTCTGGCTAAACCGGAGGTTTCAATGTTAGAGCAGCCTGAAAAAGAGTTACAATATGTCTTTAATTAGCAGCCAAAATATAGACGAAATATAGATTTAATTGGACATTTAAGACTTTAATTTTAAAATACTATATCAGAATAGTCCAATATTACCCAGTGAAAGTCTGGGATGTGTATACTATCACCCTGACGTGAAATTAGTCTGGCTAAACAGGAGGTTTCGATGTTAGAGCAGCCTGAAAAAGAGTTACAATATGGCTTCAATTAGAAGCCTGAAAAATAGTTGAAATATAGCTTTGGGTGGACATTTAAACCTTTAATTTTTAAATCCTGTATCAGAATAGTCCGATATTACCCAGTGACAGTCTGGGATGTGTTTACTATCACCTTGACGTGAAATGAGTCTGGCTAAACAAGAGGTTTCGATGTTAGAGCAGCCTGAAAAAGAGTTACAATATGGCTTCAATTAGAAGCCTGAAAAAGAGTTGAAATATAGCTTTGGGTGGACATTTAAACCTTTAATTTTTAAATCCTGTATCAGAATAGTCCAATATTACCCAGTGACAGTCTGGGATATGTTTACTATCACCCTGATGTGAAATGAGTCTGGCTAAACAAGAGGTTTCGATGTTAGAGCAGCCTGAAAAAGAGTTACAATATGGCTTCAATTAGAAGCCTGAAAAAGAGTTGAAATATAGCTTTGGGTGGGCATTTAAACCTTTAATTTTTAAATCCTATATCAGAATAGTCCGATATTACCCAGTGACAGTCTGGGATGTGTTTACTATCACCTTGACGTGAAATGAGTCTGGCTAAACAAGAGGTTTCGATGTTAGAGCAGCCTGAAAAAGAGTTACAATATGGCTTCAATTAGAAGCCTGAAAAAGACTTGAAATATAGCTTTGGGTGGACATTTAAACCTTTAATTTTTAAATCCTATATCAGAATACTCCGATATTACCCAGTGACAGTCTGGGATTTGTATACTATCATCCTGACATGAAATGAGTCTGGCTAAACAGGAGGTTTCGATGTTAGAGCAGCCTGAAAAAGAGTTACAATATGTCTTTAATTAGCAACCAAAATATAGACAAAATATAGATTTAATTGGACATTTAAGACTTTAATTTTAAAATCCTATATCAGAATAGTCCAATATTACCCAGTGACAGTCTGGGATGTGTATACTATCACCCTGACATGAAATGAGTCTGGCTAAACAGGAGTTTTCGATGTTAGAGCAGCCTGAAAAAGAGTTACAATATGGCTTCAATTAGAAGCCTGAAAAAGAGTTGAAATATAGCTTTGGGTGGACATTTAAACCTTTAATTTTTAAATCCTATATCATAATAATCCAATATTACCCAGTGACAGTCTGGGATGTGTTTACTATCACCCTGATGTGAAATGAGCCTGTCTAAAGAGGATGTTTCAATGTTACAGTAGCCTAAAAAAGAGTTACAATATGTCTTTAATTAGCAGCCTGAAAAAGAGTTGAAATATAGCTTTGGGTGGGCATTTAAACCTTTAATTTTTAAATCCTATATCAGAATAGTCCGATATTACCCAGTGACAGTCTGGGATGTGTTTACTATCACCTTGACGTGAAATGAGTCTGGCTAAACAAGAGGTTTCGATGTTAGAGCAGCCTGAAAAAGAGTTACAATATGGCTTCAATTAGAAGCCTGAAAAAGACTTGAAATATAGCTTTGGGTGGACATTTAAACCTTTAATTTTTAAATCCTATATCAGAATAGTCCGATATTACCCAGTGACAGTCTGGGATGTGTTTACTATCACCTTGACGTGAAATGAGTCTGGCTAAACAAGATGTTTCGATGTTAGAGCAGCCTGAAAAAGAGTTACAATATGGCTTCAATTAGAAGCCTGAAAAAGACTTGAAATATAGCTTTAATTGGACATTTAAGACTTTAATTTTAAAATCCTATATCGGAATAGTCCAATATTACCCAGTGACAGTCTGGGATGTGTATACTATCACCCTGATGTGAAATGAGTCTGGCTAAACAAGAGGTTTCGATGTTAGAGCAGCCTGAAAAAGAGTTACAATATGTCTTTAATTAGCAGCCTGAAAAATAGTTGAAATATAGCTTTGGGTGGACATTTAAACCTTTAATTTTTAAATCCTATATCAGAATAGTGCAATATTACCCAGTGACAGTCTGGGATGTGTATACTATCACCCTGACGTGAAATGAGTCTGGCTGAATAGGAGGTTTCGATGTTAGAGCAGCCTGAAAAAGAGTTACAATATGGCTTCAATTAGAAGCCAAAATACAGCCAAAATATATATTTAATTGGACATTTAAACCTTTAATTTTAAAATCCTATATCAGAATAGTCCAATATTACCCAGTGACAGTCTGGGATGTGTATACTATCACCCTGATGTGAAATGAGTCTGGCTAAACAGGAGGTTTCGATGTTAGAGCAGCCTGAAAAAGAGTTACAATATGGTTTCAATTAGAAGCCTGAAAAAGAGTTGAAATATAGCTTTGGGTGGACATTTATAACTTTAATTTTTAAATCCTATATCAGAATAGTCCGATATTACCCAGTGATAGTCTGGGATGTGTATACTATCATCCTGAAATGAAATGAGTCTGGCTAAACCGGAGGTTTCAATGTTAGAGCAGCCTGAAAAAGAGTTACAATATGTCTTTAATTAGCAGCCAAAATATAGACGAAATATAGATTTAATTGGACATTTAAGACTTTAATTTTAAAATACTATATCAGAATAGTCCAATATTACCCAGTGAAAGTCTGGGATGTGTATACTATCACCCTGACGTGAAATGAGTCTGGCTAAACAGGAGGTTTCGATGTTAGAGCAGCCTGAAAAAGAGTTACAATATGGCTTCAATTAGAAGCCTGAAAAATAGTTGAAATATAGCTTTGGGTGGACATTTAAACCTTTAATTTTTAAATCCTGTATCAGAATAGTCCGATATTACCCAGTGACAGTCAGGGATGTGTTTACTATCACCTTGACGTGAAATGAGTCTGGCTAAACAAGAGGTTTCGATGTTAGAGCAGCCTGAAAAAGAGTTACAATATGGCTTCAATTAGAAGCCTGAAAAAGAGTTGAAATATAGCTTTGGGTGGACATTTAAACCTTTAATTTTTAAATCCTGTATCAGAATAGTCCAATATTACCCAGTGACAGTCTGGGATATGTTTACTATCACCCTGATGTGAAATGAGTCTGGCTAAACAAGAGGTTTCGATGTTAGAGCAGCCTGAAAAAGAGTAACAATATGGCTTCAATTAGAAGCCTGAAAAAGAGTTGAAATATAGCTTTGGGTGGGCATTTAAACCTTTAATTTTTAAATCCTATATCAGAATAGTCCGATATTACCCAGTGACAGTCTGGGATGTGTTTACTATCACCTTGACGTGAAAGGAGTCTGGCTAAACAAGAGGTTTCGATGTTAGAGCAGCCTGAAAAAGAGTTACAATATGGCTTCAATTAGAAGCCTGAAAAAGACTTGAAATATAGCTTTGGGTGGACATTTAAACCTTTAATTTTTAAATCCTGTATCAGAATAGTCCAATATTACCCAGTGACAGTCTGGGATGTGTTTACTATCACCCTGATGTGAAATGAGTCTGGCTAAACAGGAGTTTTCGATGTTAGAGCAGCCTGAAAAAGAGGTACAATATGGCTTCAATTAGAAGCGTGAAAAAGAGTTGAAATATAGCTTTGGGTGGACATTTAAACCTTTAATTTTTAAATCCTATATCAGAATAGTCCAATATTAGCCAGTGACAGTCTGGGATGTGTTTACTATCACCCTCATGTGAAATGAGTCTGGCTAAACAGGAGGTTTCATTTTTAGAGCAGCCTGAAAAAGAGTTACAATATGGCTTTAATTAGAAGCCAAAATACTGTCAAAATATAGATTTAATTGGACATTTAAACCTTTAATTTTTAAATCCTATATCAGAATACTCCGATATTACCCAGTGACAGTCTGGGATTTGTATACTATCATCCTGACATGAAATGAGTCTGGCTAAACAGGAGGTTTCGATGTTAGAGCAGCCTGAAAAATAGTTACAATATGTCTTTAATTAGCAACCAAAATATAGACAAAATATAGATTTAATTGGACATTTAAGACTTTAATTTTAAAATCCTATATCAGAATAGTCCAATATTACCCAGAACAGTCTGGGAAAGGTATACTATCACCCTGACGTGAAATGAGTCTGGCTAAACAGGAGTTTTCGATGTTAGAGCAGCCTGAAAAAGAGTTACAATATGGCTTCAATTAGAAGCCTGAAAAAGAGTTGAAATATAGCTTTGGGTGGACATTTAAACCTTTAATTTTTAAATCCTATATCATAATAATCCAATATTACCCAGTGACAGTCTGGTATGTGTTTACTATCACCCTGATGTGAAATGAGCCTGTCTAAACAGGAGGTTTCAATGTTACAGTAGCCTAAAAAAGAGTTACAATATGTCTTTAATTAGCAGCCTGAAAAAGAGTTGAAATATAGCTTTGGGTGGACATTTGAACCTTTAATTTTTAAATCCTATATCAGAATAGTCCAATATTACCCAGTGACAGTCTGGGATGTGTATACTATCACCCTGATGTGAAATGAGTCTGGCTAAACAGGAGGTTTCATTTTTAGAGCAGCCTGAAAAAGAGTTACAATATGGCTTTAATTAGAAGCCAAAATACTGTCAAAATATAGATTTAATTGGACATTTAAACCTTTAATTTTTAAATCCTACATCAGAATACTCCGATATTACCCAGTGACAGTCTGGGATGTGTATACTATCACCCTGACATGAAATGAGTCTCGCTAAACAGGAGGTTTTGTTTTTAGAGCAGCCTGAAAAAGAGTTACAATATGGCTTTAATTAGATTCCAAAATATAGCCAAAATATAGATTTAATTGGACATTTAACAATTTAATTTTTAAATCCTGAATCAGAAAAGTCCAATATTACCCAGTAACAGTCTGGGATGTGTATACTATCATCCTGATGTGAAATGAGTCTGGCTAAACAGGAGGTTTCGATGTTAGAGCAGCCTGAAAAAGAGTTACAATATGTCTTTAATTAGCAGCCTGAAAAAAAGTTGAAATATAGCTTTAAGTGGACATTTAAACCTCTAATTTTAAAATCCTATATCTGAATAGTCCAATATTACCCAGTGACAGTCTGGGATGTGTATACTATCATCCTGACATGAAATGAGTATGGGTAAACAGGAGGTTTCGATGTTAGAGCAGCCTGAAAAAGAGTTACAATATGGCTTCAATTAGAAGCCTGAAAAAGAGTTGAAATATAGCTTTGGGTGGACATTTAAACCTTTAATTTTTAAATCCTATATCAGACTAGTCCAATATTACCCAGTGACAGTCTGGGATGTGTATACTATCACCCTGACGTGAAATGAGTCTGGCTAAACAAGAGGTTTCGATGTTAGAGCAGCCTGAAAAAGAGTTACAATATGTCTTTTATTAGCAACCTGAAAAAAAGTTGAAATATAGCTTTAAGTGGACATTTAAACCTTTAATTTTAAAATCCTATATCAGAATAGTCCAATATTACCCAGTGACAGTCTGGGATGTGTATACTATCACCCTGACGTGAAATGAGTCTGGCTAAACAGGAGGTTTCGATGTTAGAGCAGCCTGAAAAAGAGTTAAAATATGTCTTTATTTAGCAGCCTGAAAAAGATTTGAAATATAGCTTTGGGTGGACATTTAAACATTTAATTTTTAAATCCTATATCAGAATATTCCAATATTACACAGTGACAGTCTGGGATGTGTATACTATCATCCTGACATGAAATGAGTATGGGTAAACAGGAGGTTTCGATGTTAGAGCAGCCTGAAAAAGAGTTACAATATGGCTTCAATTAGAAGCCTGAAAAAGAGTTGAAATATAGCTTTGGGTGGACATTTAAACCTTTAATTTTTAAATCCTATATCAGACTAGTCCAATATTACCCAGTGACAGTCTGGGATGTGTATACTATCACCCTGACGTGAAATGAGTCTGGCTAAACAAGAGGTTTCGATGTTAGAGCAGCCTGAAAAAGAGTTACAATATGTCTTTTATTAGCAACCTGAAAAAAAGTTGAAATATAGCTTTAAGTGGACATTTAAACCTTTAATTTTAAAATCCTATATCAGAATAGTCCAATATTACCCAGTGACAGTCTGGGATGTGTATACTATCACCCTGACGTGAAATGAGTCTGGCTAAACAGGAGGTTTCGATGTTAGAGCAGCCTGAAAAAGAGTTACAATATGGCTTCAATTAGAAGCCTGAAAAAGAGTTGAAATATAGCTTTGGGTGGACATTTAAACCTTTAATTTTTCAATCCTATATCAGAATAGTCCAATATTACCCAGTGAAAGTCTGGGATGTGTATACTATCACCCTGACGTGAAATGAGTCTGGCTAAACAAGAGGCTTCGAAGTTAGAGCAGCCTGAAAAAGAGTTAAAATATGTCATTAATTAGCAGCCTGAAAAAGAGTTACAATATGACTTCAATTAGAAGCCTGAAAAAGAGTTGAAATATAGCTTTGGGTGGACATTTAAACCTTTAATTTTTCAATCCTATATCAGAATAGTCCAATATTACCCAGTGAAAGTCTGGGATGTGTATACTATCACCCTGACATGAAATTAGTCTGGCTAAACAAGAGGTTTCGATGTTAGAGCAGCCTGAAATAGAGTTACAATATGTCTTTAATTAGCAGCCTGAAAAAAAGTTGAAATATAGCTTTAAGTGGACATTTAAACCTCTAATTTTAAAATCCTATATCTGAATAGTCCAATATTACCCAGTGACAGTCTGGGATGTGTATACTATCATCCTGACATGAAATGAGTATGGGTAAACAGGAGGTTTCGATGTTAGAGCAGCCTGAAATAGAGTTACAATATGTCTTTAATTAGCAGCCTGAAAAAGAGTTGAAATATAGCTTTGGGTGGACATTTAAACCTTTAATTTTTAAATCCTATATCAGACTAGTCCAATATTACCCAGTGACAGTCTGGGATGTGTATACTATCACCCTGACGTGAAATGAGTCTGGCTAAACAAGAGGTTTCGATGTTAGAGCAGCCTGAAAAAGAGTTACAATATGTCTTTTATTAGCAACCTGAAAAAAAGTTGAAATATAGCTTTAAGTGGACATTTAAACCTTTAATTTTAAAATCCTATATCAGAATAGTCCAATATTACCCAGTGACAGTCTGGGATGTGTATACTATCACCCTGACGTGAAATGAGTCTGGCTAAACAGGAGGTTTCGATGTTAGAGCAGCCTGAAAAAGAGTTAAAATATGTCTTTATTTAGCAGCCTGAAAAAGATTTGAAATATAGCTTTGGGTGGACATTTAAACATTTAATTTTTAAATCCTATATCAGAATATTCCAATATTACACAGTGACAGTCTGGGATGTGTATACTATCATCCTGACATGAAATGAGTATGGGTAAACAGGAGGTTTCGATGTTAGAGCAGCCTGAAAAAGAGTTACAATATGACTTCAATTAGAAGCCTGAAAAAGAGTTGAAATATAGCTTTGGGTGGACATTTAAACCTTTAATTTTTAAATCATATATCAGAATTGTCTAATATTACCCAGTGACAGTCTGGGATGTGTAAACTATCACCCTGACATGAAATGAGTCTGGCTAAACAAGAGGTTTCGATGTTAGAGCAGCCTGAAATAGAGTTACAATATGTCTTTAATTAGCAGCCTGAAAAAAAGTTGAAATATAGCTTTAAGTGGACATTTAAACCTTTAATTTTAAAAACCTATATCAGAATAGTCCAATATTACCCAGTGACAGTCTGGGATGTGTATAATATCACCCTGACGTGAAATGAGTCTGGCTAAACAAGATGCTTCGATGTTAGAGCAGCCTGAAAAAGAGTTAAAATATGTCAATAATTAGCAGACTGAAAAATAGTTATAATATGACTTCAATTAGAAGCCTGAAAAATAGTTGAAATATAGCTTTGGGTGGACATTTAAACCTTTAATTTTTAAATCCTATATCAGAATAGTCCAATATTACCCAGTGACAGTCTGGGATGTGTATACTATCACCCTGATGTGAAATGAGCCTGTCTAAACAGGAGGTTTCAATGTTACATCAGCCTAAATAAGAGTTACAATATGCCTTTAATTAAAAGCAAAAATATAGCCAATATATAGATTTAATTGGACATTTAACAATTTAAATTTTAAATCCTGTATCAGAATAGTCCAATATTACCCAGTGACAGTCTGGGATGTGTATACTATCATCCTGATGTGAAATGAGTCTGGCTAAACAGGAGGTTTCGATGTTAGAGCAGCCTGAAAAAGAGTTACAATATGGCTTCAATTAGAAGCCTGAAAAAGAGTTGAAATATAGCTTTGGTTGAACATTTAAACCTTTAATTTTTAAATCCTATATCAGAATAGTCCAATATTACCCAGTGACAGTCTGGGATGTGTATACTATCACCCTGACGTGAAATGAGTCTGGCTAAACAAGAGGTTTCGATGTTAGAGCAGCCTGAAAAAGAGTTACAATATGGCTTTAATTAGCAGCCTGAAAAAAAGTTGAAATATAGCTTTAAGTGGACATTTAAACCTTTAATTTTAAAATCCTATATCAGAATAGTCCAATATTACCCAGTGACAGTCTGGGATGTGTATAGTATCACCCTGACGTGAAATGAGTCTGGCTAAACAAGAGGCTTCGATGTTAGAGCAGCCTGTAAAAGAGTTAAAATATGTCATTAATTAGCAGCCTGAAAAATAGTTACAATATGACTTCAATTAGAAGCCTGAAAAAGAGTTGAAATATAGCTTTGGGTGGACATGTAAACCTTTAATTTTTAAATCCTATATCAGAATAGACCAATATTACCCAGTGACAGTCTGGGATGTGTATACTATCACCCTGATGTGAAATGAGCCTGTCTAAACAGGAGGTTTCAATGTTACAGCAGCCTAAAAAAAGAGTTACAATATGCCTTTAATTAGAAGCCAAAAAATAGCCAAAATATAGATTTATTTGGACATTTAACAATTTAAATTTTAAATCCTGTATCAGAATAGTCCAATATTACCCAGTGACAGTCTGGGATGTGTATACTATCACCCTGACGTGAAATGAGTCTGGCTAAACAAGAGGTTTCGATGTTAGAGCAGCCTGAAAAAGAGTTACAATATGTCTTTAATTAGCAGCCTGAAAAAAAGTTGAAATATAGCTTTAAGTGGACATTTAAACCTATAATTTTAAAATCCTATATCAGAATAGTCCAATATTACCCAGTGACAGTCTGGCATGTGTATACTAACATCCTGATGTGAAAGGAGTCTGGCTAAACAGGAGGTTTCGATGTTAGATCAGCCTGAAAAAGAGATACAATATGCCTTTAATTAGAAGCCAAAATATAGCCAATATATAGATTTAATTGGACAATTAACAATTTAATTTTAAAATCCTATATCAGAATAGTTCAATATTACCCAGTGACAGTCTGGGATGTGTATACTATCACCTTGACGTGAAATGAGTATGGCTAAACAAGAGGTTTCGATGTTAGAGCAGCCTGAAAAAGCGATACAATATGTATTTAATTAGAAGCCAAAATATAGCCAAAATATAGCTTTAAGTGGACATTTAAACCTTTAATTTTAAAATCCTATATCAGAATAGTCCAATATTACCCAGTGACAGTCTGGGATGTGTATACTATCACCATGATGTGAAATGAGACTGGCTAAACAGGAGGTTTCTACTTTAGAGCAGCCTGAAAAAGTGATACAATATGTATTTAATTAGAAGCCAAAATATAGACAAAATATAGATTTAATTGGACATTTAACAATTTAATTTCTAAATCCTGTATCAGAATAGTCCAATATTACCCAGTGACAGTCTGGGATGTGTATACTATCATCCTGACGTGAAATGAGTCTGGCTAAACAGGAGGTTTCGATGTTAGAGCAGCCTGAAAAAGAGTTACAATATGGCTTCAATTAGAAGCCTGAAAAAGAGTTGAAATAAAGATTTGGGTGGACATTTAAACCTTTAATTTTTAAATCCTATATCAGACTAGTCCAATATTACCCAGTGACAGTCTGGGATGTGTATACTATCACCCTGACGTGAAATGAGTCTGGCTAAACAAGAGGTTTCGATGTTAGAGCAGCCTGAAAAAGAGATACAATATTGCTTCAATTAGAAGCCTGACAAATAGTTGAAATATAGCTTTGGGTGGACATTTAAATCTTTAATTTTTAAATCCTATATCAGACTCGTCCAATATTACCCAGTGACAGTCTGGGATGTGTATAGTATCACCCTGACGTTAATTGAGTCTGGCTAAACAAGAGGCTTCGATGTTAGAGCAGCCTGGAAAAGAGTTAAAATATCTCATTAATTAGCAGCCTGAAAAATAGTTACAATATGACTTCAATTAGAAGCCTGAAAAAGAGTTGAAATATAGCTTTGGGTGGACATTTAAACCTTTAATTTTAAAATCCTATATCAGAATAGTCCAATATTACCCAGTGACAGTCTGGGATGTGTATACTATCACCCTGATGTGAAATGAGCCTGTCTAAACAGGAGGTTTCAATGTTACAGCAGCCTAAAAAAGAGTTACAATATGCCTTTAATTAGAAGCCAAAATATAGCCAATATATAGATTTAATTGGACATTTAACAATTTAATTTTTAAATCCTATATCAGAATAGTCCAATATTACCCAGTGACAGTCTGGGATGTGTATACTATCACCTTGACGTGAAATGAGTATGGCTAAACAAGAGGTTTCGATGTTAGAGCAGCCTGAAAAAGAGTTACAATATGTCTTTAATTAGCAGCCTGAAAAATTGTTGAAATATAGCTTTAAGTGGACATTTAAACCTTTAATTTTAAAATCCTATATCAGAATAGTCCAATATTACCCAGTGAAAGTCTGGGATGTGTATACTATCACCCTGATGTGAAATGAGACTGGCTAAACAGGAGGTTTCTACTTTAGAGCAGCCTGAAAAAGTGATACAATATGTATTTAATTAGAAGCCAAAATATAGCCAAAATATAGATTTAATTGGACATTTAACAATTTAATTTTTAAATCCTGTATCAGAATAGTCCAATATTACCCAGTGACAGTCTGGGATGTGTATACTATCATCCTGACGTGAAATGAGTCTGGCTAAACAGGAGGTTTCGATGTTAGAGCTGCCTGAAAAAGAGTTACAATATGGCTTCAATTAGAAGCCTGAAAAAGAGTTGAAATATAGCTTTAAGTGGACATTTAAACCTTTAATTTTAAAATCCTATATCAGAATAGTCCGATATTACTAGGTGCCAGTCTGGGATGTGTATACTATCACCCTGACATGAAATGAATCTGGCTAAACAGGAGGTTTCAATGTTAGAGCAGACTGAAAAAGAGTTACAATATGGCTTTAATTAGAAGACGAAATACAGCCAAAATGTAGATTTAATTGGACATTTAACAATTTAATTTATAAATCCTATATCAGAATAGTCCGATATTACCCAGTGACAGTCTGGGTTGTGTATACTATCACCCTCATTTGAAATGAGCCTGGCTAAACAGGAGGTTTCGATGTTAGAGCAGCCTGAAAAAGAGTTACAATATGGCTTCAATTAGAAGCCTGAAAAAGAGTTGAAATAAAGATTTGGGTGGACATTTAAACCTTTAATTTTTAAATCCTATATCCGACTAGTCCAATATTACCCAGTGACAGTCTGGGATGTGTATACTATCACCCTGATGTGAAATGAGTCGGGCTAAACAAGAGGCTTCGATGTTAGAGCAGCCTGGAAAAGATTTAAAATATGTCATTAATTAGCAGCCTGAAAAATAGTTAAAATATGACTTCAATTAGAAGCCTGAAAAAGAGTTGAAATATAGCTTTGGGTGGACATTTAAACCTTTGATTTTTGAATCCCGTATCAGAATAGTCCAATATTACCCAGTGACAGTCTGGGATGTGTATACTATCACCTTGACGTGAAATTAGTATGTCTAAACAAGAGGTTTCAATGTTAGAGCAGCCTGAAAAAGAGTTACAATATGTCTTTAATTAGCAGCCTGAAAAATTGTTGAAATATAGCTTTAAGTGGACATTTAAACCTTTAATTTTAAAATCCTATATCTGAATAGTCCAATATTACCCAGTGACAGTCTGGGATGTGTATACTATCACCCTGATGTGAAATGAGTCTGGCTAAACAGGAGGTTTCGATGTTAGAGCAGCCTGAAAAAGCGATACAATATGTATTTAATTAGAAGCCAAAATATAGCCAAAATATAGCTTTAAGTGGACATTTAAACCTTTAATTTTAAAATCCTATATCAGAATAGTCCGATATTACTAGGTGCCAGTCTGGGATGTGTATACTATCACCCTGACATGAAATGAATCTGGCTGAACAGGAGGTTTCAATGTTAGAGCAGACTGAAAAAGAGTTACAATATGGCTTTAATTAGAAGACGAAATACAACCAAAATGTAGATTTAATTGGACATTTAACAATTTAATTTATAAATCCTATATCAGAATAGTCCGATATTACCCAGTGACAGTCTGGGTTGTGTATACTATCACCCTCATTTGAAAAGAGCCTGGCTAAACAGGAGGTTTCTTTTTTAGATCAGCCTGAAAAAGAGATACAATATGCCTTCAATTAGAAGCCAAAATATAGCCAAAATATAGATTTAATTGGACATTTAACAATTTAATTTTTAAATCCTGTATCAGAATAGTCCAATATTACCCAGTGACAGTCTGGGATGTGTCTACTATCACCCTGATGTGAAATGAGACTGGCTAAACAGGAGGTTTCGATGTTATAGAAGCCTGAAAAAGAGTTACAATATGGCTTCAATTAGAAGCCTGAAAAAGAGTTGAAATATAGCTTTGGTTGAACATTTAAACCTTTAATTTTTAAATCCTATATCAGAATAGTCCAATATTACCCAGTGACAGTCTGGGATGTGTATACTATCACCCTGACGTGAAATGAGTCTGGCTAAACAGGAGGTTTCGATGTTAGAGCAGCCTGAAAAAGAGTTACAATATGGCTTCAATTAGAAGCCTGAAAAAGAGTTGAAATATAGATTTGGGTGGACATTTAAACCTTTAATTTTTGAATCCTATATCAGACTAGTCCAATATTACCCAGTGACAGTCTGGGATGTGTATACTATCACCCTGACGTGAAATGAGTCTGGCTAAACAGGAGGTTTTGATGTTAGAGCAGCCTGAAAAAGCGATACAATATGTATTTAATTAGAAGCCAAAATATAGCCAAAATATAGCTTTAAGTGGACATTTAAACCTTTAATTTTAAAATCCTATATCAGAATAGTCCAATATTACCCAGTGACAGTCTGGGATGTGTCTACTATCACCCTGATGTGAAATGAGACTGGCTAAACAGGAGGTTTCTAATTCAGAGCAGCCTGAAAAAGCAATACAATATGTATTTAATTAGAAGCCAAAATATAGCCAAAATATAGATTTTATTGGACATTTAACAATTTAATTTTTAAATCCTGTATCAGAATAGTCCAATATTACCCAGTGACAGTCTGGAATGTGTATACTATCATCCTGATGTGAAATGAGTCTGGCTAAACAGGAGGTTTCGATGTTAGAGCAGCCTGAAAAAGAGTTACAATATGGCTTCAATTAGAAGCCTGAAAAAGAGTTGAAATATAGCTTTGGTTGAACATTTAAACCTTTAATTTTTAAATCCTATATCAGAATAGTCCAATATTACCCAGTGACAGTCTGGGATGTGTATACTATCACCCTGACGTGAAATGAGTCTGGCTAAACAGGAGGTTTTGATGTTAGAGCAGCCTGAAAAAGCGATACAATATGTATTTAATTAGAAGCCAAAATATAGCCAAAATATAGCTTTAAGTGGACATTTAAACCTTTAATTTTAAAATAATATATCAGAATAGTCCAATATTACCCATTGACAGTCTGGGATGTGTATACTATCACCCTGATGTGAAATGAGACTGGCTAAACAGGAGGTTTCGATGTTAGATCAGCCTGAAAAAGAGATACAATATGCCTTTAATTAGAAGCCAAAATATAGCCAAAATATAGATTTAATTGGACATTTAACAATTTAATTTTTAAATCCTGTATCAGAATACTCCAATATTACCCAGTGACAGTCTGGGATGTGTATACTATAATCCTGATGTGAAATGAGTCTGCCTAAACAGGAGGTTTCGATGTTAGAGCAGCCTGAAAAAGAGTTACAATATGGCTTCAATTAGAAGCCTGAAAAAGAGTTGAAATATAGCTTTGGTTGAACATTTAAACCTTTAATTTTTAAATCCTATATCAGAATAGTCCAATATTACCCAGTGACAGTATGGGATGTGTATACTATCACCCTGGCGTGAAAAGAGTCTGGCTAAACAGGAGGTTTCGATGTTAGAGCAGCCTGAAAAAGAGTTACAATATGTCTTAAATTAGCAGCCTGAAAAAAAGTTGAAATATAGCTTCAATTGGACATTTAAACCTTTAATTTTAAAATCCTATATCAGAATAGTCCAATATTACCCAGTGACAGTCTGGGATGTGTATAATATCACCCTGCGGTGAAATGAGTCTGGCTAAACAAGAGGTTTCGATGTTAGAGCAGCCTGAAAAAGAGTTACAATATGTCTTTAATTAGCAGCCTGAAAAAAAGTTGAAATATAGCTTTGGGTGGACATTTAAACCTTTAATTTTTAAATCCTATATCAGACTAGTCCAATATTACCCAGTGACAGTCTGGGATGTGTATACTATCACCCTGACGTGAAATGAGTCTGGCTAAACAGGAGGTTTCGATGTTAGAGCAGCCTGAAAAAGCGATACAATATTTATTTAATTAGAAGCCAAAATATAGCCAAAATATAGCTTTGGGTGGACATTTAAACCTTTAATTTTTAAATCCTATATCAGACTAGTCCAATATTACCCAGTGACAGTCTGGGATGTGTATACTATCACCCTGACGTGAAATGAGTCTGGCTAAACAGGAGGTTTCGATGTTAGAGCAGCCTGAAAGAGCGATACAATATGTATTTAATTAGAAGCCAAAATATAGCCAAAATATAGCTTTAAGTGGACATTTAAACCTTTAATTTTAAAATCCTACATCAGAATAGTCCAATATTACCCATTGACAGTTTGGGATGTGTATACTATCACCCTGATGTGAAATGAGACTGGCTAAACAGGAGGTTTCTACTTTAGAGCAGCCTGAAAAAGCGATACAATATGTATTTAATTAGAAGCCAAAATATAGCCAAAATATAGATTTAATTGGACATTTAACAATTTAATTTTTAAATCCTGTATCAGAATACTCCAATATTACCCAGTGACAGTCTGGGATGTGTATACTATCACCCTGATGTGAAATGAGACTGGCTAAACAGGAGGTTTCTAATTCAGAGCAGCCTGAAAAAGCAATACAATATGTATTTAATTAGAAGCCAAAATATAGCCAAAATATAGATTTTATTGGACATTTAACAATTTAATTTTTAAATCCTGTATCAGAATAGTCCAATATTTCCCAGTGACAGTCTGGGATGTGTATACTATCATCCTGATGTGAAATGAGTCTGGCTAAACAGGAGGTTTCGATGTTAGAGCAGCCTGAAAAAGAGTTACAATATGGCTTAATTAAGAAACCTGAAAAAGAGTTGAAATATAGCTTTGGTTGAACATTTAAACCTTTAATTTTTAAATCCTATATCAGAATAGTCCAATATTACCCAGTGACAGTCTGGGATGTGTATACTATCACCCTGACGTGAAATTAGTCTGGCTAAACAGGAGGTTTCGATGTTAGAGCAGCCTGAAAAAGAGTTACAATATGGCTTCAATTAGAAGCCTGAAAAAGAGTTGAAATAAAGCTTTGGGTGGACATTTAAACCTTTAATTTTTAAATCCTATATCAGACTAGTCCAATATTACCCAGTGACAGTATGGGATGTGTATACTATCACCCTGACGTGAAATGAGTCTGGCTAAACAGGAGGTTTCGATGTTAGAGCAGCCTGAAAAAGCGATACAATATGTATTTAATTAGAAGCCAAAATATAGCCAAAATATAGATTTAATTGGACATTTAACAATTTAATTTTTAAATCCTGTATCAGAATACTCCAATATTACCCAGTGACAGTCTGGGATGTGTATACTATCACCCTGATGTGAAATGAGACTGGCTAAACAGGAGGTTTCTAATTCAGAGCAGCCTGAAAAAGCAATACAATATGTATTTAATTAGAAGCCAAAATATAGCCAAAATATAGATTTTATTGGACATTTAACAATTTAATTTTTAAATCCTGTATCAGAATAGTCCAATATTAGCCAGTGACAGTCTGGGATGTGTATACTATCACCCTGACGTGAAATGAGTCTGGCTAAACAGGAGGTTTCGATGTTAGAGCAGCCTGAAAAAGAGTTACAATATGGCTTCAATTAGAAGCCTGAAAAAGAGTTGAAATATAGCTTTGGGTGGACATTTAAACCTTTCATTTTTAAATCCTATATCAGACTAGTCCAATATTACCCAGTGACAGTATGGGATGTGTGTACTATCACCCTGACGTGAAATGAGTCTGGCTAAACAGGAGGTTTCGATGTTAGAGCAGCCTGAAAAAGCGATACAATATGTATTTAATTAGAAGCCAAGATATAGCCAAAATATAGAATTAATTGGACATTTAACAATTTAATTTTTAAATCCTGTATCAGAATAGTCCAATATTACCCAGTGACAGTCTGGGATGTGTATACTATCATCCTGATGTGAAATGAGTCTGGCTAAACAGGAGGTTTCGATGTTAGAGCAGCCTGAAAAAGAGTTACAATGTGTCTTTAATTAGCAGCCTGAAAAAAAGTTGAAATATAGCTTTAAGTGGACATTTAAACCTTTCATTTTTAAATCCTATATCAGAATAATCCAATATTACCCAGTGACAGTCTGGGATGTGTATACTATGACCCTGACGTGAAATGAGTCTGGCAAAACAGGAGGTTTCGATGTTAGAGCAGCCTGAAAAACAGTTAAAATAGGGCTTCAATTAGAAGCCTGAAAAAGAGTTAAAATATAGCTTTGGGTGAACATTTAAACCTTTAATTTGTAATTCCTATATCAGAATAGTCCAATATTACCCAGTGACAGTCTGGGATGCTTATACTATCACCTTGACGTGAAATGAGTCTGGCTAAACAAGAGGTTTCGATGTTAGAGCAGCCTGAAAAAGAGTTACAATATGTCTTTAATTAGCAGCCTGAAAAATTGTTGAAATATAGCTTTAAGTGGACATTTAAACCTTTAATTTTAAAATCCTATATCTGAATAGTCCAATATTACCCAGTGACAGTCTGGGATGTGTATACTATCACCCTGATGTGAAATGAGTCTGGCTAAACAGGAGGTTTCGATGTTAGAGCAGCCAGAAAAAGAGTTACAAAATGGCTTCAATTAGAAGCCTGAAAAAGAGTTGAAATATAGCTTTGGGTGGACATTTAAACCTTTAATTTTTAAATCCTATATCAGACTAGTCCAATATTACCCAGTGACAGTCTGGGATGTGTATACTATCACCCTGACGTGAAATGAGTCTGGCTAAACAGGAGGTTTCGATGTTAGAGCAGCCTGAAAAAGAGTTACAATATGGCTTCAATTAGAAGCCTGAAAAAGAGTTGAAATATAGCTTTGGGTGGACATTTAAACCTTTAATTTTTAAATCCTATATCAGACTAGTCCAATATTACCCAGTGACAGTATGGGATGTGTATACTATCACCCTTACGTGAAATGAGTCTGGCTAAACAGGAGGTTTCGATGTTAGAGCAGCCTGAAAAAGCGATACAATATGTATTTAATTAGAAGCCAAGATATAGCCAAAATATAGATTTAATTGGACATTTAACAATTTAATTTTTAAATCCTGTATCAGAATAGTCCAATATTACCCAGTGACAGTCTGGGATGTGTATACTATCATCCTGATGTGAAATGAGTCTGGCTAAACAGGAGGTTTCTAATTCAGAGCAGCCTGAAAAAGCAATACAATATGTATTTAATTAGAAGCCAAAATATAGCCAAAATATAGCTTTAAGTGGACATTTAAACCTTTAATTTTAAAATCCTATATCAGAATAGTCCAATATTACCCAGTGACAATCTGGGATGTGTATACTATCACCCTGATGTGAAATGAGACTGGCTAAACAGGAGGTTTCGATGTTAGATCAGCCTGAAAAAGAGATACAATATGCCTTTAATTAGAAGCCAAAATATAGCCAAAATATAGATTTAATTGGACATTTAACAATTTAATTTTTAAATCCTGTATCAGAATACTCCAATATTACCCAGTGACAGTCTGGGATGTGTCTACTATCACCCTGATGTGAAATGAGACTGGCTAAACAGGAGGTTTCTAATTCAGAGCAGCCTGAAAAAGCAATACAATATGTATTTAATTAGAAGCCAAAATATAGATTTTATTGGACATTTAACAATTTAATTTTTAAATCCTGTATCAGAATACTCCAATATTACCCAGTGACAGTCTGGGATGTGTATACTATCATCCTGATGTGAAATGAGTCTGGCTAAACAGTAGGTTTCGATGTTAGAGCAGCCTGAAAAAGAGTTACAATATGGCTTCAATTAGAAGCCTGAAAAAGAGTTGAAATATAGCTTTGGTTGAACATTTAAACCTTTAATTTTTAAATCCTATATCAGAATAGTCCAATATTACCCAGTGACAGTCTGGGATGTGTATACTATCACCCTGACGTGAAAAGAGTCTGGCTAAACAGGAGGTTTCGATGTTAGAGCAGCCTGAAAAAGCGATACAATATGTATTTAATTAGAAGCCAAGATATAGCCAAAATATAGATTTAATTGGACATTTAACAATTTAATTTTTAAATCCTGTATCAGAATAGTCCAATATTACCCAGTGACAGTCTGGGATGTGTATAATATCACCCTGACGTGAAATGAGTCTGGCTACACAAGAGGTTTCGATGTTAGAGCAGCCTGAAAAAGAGTTACAATATGTCTTTAATTAGCAGCCTGAAAAAAATTTGAAATATAGCTTTAAGTGGACATTTAAACCTTTAATTTTAAAATCCTATATGTGAATAGTCCAATATTACCCAGTGACAGTCTGGGATGTGTATACTATCACCCTGATGTGAAATGAGTCTGGCTAAACAGGAGGTTTCGATGTTAGAGCAGCCAGAAAAAGAGTTACAATATGGCTTCAATTAGAAGCCTGAAAAAGAGTTGAAATATAGCTTTGGGTGGACATTTAAACCTTTAATTTTTAAATCCTATATCAGAATAGTCCAATATTAGCCAGTGACAGTCTGGGATGTGTTTACTATCACCCTCATGTGAAATGAGTCTGGCTAAACAGGAGGTTTCATTTTTAGAGCAGCCTGAAAAAGAGTTACAATATGGCTTTAATTAGAAGCCAAAATACTGTCAAAATATAGATTTAATTGGACATTTAAACCTTTAATTTTTAAATCCTATATCAGAATACTCCGATATTACCCAGTGACAGTCTGGGATTTGTATACTATCACCCTGATGTGAAATGAGACTGGCTAAACAGGAGGTTTCGATGTTAGATCAGCCTGAAAAAGAGATACAATATGCCTTTAATTAGAAGCCAAAATATAGCCAAAATATAGATTTAATTGGACATTTAACAATTTAATTTTTAAATCCTGTATCAGAATACTCCAATATTACCCAGTGACAGTCTGGGATGTGTCTACTATCACCCTGATGTGAAATGAGACTGGCTAAACAGGAGGTTTCTAATTCAGAGCAGCCTGAAAAAGCAATACAATATGTATTTAATTAGAAGCCAAAATATAGATTTTATTGGACATTTAACAATTTAATTTTTAAATCCTGTATCAGAATACTCCAATATTACCCAGTGACAGTCTGGGATGTGTATACTATCATCCTGATGTGAAATGAGTCTGGCTAAACAGTAGGTTTCGATGTTAGAGCAGCCTGAAAAAGAGTTACAATATGGCTTCAATTAGAAGCCTGAAAAAGAGTTGAAATATAGCTTTGGTTGAACATTTAAACCTTTAATTTTTAAATCCTATATCAGAATAGTCCAATATTACCCAGTGACAGTCTGGGATGTGTATACTATCACCCTGACGTGAAAAGAGTCTGGCTAAACAGGAGGTTTCGATGTTAGAGCAGCCTGAAAAAGCGATACAATATGTATTTAATTAGAAGCCAAGATATAGCCAAAATATAGATTTAATTGGACATTTAACAATTTAATTTTTAAATCCTGTATCAGAATAGTCCAATATTACCCAGTGACAGTCTGGGATGTGTATAATATCACCCTGACGTGAAATGAGTCTGGCTACACAAGAGGTTTCGATGTTAGAGCAGCCTGAAAAAGAGTTACAATATGTCTTTAATTAGCAGCCTGAAAAAAATTTGAAATATAGCTTTAAGTGGACATTTAAACCTTTAATTTTAAAATCCTATATGTGAATAGTCCAATATTACCCAGTGACAGTCTGGGATGTGTATACTATCACCCTGATGTGAAATGAGTCTGGCTAAACAGGAGGTTTCGATGTTAGAGCAGCCAGAAAAAGAGTTACAATATGGCTTCAATTAGAAGCCTGAAAAAGAGTTGAAATATAGCTTTGGGTGGACATTTAAACCTTTAATTTTTAAATCCTATATCAGAATAGTCCAATATTAGCCAGTGACAGTCTGGGATGTGTTTACTATCACCCTCATGTGAAATGAGTCTGGCTAAACAGGAGGTTTCATTTTTAGAGCAGCCTGAAAAAGAGTTACAATATGGCTTTAATTAGAAGCCAAAATACTGTCAAAATATAGATTTAATTGGACATTTAAACCTTTAATTTTTAAATCCTATATCAGAATACTCCGATATTACCCAGTGACAGTCTGGGATTTGTATACTATCATCCTGACATGAAATGAGTCTGGCTAAACAGGAGGTTTCGATGTTAGAGCAGCCTGAAAAAGAGTTACAATATGTCTTTAATTAGCAACCAAAATATAGACAAAATATAGATTTAATTGGACATTTAAGACTTTAATTTTAAAATCCTATATCAGAATAGTCCAATATTACCCAGTGACAGTCTGGGATGTGTATACTATCACCCTGACGTGAAATGAGTCTGGCTAAACAGGAGTTTTCGATGTTAGAGCAGCCTGAAAAAGAGTTACAATATGGCTTCAATTAGAAGCCTGAAAAAGAGTTGAAATATAGCTTTGGGTGGACATTTAAACCTTTAATTTTTAAATCCTATATCATAATAATCCAATATTACCCAGTGACAGTCTGGGATGTGTTTACTATCACCCTGATGTGAAATGAGCCTGTCTAAACAGGAGGTTTCAATGTTACAGTAGCCTAAAAAAGAGTTACAATATGTCTTTAATTAGCAGCCTGAAAAAGAGTTGAAATATAGCTTTGGGTGGACATTTAAACCTTTAATTTTTAAATCCTTTATCAGAATACTCCGATATTACCCAGTGACAGTCTGGGATGTGTATAGTATCACCCTGACTTGAAATGATTCTGGCTAAACAGGAGGTTTCGATGTTAGAGCAGCCTGAAAAAGAGTTACAATATGGCTTCAATTAGAAGCCTGAAAAATAGTTGAAATATAGCTTTGGGTGGACATTTAAACCTTTAATTTTTAAATCCTGTATCAGAATAGTCCGATATTACCCAGTGACAGTCTGGGATGTGTTTACTATCACCTTGACGTGAAATGAGTCTGGCTAAACAAGAGGTTTCGATGTTAGAGCAGCCTGAAAAAGAGTTACAATATGGCTTCAATTAGAATCCTGAAAAAGAGTTGAAATATAGCTTTGGGTGGACATTTAAACCTTTAATTTTTAAATCCTGTATCAGAATAGTCCAATATTACCCAGTGACAGTCTGGGATATGTTTACTATCACCCTGATGTGAAATGAGTCTGGCTAAACAAGAGGTTTCGATGTTTTTAGCAGCCTGAAAAAGAGTTACAATATGGCTTCAATTAGAAGCCTGAAAAAGAGTTGAAATATAGCTTTGGGTGGACATTTAAACCTTTAATTTTTAAATCCTATATCAGAATAGTCCGATATTACCCAGTGACAGTCTGGGATGTGTTTACTATCACCTTGTCGTGAAATGAGTCTGGCTAAACAAGAGTTTTCGATGTTAGAGCAGCCTGAAAAAGAGTTACAATATGGCTTCAATTAGAAGCCTGAAAAAGACTTGAAATATAGCTTTGGGTGGACATTTAAACCTTTAATTTTTAAATCCTGTATCAGAATAGTCCAATATTACCCAGTGACAGTCTGGGATGTGTATAGTATCACCCTGACTTGAAATGATTCTGGCTAAACAGGAGGTTTCGATGTTAGAGCAGCCTGAAAAAGAGTTACAATATGTCTTTAATTAGCAACCAAAATATAGACAAAATATAGATTTAATTGGACATTTAAGACTTTAATTTTAAAATCCTATATCAGAATAGTCCAATATTACCCAGTGACAGTCTGGGATGTGTATACTATCAGCCTGACGTGAAATGAGTCTGGCTAAACAGGAGTTTTCGATGTTAGAGCAGCCTGAAAAAGAGTTACAATATGGCTTCAATTAGAAGCCTGAAAAAGAGTTGAAATATAGCTTTGGGTGGACATTTAAACCTTTAATTTTTAAATCCTATATCATAATAATCCAATATTACCCAGTGACAGTCTGGGATGTGTTTACTATCACCCTGATGTGAAATGAGCCTGTCTAAACAGGAGGTTTCAATGTTACAGTAGCCTAAAAAAGAGTTACAATATGTCTTTACTTAGCAGCCTGAAAAAGAGTTGAAATATAGCTTTGGGTGGACATTTAAACCTTTAATTTTTAAATCCTTTATCAGAATACTCCGATATTACCCAGTGACAGTCTGGGATGTGTATAGTATCACCCTGACTTGAAATGATTCTGGCTAAACAGGAGGTTTCGATGTTAGAGCAGCCTGAAAAAGAGTTACAATATGGCTTCAATTAGAAGCCTGAAAAATAGTTGAAATATAGCTTTGGGTGGACATTTAAACCTTTAATTTTTAAATCCTGTATCAGAATAGTCCGATATTACCCAGTGACAGTCTGGGATGTGTTTACTATCACCTTGACGTGAAATGAGTCTGGCTAAACAAGAGGTTTCGATGTTAGAGCAGCCTGAAAAAGAGTTACAATATGGCTTCAATTAGAAGCCTGAAAAAGAGTTGAAATATAGCTTTGGGTGGACATTTAAACCTTTAATTTTTAAATCCTGTATCAGAATAGTCCAATATTACCCAGTGACAGTCTGGGATATGTTTACTATCACCCGGATGTGAAATGAGTCTGGCTAAACAAGAGGTTTCGATGTTAGAGCAGCCTGAAAAAGAGTTACAATATGGCTTCAATTAGAAGCCTGAAAAAGAGTTGAAATATAGCTTTGGGTGGACATTTAAACCTTTAATTTTTAAATCCTATATCAGAATAGTCCGATATTACCCAGTGACAGTCTGGGATGTGTTTACTATCACCTTGACGTGAAATGAGTCTGGCTAAACAAGAGGTTTCGATGTTAGAGCAGCCTGAAAAAGAGTTACAATATGGCTTCAATTAGAAGCCTGAAAAAGACTTGAAATATAGCTTTGGGTGGACATTTAAACCTTTAATTTTTAAATCCTATATCAGAATAGTCCAATATTACCCAGTGATAGTCTGGGATGTGTATACTATCATCCTGAAATGAAATGAGTCTGGCTAAACCGGACGTTTCGATGTTAGAGCAGCCTGAAAAAGAGTTACAATATGTCTTTAATTAGCAGCCAAAATATAGACGAAATATAGATTTAATTGGACATTTAAGACTTTAATTTTAAAATACTATATCAGAATAGTCCAATATTACCCAGTGAAAGTCTGGGATGTGTATACTATCACCCTGACGTGAAATGAGTCTGGCTAAACAGGAGGTTTCGATGTTAGAGCAGCCTGAAAAAGAGTTACAATATGGCTTCAATTCGAAGCCTGAAAAAGAGTTGAAATATAGCTTTGGGTGGACATTTAAACCTTTAATTTTTAAATCCTGTATTAGAATAGTCCAATATTACCCAGTGACAGTCTGGGATGTGTTTACTATCACCCTGATGTGAAATGAGTCTGGCTAAACAAGAGGTTTCGATGTTAGAGCAGACTGAAAAAGAGTTACAATATGGCTTCAATTAGAAGCCTGAAAAAGAGTTGAAATATAGCTTTGGGTGGACATTTGAACCTTTAATTGTTAAATCCTATATCAGAATAGCCCAATATTACCCATTGACAGTCTGGGATGTGTTTACTATCACCCTGACGTGAAATGAGTCTGGCTAGACAGGAGGTTTCGATGTTAGAGCAGCCTGAAAAAGAGTTACAATATGTCTTTCATTAGCAGCCAAAATATAGACGAAATATAGATTTAATTGGACATTTAAGACTTTAATTTTAAAATACTATATCAGAATAGTCCAATATTACCCAGTGAAAGTCTGGGATGTGTATACTATCACCCTGACGTGAAATGAGTCTGGCTAAACAGGAGGTTTCGATGTTAGAGCAGCCTGAAAAAGAGTTACAATATGGCTTCAATTAGAAGCCTGAAAAAGAGTTGAAATATAGCTTTGGGTGGACATTTAAACCTTTAATTTTTAAATCCTGTATCAGAATAGTCCAATATTACCCAGTGACAGTCTGGGATATGTTTACTATCACCCTGATGTGAAATGAGTCTGGCTAAACAAGAGGTTTCGATGTTAGAGCAGCCTGAAAAAGAGTTACAATATGGCTTCAATTAGAAGCCTGAAAAAGAGTTGAAATATAGCTTTGCGTGGGCATTTAAACCTTTAATTTTTAAATCCTGTATCAGAATAGTCCAATATTACCCAGTGAAAGTCTGGGATGTGTTTACTATCACCCTGATGTGAAATGAGTCTGGCTAAACAAGAGGTTTCGATGTTAGAGCAGACTGAAAAAGAGTTACAATATGGCTTCAATTAGAAGCCTGAAAAAGAGTTGAAATATAGCTTTGGGTGGACATTTGAACCTTTAATTGTTAAATCCTATATCAGAATAGCCCAATATTACCCATTGACAGTCTGGGATGTGTTTACTATCACCCTGACGTGAAATGAGTCTGGCTAGACAGGAGGTTTCAATGTTAGAGCAGCCTGAAAAAGAGTTACAATATGTCTTTCATTAGCAGCCAAAATATAGACGAAATATAGATTTAATTGGACATTTAAGACTTTAATTTTAAAATCCTATATCAGATAAGTCCAATATTACCCAGTGACAGTCTGGGATGTGTATACTATCACCCTGACGTGAAATGAGTCTGGCGAAACAGGAGTTATCGATGTTAGAGCAGCCTGAAAAAGAGTTACAATATGGCTTCAATTAGAAGCCTGAGAAAGAGTTGAAATATAGCTTTGGGTGGACATTTAAACCTTTAATTTTTAAATCCTATATCAGAATAGTCCAATATTACCCAGTGATAGTCTGGGATGTGTATACTATCATCCTGAAATGAAATGAGTCTGGCTAAACCGGAGGTTTCGATGTTAGAGCAGCCTGAAAAAGAGTTACAATATGTCTTTAATTAGCAGCCAAAATATAGACGAAATATAGATTTAATTGGACATTTAAGACTTTAATTTTAAAATACTATATCAGAATAGTCCAATATTACCCAGTGAAAGTCTGGGATGTGTATACTATCACCCTGACGTGAAATGAGTCTGGCTAAACAGGAGGTTTCGATGTTAGAGCAGCCTGAAAAAGAGTTACAATATGGCTTCAATTAGAAGCCTGAGAAAGAGTTGAAATATAGCTTTGGGTGGACATTTAAACCTTTAATTTTTAAATCCTATATCAGAATAGTCCAATATTACCCAGTGATAGTCTGGGATGTGTATACTATCATCCTGAAATGAAATGAGTCTGGCTAAACCGGAGGTTTCGATGTTAGAGCAGCCTGAAAAAGAGTTACAATATGTCTTTAATTAGCAGCCAAAATATAGACGAAATATAGATTTAATTGGACATTTAAGACTTTAATTTTAAAATACTATATCAGAATAGTCCAATATTACCCAGTGAAAGTCTGGGATGTGTATACTATCACCCTGACGTGAAATGAGTCTGGCTAAACAGGAGGTTTCGATGTTAGAGCAGCCTGAAAAAGAGTTACAATATGGCTTCAATTAGAAGCCTGAAAAATAGTTGAAATATAGCTTTGGGTGGACATTTAAACCTTTAATTTTTAAATCCTGTATCAGAATAGTCCGATATTACCCAGTGACAGTCTGGGATGTGTTTACTATCACCTTGACGTGAAATGAGTCTGGCTAAACAAGAGGTTTCGATGTTAGAGCAGCCTGAAAAAGAGTTACAATATGGCTTCAATTAGAAGCCTGAAAAAGAGTTGAAATATAGCTTTGGGTGGACATTTAAACCTTTAATTTTTAAATCCTGTATCAGAATAGTCCAATATTACCCAGTGACAGTCTGGGATATGTTTACTATCACCCTGATGTGAAATGAGTCTGGCTAAACAAGAGGTTTCGATGTTAGAGCAGCCTGAAAAAGAGTTACAATATGGCTTCAATTAGAAGCCAGAAAAAGAGTTGAAATATAGCTTTGGGTGGGCATTTAAACCTTTAATTTTTAAATCCTATATCAGAATAGTCCGATATTACCCAGTGACAGTCTGGGATGTGTTTACTATCACCTTGACGTGAAATGAGTCTGGCTAAACAAGAGGTTCCGATGTTAGAGCAGCCTGAAAAAGAGTTACAATATGGCTTCAATAAGAAGCCTGAAAAAGACTTGAAATATAGCTTTGGGTGGACATTTAAACCTTTAATTTTTAACTCCTGTATCAGAATAGTCCACTATTACCCAGTGACAGTCTGGGATGTGTTTACTATCAACCTGATGTGAAATGAATCTGGCTAAACAAGAGGTTTCGATGTTAGAGCAGACTGAAAAAGAGTTACAATATGGCTTCAATTAGAAGCCTGAAAAAGAGTTGAAATATAGCTTTGGGTGGACATTTGAACCTTTAATTGTTAAATCCTATATCAGAATAGTCCAATATTACCCATTGACAGTCTGGGATGTGTTTACTATCACCCTGACGTGAAATGAGTCTGGCTAGACAGGAGGTTTCGATGTTAGAGCAGCCTGAAAAAGAGTTACAATATGGCTTCAATTAGAAGCCTGAGAAAGAGTTGAAATATAGCTTTGGGTGGACATTTAAACCTTTAATTTTTAAATCCTATATCAGAATAGTCCAATATTACCCAGTGACAGTCTGGGATGTGTTTACTATCACCCTGACGTGAAATGAGTCTGGCTAAACAGGAGGTTTCGATGTTAGAGCAGCCTGAAAAAGAGTTACAATATGGCTTCAATTAGAAGCCTGAAAAAGAGTTGAAATATAGCTTTGGGTGGACATTTGAACCTTTAATTTGTAAATCCTATATCAGAATAGTCCAATATTACCCAGTGACAGTCTGGGATGTGTATACTATCACCCTGATGTGAAATGAGTCTGGCTAAACAGGAGTTTTCGATGTTAGAGCAGCCTGAAAAAGAGTTACAATATGGCTTCAATTAGAAGCCTGAAAAAGAGTTGAAATATAGCTTTGGGTGGACATTTAAACCTTTAATTTTTTAAATCCTATATCAGAATAGTCCAATATTACCCAGTGACAGTCTGGGATGTGTTTACTATCACCCTGATGTGAAATGAGTCTGGCTAAACAGGAGGTTTCATTTTTAGAGCAGCCTGAAAAAGAGTTACAATATGGCTTTAATTAGAAGCCAAAATCCTGTCAAAATATAGATTTAATTGGACATTTAAACCTCTAATTTTTAAATCCTATATCTGAATAGTCCAATATTACCCAGTGACAGTCTGGGATGTGTTTACTATCACCCTGACGTGAAATGAGTCTGGCTAAACAGGAGGTTTCGATGTTAGAGCAGCCTGAAAAAGAGTTAAAATATGTCTTTATTTAGCAGCCTGAAAAAGATTTGAAATATAGCTTTGGGTGGACATTTAAACATTTAATTTTTAAATCCTATATCAGAATATTCCAATATTAACCAGTGACAGTCTGGGATGTGTATACTATCATCCTGACATGAAATGAGTATGGGTAAACAGGAGGTTTCGATGTTAGAGCAGCCTGAAAAAGAGTTACAATATTGCTTCAATTATAAGACTGAAAAAGACGTGAAATATAGCTTTGGGTGTACATTTAAACCTTTAATTTTTCAATCCTATATCAGAATAGTCCAATATTACCCAGTGACAGTCTGGGATGTGTATACTATCACCCTGACGTGAAATGAGTCTGGCTAAACAGGAGGTTTCGATGTTAGAGCAGCATGAAAAATAGTTAAAATATGTCTTTATTTAGCAGCCTGAAAAAGATTTGAAATATAGCTTTGGGTGGACATTTAAACCTTTAATTTTTCAATCCTATATCAGAATATTCCAATATTACCCAGTGACAGTCTGGGATGTGTAAACTATCACCCTGACATGAAATGAGTCTGGCTAAAGAAGAGGCTTCGATGTTAGAGCAGCCTGAAAAAGAGTTACAATATGGCTTCAATTAGAAGCCTGAAAAAGAGTTGAAATATAGCTTTGGGTGGGTATTTAAACCTTTAATTTTTAAATCCTATATCAGAATAGTCCGATATTACCCAGTGACAGTCTGGGATGTGTTTACTATCACCTTGACGTGAAATGAGTCTGGCTAAACAAGAGGTTTCGATGTTAGAGCAGCCTGAAAAAGAGTTACAATATGGCTTCAATTAGAAGCCTGAAAAAGACTTGAAATATAGCTTTGGGTGGACATTTAAACCTTTAGTTTTTAAATCCTGTATCAGAATAGTCCAATATTACCCAGTGACAGTCTGGGATGTGTTTACTATCACCCTGATGTGAAATGAGTCTGGCTAAACAAGAGGTTTCGATGTTAGAGCAGACTGAAAAAGAGTTACAATATGGCTTCAATTAGAAGCCTGAAAAAGAGTTGAAATATAGCTTTGGGTGGACATTTGAACCTTTAATTGTTAAATCCTATATCAGAATAGCCCAATATTACCCATTGACAGTCTGGGATGTGTTTACTATCACCCTGACGTGAAATGAGTCTGGCTAGACAGGAGGTTTCAATGTTAGAGCAGCCTGAAAAAGAGTTACAATATGTCTTTCATTAGCAGCCAAAATATAGACGAAATATAGATTTAATTGGACATTTAAGACTTTAATTTTAAAATCCTATATCAGATAAGTCCAATATTACCCAGTGACAGTCTGGGATGTGTATACTATCACCCTGACGTGAAATGAGTCTGGCGAAACAGGAGTTATCGATGTTAGAGCAGCCTGAAAAAGAGTTACAATATGGCTTCAATTAGAAGCCTGAGAAAGAGTTGAAATATAGCTTTGGGTGGACATTTAAACCTTTAATTTTTAAATCCTATATCAGAATAGTCCAATATTACCCAGTGATAGTCTGGGATGTGTATACTATCATCCTGAAATGAAATGAGTCTGGCTAAACCGGAGGTTTCGATGTTAGAGCAGCCTGAAAAAGAGTTACAATATGTCTTTAATTAGCAGCCAAAATATAGACGAAATATAGATTTAATTGGACATTTAAGACTTTAATTTTAAAATACTATATCAGAATAGTCCAATATTACCCAGTGAAAGTCTGGGATGTGTATACTATCACCCTGACGTGAAATGAGTCTGGCTAAACAGGAGGTTTCGATGTTAGAGCAGCCTGAAAAAGAGTTACAATATGGCTTCAATTAGAAGCCTGAAAAATAGTTGAAATATAGCTTTGGGTGGACATTTAAACCTTTAATTTTTAAATCCTGTATCAGAATAGTCCAATATTACCCAGTGATAGTCTGGGATGTGGATACTATCATCCTGAAATGAAATGAGTCTGGCTAAACCGGAGGTTTCGATGTTAGAGCAGCCTGAAAAAGAGTTACAATATGTCTTTAATTAGCAGCCAAAATATAGACGAAATATAGATTTAATTGGACATTTAAGACTTTAATTTTAAAATACTATATCAGAATAGTCCAATATTACCCAGTGAAAGTCTGGGATGTGTATACTATCACCCTGACGTGAAATGAGTCTGGCTAAACAGGAGGTTTCGATGTTAGAGCAGCCTGAAAAAGAGTTACAATATGGCTTCAATTAGAAGCCTGAAAAATAGTTGAAATATAGCTTTGGGTGGACATTTAAACCTTTAATTTTTAAATCCTGTATCAGAATAGTCCGATATTACCCAGTGACAGTCTGGGATGTGTTTACTATCACCTTGACGTGAAATGAGTCTGGCTAAACAAGAGGTTTCGATGTTAGAGCAGCCTGAAAAAGAGTTACAATATGGCTTCAATTAGAAGCCTGAGAAAGAGTTGAAATATAGCTTTGGGTGGACATTTAAACCTTTAATTTTTAAATCCTATATCAGAATAGTCCAATATTACCCAGTGACAGTCTGGGATGTGTTTACTATCACCCTGACGTGAAATGAGTCTGGCTAAACAGGAGGTTTCGATGTTAGAGCAGCCTGAAAAAGAGTTACAATATGGCTTCAATTAGAAGCCTGAAAAAGAGTTGAAATATAGCTTTGGGTGGACATTTGAACCTTTAATTTGTAAATCCTATATCAGAATAGTCCAATATTACCCAGTGACAGTCTGGGATGTGTATACTATCACCCTGATGTGAAATGAGTCTGGCTAAACAGGAGTTTTCGATGTTAGAGCAGCCTGAAAAAGAGTTACAATATGGCTTCAATTAGAAGCCTGAAAAAGAGTTGAAATATAGCTTTGGGTGGACATTTAAACCTTTAATTTTTAAATCCTATATCAGAATAGTCCAATATTACCCAGTGACAGTCTGGGATGTGTTTACTATCACCCTGATGTGAAATGAGTCTGGCTAAACAGGAGGTTTCATTTTTAGAGCAGCCTGAAAAAGAGTTACAATATGGCTTTAATTAGAAGCCAAAATACTGTCAAAATATAGATTTATTTGGACATTTAAACCTCTAATTTTTAAATCCTATATCTGAATAGTCCAATATTACCCAGTGACAGTCTGGGATGTGTTTACTATCACCCTGACGTGAAATGAGTCTGGCTAAACAGGAGGTTTCGATGTTAGAGCAGCCTGAAAAAGAGTTAAAATATGTCTTTATTTAGCAGCCTGAAAAAGATTTAAAATATAGCTTTGGGTGGACATTTAAACATTTAATTTTTAAATCCTATATCAGAATATTCCAATATTACACAGTGACAGTCTGGGATGTGTATACTATCATCCTGACATGAAATGAGTATGGGTAAACAGGAGGTTTCGATGTTAGAGCAGCCTGAAAAAGAGTTACAATATGGCTTCAATTAGAAGCCTGAAAAAGAGTTGAAATATAGCTTTGGGTGTACATTTAAACCTTTAATTTTTCAATCCTATATCAGAATAGTCCAATATTACCCAGTGACAGTCTGGGATGTGTATACTATCACCCTGACGTGAAATGAGTCTGGCTAAACAAGAGGTTTCGATGTTAGAGCAGCCTGAAAAAGAGTTACAATATGTCTTTTATTAGCAACCTGAAAACAAGTTGAAATATAGCTTTAAGTGGACATTTAAACCTTTAATTTTAAAATCCTATATCATAATAGTCCAATATTACCCAGTGACAGTCTGGGATGTGTATACTATCACCCTGACGTGAAATGAGTCTGGCTAAAGAGGAGGTTTCGATGTTAGAGCAGCATGAAAAAGAGTTAAAATATGTCTTTATTTAGCAGCCTGAAAAAGATTTGAAATATAGCTTTGGGTGGACATTTAAACATTTAATTTTTAAATCCTATATCAGAATATTCCAATATTACCCAGTGACAGTCTGGGATGTGTATACTATCATCCTGACATGAAATGAGTATGGGTAAACAGGAGGTTTCGATGTTAGAGCAGCCTGAAAAAGAGTTACAATATGGCTTCAATTAGAAGCCTGAAAAAGTGTTGAAATATAGCTTTGGGTGGATTTTTAAACCTTTAATTTTTCAATCCTATATCAGAATAGTCCAATATTACCCAGTGACAGTCTAGGATGTGTATACTATCACCCTGATGTGAAATGAGTCTGGCTAAACAAGAGGTTTCGATGTTAGAGCAGACTGAAAAAGAGTTACAATATGGCTTCAATTAGAAGCCTGAAAAAGAGTTGAAATATAGCTTTGGGTGGACATTTGAACCTTTAATTGTTAAATCCTATATCAGAATAGTCCAATATTACCCATTGACAGTCTGGGATGTGTTTACTATCACCCTGACGTGAAATGAGTCTGGCTAGACAGGAGGTTTCAATGTTAGAGCAGCCTGAAAAAGAGTTACAATATGTCTTTCATTAGCAGCCAAAATATAGACGAAATATAGATTTAATTGGACATTTAAGACTTTAATTTTAAAATCCTATATCAGATAAGTCCAATATTACCCAGTGACAGTCTGGGATGTGTATACTATCACCCTGACGTGAAATGAGTCTGGCGAAACAGGAGTTATCGATGTTAGAGCAGCCTAAAAAAGAGTTACAATATGGCTTCAATTAGAAGCCTGAGAAAGAGTTGAAATATAGCTTTGGGTGGACATTTAAACCTTTAATTTTTAAATCCTATATCAGAATAGTCCAATATTACCCATTGACAGTCTGGGATGTGTTTACTATCACCCTGACGTGAAATGAGTCTGGCTAAACAGGAGGTTTCGATGTTAGAGCAGCCTGAAAAAGAGTTACAATATGGCTTCAATTAGAAGCCTGAAAAAGAGTTGAAATATAGCTTTGGGTGGACATTTGAACCTTTAATTTGTAAATCCTATATCAGAATAGTCCAATATTACCCAGTGACAGTCTGGGATGTGTTTACTATCACCCTGATGTGAAATGAGTCTGGCTAAACAGGAGGTTTCATTTTTAGAGCAGCCTGAAAAAGAGTTACAATATGGCTTTAATTAGAAGCCAAAATACTGTCAAAATATAGATTTAATTGGACATTTAACAATTTAATTTTTAAATCCTGAATCAGAAAAGTCCAATATTACCCAGTAACAGTCTGGGATGTGTTTACTATCACCCTGATGTGAAATGAGTCTGGCTAAACAGGAGGTTTCATTTTTAGAGCAGCCTGAAAAAGAGTTACAATATGGCTTTAATTAGAAGCCAAAATACTGTCAAAATATAGATTTAATTGGACATTTAAACCTCTAATTTTTAAATCCTATATCTGAATAGTCCAATATTACCCAGTGACAGTCTGGGATGTGTTTACTATCACCCTGACGTGAAATGAGTCTGGCTAAACAGGAGGTTTCGATGTTAGAGCAGCCTGAAAAAGAGTTAAAATATGTCTTTATTTAGCAGCCTGAAAAAGATTTGAAATATAGCTTTGGGTGGACATTTAAACATTTAATTTTTAAATCCTATATCAGAATATTCCAATATTACACAGTGACAGTCTGGGATGTGTATACTATCATCCTGACATGAAATGAGTATGGGTAAACAGGAGGTTTCGATGTTAGAGCAGGCTGAAAAAGAGTTACAATATGGCTTCAATTAGAAGCCTGAAAAAGAGTTGAAATATAGCTTTGGGTGTACATTTAAACCTTTAATTTTTCAATCCTATATCAGAATAGTCCAATATTACCCAGTGACAGTCTGGGATGTGTATACTATCACCCTGACGTGAAATGAGTCTGGCTAAACAAGAGGTTTCGATGTTAGAGCAGCCTGAAAAAGAGTTACAATATGTCTTTTATTAGCAACCTGAAAACAAGTTGAAATATAGCTTTAAGTGGACATTTAAACCTTTAATTTTAAAATCCTATATCATAATAGTCCAATATTACCCAGTGACAGTCTGGGATGTGTATACTATCACCCTGACGTGAAATGAGTCTGGCTAAACAGGAGGTTTCGATGTTAGAGCAGCATGAAAAAGAGTTAAAATATGTCTTTATTTAGCAGCCTGAAAAAGATTTGAAATATAGCTTTGGGTGGACATTTAAACATTTAATTTTTAAATCCTATATCAGAATATTCCAATATTACCCAGTGACAGTCTGGGATGTGTATACTATCATCCTGACATGAAATGAGTATGGGTAAACAGGAGGTTTCGATGTTAGAGCAGCCTGAAAAAGAGTTACAATATGGCTTCAATTAGAAGCCTGAAAAAGTGTTGAAATATAGCTTTGGGTGGATTTTTAAACCTTTAATTTTTCAATCCTATATCAGAATAGTCCAATATTACCCAGTGAAAGTCTGGGATGTGTATACTATCACCCTGACGTGAAATGAGTCTGGCTAAACAAGAGGTTTCGATGTTAGAGCAGCCTGAAAAAGAGTTACAATATGCCTTTAATTAGAAGCAAAAATATAGCCAATATATAGATTTAATTGGACATTTAACAATTTAAATTTTAAATCCTGTATCAGAATAGTCCAATATTACCCAGTGACAGTCTGGGATGTGTATACTATCATCCTGATGTGAAATGAGTCTGGCTAAACAGGAGGTTTCGATGTTAGAGCAGCCTGAAAAAGAGTTACAATATGGCTTCAATTAGAAGCCTGAAAAAGAGTTGAAATATAGCTTTGGTTGAACATTTAAACCTTTAATTTTTAAATCCTATATCAGAATAGTCCAATATTACCCAGTGACAGTCTGGCATGTGTATACTAACATCCTGATGTGAAAGGAGTCTGGCTAAACAGGAGGTTTCGATGTTAGATCAGCCTGAAAAAGAGATACAATATGCCTTTAATTAGAAGCCAAAATATAGCCAATATATAGATTTAATTGGACAATTAACAATTCAATTTTAAAATCCTATATCAGAATAGTTCAATATTACCCAGTGACAGTCTGGGATGTGTATACTATCACTTTGACGTAAAATGAGTATGGCTAAACAAGAGGTTTCGATGTTAGAGCAGCCTGAAAAAGCGATACAATATGTATTTAATTAGAAGCCAAAATATAGCCAAAATATAGCTTTAAGTGGACATTTAAACCTTTAATTTTAAAATCCTATATCAGAATAGTCCAATATTACCCAGTGACAGTCTGGGATGTGTATACTATCACCCTGATGTGAAATGAGACTGGCTAAACAGGAGGTTTCTACTTTAGAGCAGCCTGAAACAGTGATACAATATGTATTTAATTAGAAGCCAAAATATAGCCAAAATATAGATTTAATTGGACATTTAACAATTTAATTTTTAAATCCTGTATCAGAATAGTGCAATATTACCCAGTGACAGTCTGGCATGTGTATACTAACATCCTAATGTGAAAGGAGTCTGGCTAAACAGGAGGTTTCGATTTTAGATCAGCCTGAAAAATAGATACAATATGCCTTTAATTAGAAGCCTGAAAAAGAGTTGAAATAAAGATTTGGGTGGACATTTAAACCTTTAATTTTTAAATCCTATATCAGACTAGTCCAATATTACCCAGTGACAGTCTGGGATAAGTATACTATCACCCTGACGTGAAATGAGTCTGGCTAAACAAGAGGTTTCGATGTTAAAGCAGCCTGAAAAAGAGATACAATATTGCTTCAATTAGAAGCCTGAAAAATAGTTGAAATATAGCTTTGGGTGGACATTTAAATCTTTAATTTTTAAATCCTATATCAGACTCGTCCAATATTACCCAGTGACAGTCTGGGATATGTATAGTATCACCCTGACGTGAATTGAGTCTGGCTAAACAAGAGGCTTCGATGTTAGAGCAGCCTGGAAAAGAGTTAAAATATGTCATTAATTAGCAGCCTGAAAAATAGTTACAATATGACTTCAATTAGAAGCCTGAAAAAGAGTTGAAATATAGCTTTGGGTGGACATTTAAACCTTTGATTTTTGAATCCCGTATCAGAATAGTCCAATATTACCCAGTGACAGTCTGGGATGTGTATACTATCACCCTGATGTGAAATGAGTCTGGCTAAACAGGAGGTTTCGATGTTAGAGCAGCCTGAAAAAGCGATACAATATGTATTTAATTAGAAGCCAAAATATAGCCAAAATATAGCTTTAAGTGGACATTTAAACCTTTAATTTTAAAATCCTATATCAGAATAGTCCAATATTACCCAGTGACAGTCTGGGATGTGTATACTATCACCCTGATGTGAAATGAGACTGGCTAAACAGGAGGTTTCTACTTTAGAGCAGCCTGAAAAAGTGATACAATATGTATTTAATTAGAAGCCTGAAAAAGAGTTGAAATATAGCTTTAAGTGGACATTTAAACCTTTAATTTTAAAATCCTATATCAGAATAGTCCGATATTACTAGGTGCCAGTCTGGGATGTGTATACTATCACCCTGACATGAAATGAATCTGGCTGAACAGGAGGTTTCAATGTTAGAGCAGACTGAAAAAGAGTTACAATATGGCTTTAATTAGAAGACGAAATACAACCAAAATGTAGATTTAATTGGACATTTAACAATTTAATTTATAAATCCTATATCAGAATAGTCCGATATTACCCAGTGACAGTCTGGGTTGTGTATACTATCACCCTCATTTGAAAAGAGCCTGGCTAAACAGGAGGTTTCTTTTTTAGAGCAGCCTGAAAAAGCGATACAATATGTATTTAATTAGAAGCCAAAATATAAACGATATATAGATTTAATTGGACATTTAAGACTTTAATTTTAAAATCCTATATCTGAATAGTCCAATATTACCCAGTGACAGTCTGGGATGTGTATACTATCACCCTGATGTGAAATGAGTCTGGCTAAACAGAAGGTTTCGATGTTATAGAAGCCTGAAAAAGAGTTACAATATGGCTTCAATTAGAAGCCTGAAAAATAGTTGAAATATAGCTTTGGTTGAACATTTAAACCTTTAATTTTTAAATCCTATATCAGAATAGTCCAATATTACCCAGTGACAGTCTGGGATGTGTATACTATCACCCTGACGTGAAATGAGTCTGGCTAAACAGGAGGTTTCGATGTTAGAGCAGCCTGAAAAAGAGTTACAATATGGCTTCAATTAGAAGCCTGAAAAAGAGTTGAAATATAGCTTTGGGTGGACATTTAAACCTTTAATTTTTGAATCCTATATCAGACTAGTCCAATATTACCCAGTGACAGTCTGGGATGTGTATACTATCACCCTGACGTGAAATGAGTCTGGCTAAACAGGAGGTTTTGATGTTAGAGCAGCCTGAAAAAGCGATACAATATGTATTTAATTAGAAGCCAAAATATAGCCAAAATATAGCTTTAAGTGGACATTTAAACGTTTAATTTTAAAATCCTATATCAGAATAGTCCAATATTACCCAGTGACAGTCTGGGATGTGTATACTATCACCCTGATGTGAAATGAGACTGGCTAAACAGGAGGTTTCGATGTTAGATCAGCCTGAAAAAGAGATACAATATGCCTTCAATTAGAAGCCAAAATATAGCCAAAATATAGATTTAATTGGACATTTAACAATTTAATTTTTAAATCCTGTATCAGAATACTCCAATATTACCCAGTGACAGTCTGGGATGTGTCTACTATCACCCTGATGTGAAATGAGACTGGCTAAACAGGAGGTTTCTAATTCAGAGCAGCCTGAAAAAGCAATACAATATGTATTTAATTAGAAGCCAAAATATAGCCAAAATATAGATTTTATTGGACATTTAACAATTTAATTTTTAAATCCTGTATCAGATTAGTCCAATATTACCCAGTGACAGTCTGGGTTGTGTATACTATCACCCTCATTTGAAATGAGCCTGGCTAAACAGGAGGTTTCTTTTTTAGAGCAGCCTGAAAAAGCGATACAATATGTATTTAATTAGAAGCCAAAATATAAATGATATATAGATTTAATTGGACATTTAAGACTTTAATTTTAAAATCCTATATTTGAATAGTCCAATATTACCCAGTGACAGTCTGGGATGTGTATACTATCACCCTGATGTGAAATGAGTCTGGCTAAACAGGAGGTTTCGATGTTATAGAAGCCTGAAAAAGAGTTACAATATGGCTTCAATTAGAAGCCTGAAAAAGAGTTGAAATATAGCTTTGGTTGAACATTTAAACCTTTAATTTTTAAATCCTATATCAGAATAGTCCAATATTACCCAGTGACAGTCTGGGATGTGTATACTATCACCCTGACGTGAAATGAGTCTGGCTAAACAGGAGGTTTCGATGTTAGAGCAGCCTGAAAAAGAGTTACAATATGGCTTCAATTAGAAGCCTGAAAAAGAGTTGAAATATAGCTTTGGGTGGACATTTAAACCTTTAATTTTTGAATCCTATATCAGACTAGTCCAATATTACCCAGTGACAGTCTGGGATGTGTATACTATCACCCTGACATGAAATGAGTCTGGCTAAACAGGAGGTTTCGATGTTAGAGCAGCCTGAAAAAGAGATACAATATGCCTTTAATTAGAAGCCAAAATATAGCCAAAATATAGATTTAATTGGACATTTAACAATTTAATTTTTAAATCCTGTATCAGAATACTCCAATATTACCCAGTGACAGTCTGGGATGTGTCTACTATCACCCTGATGTGAAATGAGACTGGCTAAACAGGAGGTTTCTAATTCAGAGCAGCCTGAAAAAGCAATACAATATGTATTTAATTAGAAGCCAAAATATAGCCAAAATATAGATTTAATTGGACATTTAACAATTTAATTTTTAAATCCTGTATCAGAATACTCCAATATTACCCAGTGACAGTCTGGGATGTGTCTACTATCACCCTGATGTGAAATGAGACTGGCTAAACAGGAGGTTTCTAATTCAGAGCAGCCTGAAAAAGCAATACAATATGTATTTAATTAGAAGCCAAAATATAGCCAAAATATAGATTTTATTGGACATTTAACAATTTAATTTTTAAATCCTGTATCAGATTAGTCCAATATTACCCAGTGACAGTCTGGGTTGTGTATACTATCACCCTCATTTGAAATGAGCCTGGCTAAACAGGAGGTTTCTTTTTTAGAGCAGCCTGAAAAAGCGATACAATATGTATTTAATTAGAAGCCAAAATATAAATGATATATAGATTTAATTGGACATTTAAGACTTTAATTTTAAAATCCTATATTTGAATAGTCCAATATTACCCAGTGACAGTCTGGGATGTGTATACTATCACCCTGATGTGAAATGAGTCTGGCTAAACAGGAGGTTTCGATGTTATAGAAGCCTGAAAAAGAGTTACAATATGGCTTCAATTAGAAGCCTGAAAAAGAGTTGAAATATAGCTTTGGTTGAACATTTAAACCTTTAATTTTTAAATCCTATATCAGAATAGTCCAATATTACCCAGTGACAGTCTGGGATGTGTATACTATCACCCTGACGTGAAATGAGTCTGGCTAAACAGGAGGTTTCGATGTTAGAGCAGCCTGAAAAAGAGTTACAATATGGCTTCAATTAGAAGCCTGAAAAAGAGTTGAAATATAGCTTTGGGTGGACATTTAAACCTTTAATTTTTGAATCCTATATCAGACTAGTCCAATATTACCCAGTGACAGTCTGGGATGTGTATACTATCACCCTGACGTGAAATGAGTCTGGCTAAACAGGAGGTTTCGATGTTAGAGCAGCCTGAAAAAGAGATACAATATGCCTTTAATTAGAAGCCAAAATGTAGCCAAAATATAGATTTAATTGGACATTTAACAATTTAATTTTTAAATCCTGTATCAGAATACTCCAATATTACCCAGTGACAGTCTGGGATGTGTCTACTATCACCCTGATGTGAAATGAGACTGGCTAAACAGGAGGTTTCTAATTCAGAGCAGCCTGAAAAAGCAATACAATATGTATTTAATTAGAAGCCAAAATATAGCCAAAATATAGATTTAATTGGACATTTAACAATTTAATTTTTAAATCCTGTATCAGAATACTCCAATATTACCCAGTGACAGTCTGGGATGTGTCTACTATCACCCTGATGTGAAATGAGACTGGCTAAACAGGAGGTTTCTAATTCAGAGCAGCCTGAAAAAGCAATACAATATGTACTTAATTAGAAGCCAAAATATAAATGATATATAGATTTAATTGGACATTTAAGACTTTAATTTTAAAATCCTATATCTGAATAGTCCAATATTACCCAGTGACAGTCTGGGATGTGTATACTATCACCCTGATGTGAAATGAGTCTGGCTAAACAGGAGGTTTCGATGTTATAGAAGCCTGAAAAAGAGTTACAATATGGCTTCAATTAGAAGCCTGAAAAAGAGTTGAAATATAGCTTTGGTTGAACATTTAAACCTTTAGTTTTTAAATCCTATATCAGAATAGTCCAATATTACCCAGTGACAGTCTGGGATGTGTATACTATCACCCTGACGTGAAATGAGTCTGGCTAAACAGGAGGTTTCGATGTTAGAGCAGCCTGAAAAAGAGTTACAATATGGCTTCAATTAGAAGCCTGGAAAAGAGTTGAAATATAGCTTTGGGTGGACATTTAAACCTTTAATTTTTGAATCCTATATCAGACTAGTCCAATATTACCCAGTGACAGTCTGGGATGTGTATACTATCACCCTGACGTGAAATGAGTCTGGCTAAACAGGAGGTTTTGATGTTAGAGCAGCCTGAAAAAGCGATACAATATGTATTTAATTAGAAGCCAAAATATAGCCAAAATATAGCTTTAAGTGGACATTTAAACCTTTAATTTTAAAATCCTATATCAGAATAGACCAATATTACCCAGTGACAGTCTGGGATGTGTATACTATCACCCTGATGTGAAATGAGACTGGCTAAACAGGAGGTTTCGATGTTAGATCAGCCTGAAAAAGAGATACAATATGCCTTTAATAAGAAGCCAAAATATAGCCAAAATATAGATTTAATTGGACATTTAACAATTTAATTTTTAAATCCTGTATCAGAATACTCCAATATTACCCAGTGACAGTCTGGGATGTGTCTACTATCACCCTGATGTGAAATGAGACTGGCTAAACAGGAGGTTTCTAATTCAGAGCAGCCTGAAAAAGCAATACAATATGTATTTAATTAGAAGCCAAAATATAGCCAAAATATAGATTTAATTGGACATTTAACAATTTAATTTTTAAATCCTGTATCAGAATACTCCAATATTACCCAGTGACAGTCTGGGATGTGTCTACTATCACCCTGATGTGAAATGAGACTGGCTAAACAGGAGGTTTCTAATTCAGAGCAGCCTGAAAAAGCAATACAATATGTATTTAAGTAGAAGCCAAAATATAGCCAAAATATAGATTTTATTGGACATTTAACAATTTAATTTTTAAATCCTGTATCAGAATAGTCCAATATTACCCAGTGACAGTCTGGGATGTGTATACTATCACCCTCATTTGAAATGAGCCTGGCTAAACAGGAGGTTTCTTTTTTAGAGCAGCCTGAAAAAGCGATACAATATGTACTTAATTAGAAGCCAAAATATAAATGATATATAGATTTAATTGGACATTTAAGACTTTAATTTTAAAATCCTATATCTGAATAGTCCAATATTACCCAGTGACAGTCTGGGATGTGTATACTATCACCCTGATGTGAAATGAGTCTGGCTAAACAGGAGGTTTCGATGTTATAGAAGCCTGAAAAAGAGTTACAATATGGCTTCAATTAGAAGCCTGAAAAAGAGTTGAAATATAGCTTTGGTTGAACATTTAAACCTTTAGTTTTTAAATCCTATATCAGAATAGTCCAATATTACCCAGTGACAGTCTGGGATGTGTATACTATCACCCTGACGTGAAATGAGTCTGGCTAAACAGGAGGTTTCGATGTTAGAGCAGCCTGAAAAAGAGTTACAATATGGCTTCAATTAGAAGCCTGGAAAAGAGTTGAAATATAGCTTTGGGTGGACATTTAAACCTTTAATTTTTGAATCCTATATCAGACTAGTCCAATATTACCCAGTGACAGTCTGGGATGTGTATACTATCACCCTGACGTGAAATGAGTCTGGCTAAACAGGAGGTTTTGATGTTAGAGCAGCCTGAAAAAGCGATACAATATGTATTTAATTAGAAGCCAAAATATAGCCAAAATATAGCTTTAAGTGGACATTTAAACCTTTAATTTTAAAATCCTATATCAGAATAGACCAATATTACCCAGTGACAGTCTGGGATGTGTATACTATCACCCTGATGTGAAATGAGACTGGCTAAACAGGAGGTTTCGATGTTAGATCAGCCTGAAAAAGAGATACAATATGCCTTTAATTAGAAGCCAAAATATAGCCAAAATATAGATTTAATTGGACATTTAACAATTTAATTTTTAAATCCTGTATCAGAATACTCCAATATTACCCAGTGACAGTCTGGGATGTGTCTACTATCACCCTGATGTGAAATGAGACTGGCTAAACAGGAGGTTTCTAATTCAGAGCAGCCTGAAAAAGCAATACAATATGTATTTAATTAGAAGCCAAAATATAGCCAAAATATAGATTTAATTGGACATTTAACAATTTAATTTTTAAATCCTGTATCAGAATACTCCAATATTACCCAGTGACAGTCTGGGATGTGTCTACTATCACCCTGATGTGAAATGAGACTGGCTAAACAGGAGGTTTCTAATTCAGAGCAGCCTGAAAAAGCAATACAATATGTACTTAAGTAGAAGCCAAAATATAGCCAAAATATAGATTTTATTGGACATTTAACAATTTAATTTTTAAATCCTGTATCAGAATAGTCCAATATTACCCAGTGACAGTCTGGGTTGTGTATACTATCACCCTCATTTGAAATGAGCCTGGCTAAACAGGAGGTTTCTTTTTAGAGCAGCCTGAAAAAGCGATACAATATGTATTTAATTAAAAGCCAAAATATAAATGATATATAGATTTAATTGGACATTTAAGACTTTAATTTTAAAATCCTATATCTGAATAGTCCAATATTACCCAGTGACAGTCTGGGATGTGTATACTATCACCCTGATGTGAAATGAGTCTGGCTAAACAGGAGGTTTCGATGTTATAGAAGCCTGAAAAAGAGTTACAATATGGCTTCAATTAGAAGCCTGAAAAAGAGTTGAAATATAGCTTTGGTTGAACATTTAAACCTTTAGTTTTTAAATCCTATATCAGAATAGTCCAATATTACCCAGTGATAGTCTGGGATGTGTATACTATCACCCTGACGTGAAATGAGTCTGGCTAAACAGGAGGTTTCGATGTTAGAGCAGCCTGAAAAAAGAGTTACAATATGGCTTCAATTAGAAGCCTGGAAAAGAGTTGAAATATAGCTTTGGGTGGACATTTAAACCTTTAATTTTTGAATCCTATATCAGACTAGTCCAATATTACCCAGTGACAGTCTGGGATGTGTATACTATCACCCTGACGTGAAATGAGTCTGGCTAAACAGGAGGTTTTGATGTTAGAGCAGCCTGAAAAAGCGATACAATATGTTTTAATTAGAAGCCAAAATATAGCCAAAATATAGCTTTAAGTGGACATTTAAACCTTTAATTTTAAAATCCTATATCAGAATAGTCCAATATTACCCAGTGACAGTCTGGGATGTGTATACTATCACCCTGATGTGAAATGAGACTGGCTAAACAGGAGGTTTCGATGTTAGATCAGCCTGAAAAAGAGATACAATATGCCTTTAATTAGAAGCCAAAATATAGCCAAAATATAGATTTAATTGGACATTTAACAATTTAATTTTTAAATCCTGTATCAGAATACTCCAATATTACCCAGTGACAGTCTGGGATGTGTCTACTATCACCCTGATGTGAAATGAGACTGGCTAAACAGGAGGTTTCTAATTCAGAGCAGCCTGAAAAAGCAATACAATATGTATTTAATTAGAAGCCAAAATATAGCCAAAATATAGATTTTATTGGACATTTAACAATTTAATTTTTAAATCCTGTATCAGAATAGTCCAATATTACCCAGTGACAGTCTGGGTTGTGTATACTATCACCCTCATTTGAAATGAGCCTGGCTAAACAGGAGGTTTCTTTTTTAGAGCAGCCTGAAAAAGCGATACAATATGTATTTAATTAGAAGCCAAAATATAAATGATATATAGATTTAATTGGACATTTAAGACTTTAATTTTAAAATCCTATATCTGAATAGTCCAATATTACCCAGTGACAGTCTGGGATGTGTATACTATCACCCTGATGTGAAATGAGTCTGGCTAAACAGGAGGTTTCGATGTTATAGAAGCCTGAAAAAGAGTTACAATATGGCTTCAATTAGAAGCCTGAAAAAGAGTTGAAATATAGCTTTGGTTGAACATTTAAACCTTTAATTTTTAAATCCTATATCAGAATAGTCCAATATTACCCAGTGACAGTCTGGGATGTGTATACTATCACCCTGACGTGAAATGAGTCTGGCTAAACAGGAGGTTTCGATGTTAGAGCAGCCTGAAAAAGAGTTACAATATGGCTTCAATTAGAAGCCTGAAAAAGAGTTGAAATATAGCTTTGGGTGGACATTTAAACCTTTAATTTTTGAATCCTATATCAGACTAGTCCAATATTACCCAGTGACAGTCTGGGATGTGTATACTATCACCCTGACGTGAAATGAGTCTGGCTAAACAGGAGGTTTTGATGTTAGAGCAGCCTGAAAAAGCGATACAATATGTATTTAATTAGAAGCCAAAATATAGCCAAAATATAGCTTTAAGTGGACATTTAAACCTTTAATTTTAAAATCCTATATCAGAATAGTCCAATATTACCCAGTGACAGTCTGGGATGTGTATACTATCACCCTGATGTGAAATGAGACTGGCTAAACAGGAGGTTTCGATGTTAGATCAGCCTGAAAAAGAGATACAATATGCCTTTAATTAGAAGCCAAAATATAGCCAAAATATAGATTTAATTGGACATTTAACAATTTAATTTTTAAATCCTGTATCAGAATACTCCAATATTACCCAGTGACAGTCTGGGATGTGTCTACTATCACCCTGATGTGAAATGAGACTGGCTAAACAGGAGGTTTCTAATTCAGAGCAGCCTGAAAAAGCAATACAATATGTATTTAATTAGAAGCCAAAATATAGCCAAAATATAGATTTTATTGGACATTTAACAATTTAATTTTTAAATCCTGTATCAGAATAGTCCAATATTACCCAGTGACAGTCTGGGATGTGTATACTATCATCCTGATGTGAAATGAGTCTGGCTAAACAGGAGGTTTCGATGTTAGAGCAGCCTGAAAAAGAGTTACAATATGGCTTCAATTAGAACCCTGAAAAAGAGTTGAAATATAGCTTTGGTTGAACATTTAAACCTTTAATTTTTAAATCCTATATCAGAATAGTCCAATATTACCCAGTGACAGTCTGGGATGTGTATACTATCACCCTGACGTGAAATGAGTCTGGCTAAACAGGAGGTTTCGATGTTAGAGCAGCCTGAAAAAGAGTTACAATATGGCTTCAATTAGAAGCCTGAAAAAGAGTTGAAATATAGCTTTGGGTGGACATTTAAACCTTTAATTTTTGAATACTGTATCAGACTAGTCCAATATTACCCAGTGACAGTCTGGGATGTGTATACTATCACCCTGACGTGAAATGAGTCTGGCTAAACAGGAGGTTTTGATGTTAGAGCAGCCTGAAAAAGCGATACAATATGTATTTAATTAGAAGCCAAAATATAGCCAAAATATAGCTTTAAGTGGACATTTAAACCTTTAATTTTAAAATCCTATATCAGAATAGTCCAATATTACCCAGTGACAGTCTGGGATGTGTATACTATCACCCTGATGTGAAATGAGACTGGCTAAACAGGAGGTTTCGATGTTAGATCAGCCTGAAAAAGAGATACAATATGCCTTTAATTAGAAGCCAAAATATAGCCAAAATATAGATTTAATTGGACATTTAACAATTTAATTTTTAAATCCTGTATCAGAATACTCCAATATTACCCAGTGACAGTCTGGGATGTGTCTACTATCACCCTGATGTGAAATGAGACTGGCTAAACAGGAGGTTTCTAATTCAGAGCAGCCTGAAAAAGCAATACAATATGTATTTAATTAGAAGCCAAAATATAGATTTTATTGGACATTTAACAATTTAATTTTTAAATCCTGTATCAGAATAGTCCAATATTACCCAGTGACAGTCTGGGATGTGTATACTATCATCCTGATGTGAAATGAGTCTGGCTAAACAGGAGGTTTCGATGTTAGAGCAGCCTGAAAAAGAGTTACAATATGGCTTAAATTAGAAACCTGAAAAAGAGTTGAAATATAGCTTTGGTTGAACATTTAAACCTTTAATTTTTAAATCCTATATCAGAATAGTCCACTTTTACCCAGTGACAGTCTTGGATGTGTATACTATCACCCTGATGTGAAATGAGACTGGCTAAACAGGAGGTTTCGATGTTAGATCAGCCTGAAAAAGAGATACAATATGCCTTTAATTAGAAGCCAAAATATAGCCAAAATATAGATTTAATTGGACATTTAACAATTTAATTTTTAAATCCTGTATCAGAATACTCCAATATTACCCAGTGACAGTCTGGGATGTGTCTACTATCACCCTGATGTGAAATGAGACTGGCTAAACAGGAGGTTTCTAATTCAGAGCAGCCTGAAAAAGCAATACAATATGTATTTAATTAGAAGCCAAAATATAGCCAAAATATAGATTTTATTGGACATTTAACAATTTAATTTTTAAATCCTGTATCAGAATAGTCCAATATTACCCAGTGACAGTCTGGGATGTGTATACTATCATCCTGATGTGAAATGAGTCTGGCTAAACAGGAGGTTTCGATGTTAGAGCAGCCTGAAAAAGAGTTACAATATGGCTTCAATTAGAACCCTGAAAAAGAGTTGAAATATAGCTTTGGTTGAACATTTAAACCTTTAATTTTTAAATCCTATATCAGAATAGTCCAATATTACCCAGTGACAGTCTGGGATGTGTATACTATCACCCTGACGTGAAATGAGTCTGGCTAAACAGGAGGTTTCGATGTTAGAGCAGCCTGAAAAAGAGTTACAATATGGCTTCAATTAGAAGCCTGAAAAAGAGTTGAAATATAGCTTTGGGTGGACATTTAAACCTTTAATTTTTGAATACTGTATCAGACTAGTCCAATATTACCCAGTGACAGTCTGGGATGTGTATACTATCACCCTGACGTGAAATGAGTCTGGCTAAACAGGAGGTTTTGATGTTAGAGCAGCCTGAAAAAGCGATACAATATGTATTTAATTAGAAGCCAAAATATAGCCAAAATATAGCTTTAAGTGGACATTTAAACCTTTAATTTTAAAATCCTATATCAGAATAGTCCAATATTACCCAGTGACAGTCTGGGATGTGTATACTATCACCCTGATGTGAAATGAGACTGGCTAAACAGGAGGTTTCGATGTTAGATCAGCCTGAAAAAGAGATACAATATGCCTTTAATTAGAAGCCAAAATATAGCCAAAATATAGATTTAATTGGACATTTAACAATTTAATTTTTAAATCCTGTATCAGAATACTCCAATATTACCCAGTGACAGTCTGGGATGTGTCTACTATCACCCTGATGTGAAATGAGACTGGCTAAACAGGAGGTTTCTAATTCAGAGCAGCCTGAAAAAGCAATACAATATGTATTTAATTAGAAGCCAAAATATAGATTTTATTGGACATTTAACAATTTAATTTTTAAATCCTGTATCAGAATAGTCCAATATTACCCAGTGACAGTCTGGGATGTGTATACTATCATCCTGATGTGAAATGAGTCTGGCTAAACAGGAGGTTTCGATGTTAGAGCAGCCTGAAAAAGAGTTACAATATGGCTTAAATTAGAAACCTGAAAAAGAGTTGAAATATAGCTTTGGTTGAACATTTAAACCTTTAATTTTTAAATCCTATATCAGAATAGTCCAATATTACCCAGTGACAGTCTGGGATGTGTATACTATCACCCTGACGTGAAATTAGTCTGGCTAAACAGGAGGTTTCGATGTTAGAGCAGCCTGAAAAAGAGGTACAATATGGCTTCAATTAGAAGCCTGAAAAAGAGTTGAAATATAGCTTTGGGTGGACATTTAAACCTTTAATTTTTAAATCCTATATCAGACTAGTCCAATATTACCCAGTGACAGTATGGGATGTGTATACTATCACCCTGACGTGAAATTAGTCTGGCTAAACAGGAGGTTTCGATGTTAGAGCAGCCTGAAAAAGAGTTACAATATGGCTTCAATTAGAAGCCTGAAAAATAGTTGAAATATAGCTTTGGGTGGACATTTAAACCTTTCATTTTTAAATCCTATATCAGAATAGTCCAATATTACCCAGTGACAGTCTGGGATGTGTATACTATGATCCTGACGTGAAATGAGTCTGGCAAAACAGGAGGTTTCGATGGTAGATCAGCCTGAAAAAGAGATACAATATGCCTTTAATTAGAAGCCAAAATATAGCCAAAATATAGATTTAATTGGACATTTAACAATTTAATTTTTAAATCCTGTATCAGAATACTCCAATATTACCCAGTGACAGTCTGGGATGTGTCTACTATCACCCTGATGTGAAATGAGACTGGCTAAACAGGAGGTTTCTAATTCAGAGCAGCCTGAAAAAGCAATACAATATGTATTTAATTAGAAGCCAAAATATAGCCAAAATATAGATTTTATTGGACATTTAACAATTTAATTTTTAAATCCTGTATCAGAATAGTCCAATATTACCCAGTGACAGTCTGGGTTGTGTATACTATCACCCTCATTTGAAATGAGCCTGGCTAAACAGGAGGTTTCTTTTTTAGAGCAGCCTGAAAAAGCGATACAATATGTATTTAATTAGAAGCCAAAATATAAATGATATATAGATTTAATTGGACATTTAAGACTTTAATTTTAAAATCCTATATCTGAATAGTCCAATATTACCCAGTGACAGTCTGGGATGTGTATACTATCACCCTGATGTGAAATGAGTCTGGCTAAACAGGAGGTTTCGATGTTATAGAAGCCTGAAAAAGAGTTACAATATGGCTTCAATTAGAAGCCTGAAAAAGAGTTGAAATATAGCTTTGGTTGAACATTTAAACCTTTAATTTTTAAATCCTATATCAGAATAGTCCAATATTACCCAGTGACAGTCTGGGATGTGTATACTATCACCCTGACGTGAAATGAGTCTGGCTAAACAGGAGGTTTCGATGTTAGAGCAGCCTGAAAAAGAGTTACAATATGGCTTCAATTAGAAGCCTGAAAAAGAGTTGAAATATAGCTTTGGGTGGACATTTAAACCTTTAATTTTTGAATCCTATATCAGACTAGTCCAATATTACCCAGTGACAGTCTGGGATGTGTATACTATCACCCTGACGTGAAATGAGTCTGGCTAAACAGGAGGTTTTGATGTTAGAGCAGCCTGAAAAAGCGATACAATATGTATTTAATTAGAAGCCAAAATATAGCCAAAATATAGCTTTAAGTGGACATTTAAACCTTTAATTTTAAAATCCTATATCAGAATAGTCCAATATTACCCAGTGACAGTCTGGGATGTGTATACTATCACCCTGATGTGAAATGAGACTGGCTAAACAGGAGGTTTCGATGTTAGATCAGCCTGAAAAAGAGATACAATATGCCTTTAATTAGAAGCCAAAATATAGCCAAAATATAGATTTAATTGGACATTTAACAATTTAATTTTTAAATCCTGTATCAGAATACTCCAATATTACCCAGTGACAGTCTGGGATGTGTCTACTATCACCCTGATGTGAAATGAGACTGGCTAAACAGGAGGTTTCTAATTCAGAGCAGCCTGAAAAAGCAATACAATATGTATTTAATTAGAAGCCAAAATATAGCCAAAATATAGATTTTATTGGACATTTAACAATTTAATTTTTAAATCCTGTATCAGAATAGTCCAATATTACCCAGTGACAGTCTGGGATGTGTATACTATCATCCTGATGTGAAATGAGTCTGGCTAAACAGGAGGTTTCGATGTTAGAGCAGCCTGAAAAAGAGTTACAATATGGCTTCAATTAGAACCCTGAAAAAGAGTTGAAATATAGCTTTGGTTGAACATTTAAACCTTTAATTTTTAAATCCTATATCAGAATAGTCCAATATTACCCAGTGACAGTCTGGGATGTGTATACTATCACCCTGACGTGAAATGAGTCTGGCTAAACAGGAGGTTTCGATGTTAGAGCAGCCTGAAAAAGAGTTACAATATGGCTTCAATTAGAAGCCTGAAAAAGAGTTGAAATATAGCTTTGGGTGGACATTTAAACCTTTAATTTTTGAATACTGTATCAGACTAGTCCAATATTACCCAGTGACAGTCTGGGATGTGTATACTATCACCCTGACGTGAAATGAGTCTGGCTAAACAGGAGGTTTTGATGTTAGAGCAGCCTGAAAAAGCGATACAATATGTATTTAATTAGAAGCCAAAATATAGCCAAAATATAGCTTTAAGTGGACATTTAAACCTTTAATTTTAAAATCCTATATCAGAATAGTCCAATATTACCCAGTGACAGTCTGGGATGTGTATACTATCACCCTGATGTGAAATGAGACTGGCTAAACAGGAGGTTTCGATGTTAGATCAGCCTGAAAAAGAGATACAATATGCCTTTAATTAGAAGCCAAAATATAGCCAAAATATAGATTTAATTGGACATTTAACAATTTAATTTTTAAATCCTGTATCAGAATACTCCAATATTACCCAGTGACAGTCTGGGATGTGTCTACTATCACCCTGATGTGAAATGAGACTGGCTAAACAGGAGGTTTCTAATTCAGAGCAGCCTGAAAAAGCAATACAATATGTATTTAATTAGAAGCCAAAATATAGATTTTATTGGACATTTAACAATTTAATTTTTAAATCCTGTATCAGAATAGTCCAATATTACCCAGTGACAGTCTGGGATGTGTATACTATCATCCTGATGTGAAATGAGTCTGGCTAAACAGGAGGTTTCGATGTTAGAGCAGCCTGAAAAAGAGTTACAATATGGCTTAAATTAGAAACCTGAAAAAGAGTTGAAATATAGCTTTGGTTGAACATTTAAACCTTTAATTTTTAAATCCTATATCAGAATAGTCCAATATTACCCAGTGACAGTCTGGGATGTGTATACTATCACCCTGACGTGAAATTAGTCTGGCTAAACAGGAGGTTTCGATGTTAGAGCAGCCTGAAAAAGAGGTACAATATGGCTTCAATTAGAAGCCTGAAAAAGAGTTGAAATATAGCTTTGGGTGGACATTTAAACCTTTAATTTTTAAATCCTATATCAGACTAGTCCAATATTACCCAGTGACAGTATGGGATGTGTATACTATCACCCTGACGTGAAATGAGTCTGGCTAAACAGGAGGTTTCGATGTTAGAGCAGCCTGAAAAATAGTTACAATATGGCTTCAATTAGAAGCCTGAAAAATAGTTGAAATATAGCTTTGGGTGGACATTTAAACCTTTCATTTTTAAATCCTATATCAGAATAGTCCAATATTACCCAGTGACAGTCTGGGATGTGTATACTATGATCCTGACGTGAAATGAGTCTGGCAAAACAGGAGGTTTCGATGGTAGATCAGCCTGAAAAAGAGATACAATATGCCTTTAATTAGAAGCCAAAATATAGCCAAAATATAGATTTAATTGGACATTTAACAATTTAATTTTTAAATCCTGTATCAGAATACTCCAATATTACCCAGTGACAGTCTGGGATGTGTCTACTATCACCCTGATGTGAAATGAGACTGGCTAAACAGGAGGTTTCTAATTCAGAGCAGCCTGAAAAAGCAATACAATATGTATTTAATTAGAAGCCAAAATATAGCCAAAATATAGATTTTATTGGACATTTAACAATTTAATTTTTAAATCCTGTATCAGAATAGTCCAATATTACCCCGTGACAGTCTGGGTTGTGTATACTATCACCCTCATTTGAAATGAGCCTGGCTAAACAGGAGGTTTCTTTTTTAGAGCAGCCTGAAAAAGCGATACAATATGTATTTAATTAGAAGCCAAAATATAAATGATATATAGATTTAATTGGACATTTAAGACTTTAATTTTAAAATCCTATATCTGAATAGTCCAATATTACCCAGTGACAGTCTGGGATGTGTATACTATCACCCTGATGTGAAATGAGTCTGGCTAAACAGGAGGTTTCGATGTTATAGAAGCCTGAAAAAGAGTTACAATATGGCTTCAATTAGAAGCCTGAAAAAGAGTTGAAATATAGCTTTGGTTGAACATTTAAACCTTTAATTTTTAAATCCTATATCAGAATAGTCCAATATTACCCAGTGACAGTCTGGGATGTGTATACTATCACCCTGACGTGAAATGAGTCTGGCTAAACAGGAGGTTTCGATGTTAGAGCAGCCTGAAAAAGAGTTACAATATGGCTTCAATTAGAAGCCTGAAAAAGAGTTGAAATATAGCTTTGGGTGGACATTTAAACCTTTAATTTTTGAATCCTATATCAGACTAGTCCAATATTACCCAGTGACAGTCTGGGATGTGTATACTATCACCCTGACGTGAAATGAGTCTGGCTAAACAGGAGGTTTTGATGTTAGAGCAGCCTGAAAAAGCGATACAATATGTATTTAATTAGAAGCCAAAATATAGCCAAAATATAGCTTTAAGTGGACATTTAAACCTTTAATTTTAAAATCCTATATCAGAATAGTCCAATATTACCCAGTGACAGTCTGGGATGTGTATACTATCACCCTGATGTGAAATGAGACTGGCTAAACAGGAGGTTTCGATGTTAGATCAGCCTGAAAAAGAGATACAATATGCCTTTAATTAGAAGCCAAAATATAGCCAAAATATAGATTTAATTGGACATTTAACAATTTAATTTTTAAATCCTGTATCAGAATACTCCAATATTACCCAGTGACAGTCTGGGATGTGTCTACTATCACCCTGATGTGAAATGAGACTGGCTAAACAGGAGGTTTCTAATTCAGAGCAGCCTGAAAAAGCAATACAATATGTATTTAATTAGAAGCCAAAATATAGCCAAAATATAGATTTTATTGGACATTTAACAATTTAATTTTTAAATCCTGTATCAGAATAGTCCAATATTACCCAGTGACAGTCTGGGATGTGTATACTATCATCCTGATGTGAAATGAGTCTGGCTAAACAGGAGGTTTCGATGTTAGAGCAGCCTGAAAAAGAGTTACAATATGGCTTCAATTAGAACCCTGAAAAAGAGTTGAAATATAGCTTTGGTTGAACATTTAAACCTTTAATTTTTAAATCCTATATCAGAATAGTCCAATATTACCCAGTGACAGTCTGGGATGTGTATACTATCACCCTGACGTGAAATGAGTCTGGCTAAACAGGAGGTTTCGATGTTAGAGCAGCCTGAAAAAGAGTTACAATATGGCTTCAATTAGAAGCCTGAAAAAGAGTTGAAATATAGCTTTGGGTGGACATTTAAACCTTTAATTTTTGAATACTGTATCAGACTAGTCCAATATTACCCAGTGACAGTCTGGGATGTGTATACTATCACCCTGACGTGAAATGAGTCTGGCTAAACAGGAGGTTTTGATGTTAGAGCAGCCTGAAAAAGCGATACAATATGCCTTTAATTAGAAGCCAAAATATAGCCAAAATATAGATTTAATTGGACATTTAACAATTTAATTTTTAAATCCTGTATCAGAATACTCCAATATTACCCAGTGACAGTCTGGGATGTGTCTACTATCACCCTGATGTGAAATGAGACTGGCTAAACAGGAGGTTTCTAATTCAGAGCAGCCTGAAAAAGCAATACAATATGTATTTAATTAGAAGCCAAAATATAGATTTTATTGGACATTTAACAATTTAATTTTTAAATCCTGTATCAGAATAGTCCAATATTACCCAGTGACAGTCTGGGATGTGTATACTATCATCCTGATGTGAAATGAGTCTGGCTAAACAGGAGGTTTCGATGTTAGAGCAGCCTGAAAAAGAGTTACAATATGGCTTAAATTAGAAACCTGAAAACGAGTTGAAATATAGCTTTGGTTGAACATTTAAACCTTTAATTTTTAAATCCTATATCAGAATAGTCCAATATTACCCAGTGACAGTCTGGGATGTGTATACTATCACCCTGACGTGAAATTAGTCTGGCTAAACAGGAGGTTTCGATGTTAGAGCAGCCTGAAAAAGAGGTACAATATGGCTTCAATTAGAAGCCTGAAAAAGAGTTGAAATATAGCTTTGGGTGGACATTTAAACCTTTAATTTTTAAATCCTATATCAGACTAGTCCAATATTACCCAGTGACAGTATGGGATGTGTATACTATCACCCTGACGTGAAATGAGTCTGGCTAAACAGGAGGTTTCGATGTTAGAGCAGCCTGAAAAAGCGATACAATATGTATTTAATTAGAAGCCAAGATATAGCCAAAATATAGATTTAATTGGACATTTAACAATTTAATTTTTAAATCCTGTATCAGAATAGTCCAATATTACCCAGTGACAGTCTGGGATGTGTATACTATCATCCTGATGTGAAATGAGTCTGGCTAAACAGGAGGTTTCGATGTTTGAGCAGCCTGAAAAAGAGTTACAATATGTCTTTAATTAGCAGCCTGAAAAAAAGTTGAAATATAGCTTTAAGTGGACATTTAAACCTTTAATTTTAAAATCCTATATCTGAATAGTCCAATATTACCCAGTGACAGTCTGGGATGTGTATACTATCACCCTGACGTGAAATGAGTCTGGCTAAACAGGAGGTTTCGATGTTAGAGCAGCCTGAAAAAGCGATACAATATTTACTTAATTAGAAGCCAAAATATAGCCAAAATATAGCTTTAAGTGGACGTTTAAACCTTTAATTTTAAAATCCTACATCAGAATAGTCCAATATTACCCAGTGACAGTCTGGGATGTGTATACTATGACCCTGACGTGAAAAGAGTCTGGCAAAACAGGAGGTTTCGATGTTAGATCAGCCTGAAAAAGAGATACAATATGCCTTTAATTAGAAGCCAAAATATAGCCAAAATATAGATTTAATTGGACATTTAACACTTTAATTTTTAAATCCTGTATCAGAATAGTCCAATATTACCCAGTGACAGTCTGGGATGTGTATACTATCATCCTGATGTGAAATGAGTCTGGCTAAACAGGAGGTTTCGATGTTAGAGCAGCCTGAAAAACAGTTAAAATAGGGCTTCAATTAGAAGCCTGAAAAAGAGTTAAAATATAGCTTTGGGTGAACATTTAAACCTTTAATTTGTAATTCCTATATCAGAATAGTCCAATATTACCCAGTGACAGTCTGGGAGGCGTATACTATCACCGTGACGTGAAATGAGTCTGGCTAAACAAGAGGTTTCGATGTTAGAGCAGCCTGAAAAAGAGTTACAATATGTCTTTAATTAGCAGCCTGAAAAATTGTTGAAATATAGCTTTAAGTGGACATTTAAACCTTTAATTTTAAAATCCTATATCTGAATAGTCCAATATTACCCAGTGACAGTCTGGGATGTGTATACTATCACCCTGATGTGAAATGAGACTGGCTAAACAGGAGGTTTCTACTTTAGAGCAGCCTGAAAAAGCGATACAATATGTATTTAATTAGAAGCCAAAATATAGCCAAAATATAGATTTTATTGGACATTTAACAATTTAATTTTTAAATCCGGTATCAGAATAGTCCAATATTACCCAGTGACAGTCTGGGATGTGTATACTATCACCTTGACGTGAAATGAGTCTGGCTGAACAGGAGGTTTCGATGTTAGAGCAGCCTGAAAAAGAGTTACAATATGGCTTCAATTAGAAGCCTGAATAAGAGTTGAAATATAGCTTTGGGTGGACATTTAAACCTTTAATTTTTGAATCCTATATCAGACTAGTCCAATATTACCCAGTGACAGTCTGGGATGTGTATACTATCACCCTGACGTGAAATGAGTCTGGCTAAACAGGATGTTTTGATGTTAGAGCAGCCTGAAAAAGCGATACAATATGTATTTAATTAGAAGCCAAAATATAGCCAAAATATAGCTTTAAGTGGACATTTAAACCTTTAATTTTAAAATCCTATATAAGAATAGTCCAATATTACCCAGTGACAGTCTGGGATGTGTATACTATCACCCTGATGTGAAATGAGACTGGCTAAACAGGAGGTTTCGATGTTAGATCAGCCTGAAAAAGAGATACAATATGCCTTTAATTAGAAGCCAAAATATAGCCAAAATATAGATTTAATTGGACATTTAACAATTTAATTTTTAAATCCTGTATCAGAATACTCCAATATTACCCAGTGACAGTCTGGGATGTGTCTACTATCACCCTGATGTGAAATGAGACTGGCTAAACAGGAGGTTTCTAATTCAGAGCAGCCTGAAAAAGCAATACAATATGTATTTAATTAGAAGCCAAAATGTAGATTTTATTGGACATTTAACAATTTAATTTTTAAATCCTGTATCAGAATACTCCAATATTACCCAGTGACAGTCTGGGATGTGTATACTATCACCCTGACGTGAAATGAGTCTGGCTAAACAGGAGGTTTCGATGTTAGAGCAGCCAGAAAAAGAGTTACAATATGGCTTCAATTAGAAGCCTGAAAAAGAGTTGAAATATAGCTTTGGGTGGACATTTAAACCTTTAATTTTTAAATCCTACATCAGAATAGTCCAATATTACCCAGTGACAGTTTGGGATGTGTATACTATCACCCTGATGTGAAATGAGACTGGCTAAACAGGAGGTTTCTACTTTAGAGCAGCCTGAAAAAGCGATACAATATGTATTTAATTAGAAGCCAAAATATAGCCAAAATATAGATTTAATTGGACATTTAACAATTTAATTTTTAAATCCTGTATCAGAATACTCCAATATTACCCAGTGACAGTCTGGGATGTGTATACTATCATCCTGATGTGAAATGAGTCTGGCTAAACAGGAGGTTTCGATGTTAGAGCAGCCTGAAAAAGAGTTACAATATGGCTTCAATTAGAAGCCTGAAAAAGAGTTGAAATATAGCTTTGGGTGGACATTTAAACCTTTAATTTTAAAATCTTGTATGAGAATAGTCCAATATTACCCAGTGACAGTTTGGGATGTGTATACTATCACCCTGACGTGAAATGAGTCTGGCTAAACAGGAGGTTTCGATGTTAGAGCAGCCTGAAAAAGAGTTACAATATGGCTTCAATTAGAAGCCTGAAAAATAGTTGAAATATAGCTTTGGGTGGACATTTAAACCTTTCATTTTTAAATCCTATATCAGAATAGTCCAATATTACCCAGTGACAGTCTGGGATGTGTATACTATGATCCTGACGTGAAATGAGTCTGGCAAAACAGGAGGTTTCGATGGTAGATCAGCCTGAAAAAGAGATACAATATGCCTTTAATTAGAAGCCAACATATAGCCAAAATATAGATTTAATTGGACATTTAACACTTTAATTTTTAAATCCTGTATCAGAATAGTCCAATATTACCCAGTGACAGTCTGGGATGTGTATACTATCATCCTGATGTGAAATGAGTCTGGCTAAACAGGACGTTTCGATGTTAGAGCAGCCTGAAAAACAGTTAAAATAGGGCTTCAATTAGAAGCCTGAAAAATAGTTAAAATATAGCTTTGGGTGAACATTTAAACCTTTAATTTGTAATTCCTATATCAGACTAGTCCAATATTACCCAGTGACAGTCTGGGATGTGTATACTATCACCCTGACGTGAAATGAGTCTGGCTAAACAGGAGGTTTCGATGTTAGAGCAGCCTGAAAAAGAGTTACAATATGGCTTCAATTAGAAGCCTGAAAAAGAGTTGAAATATAGCTTTGGTTGAACATTTAAACCTTTCATTTTTAAATCCTATATCAGAATAGTCCAATATTACCCAGTGACAGTCTGGGATGTGTATACTATGATCCTGACGTGAAATGAGTCTGGCAAAACAGGAGGTTTCGATGGTAGATCAGCCTGAAAAAGAGATACAATATGCCTTTAATTAGAAGCCAAAATATAGCCAAAATATAGATTTAATTGGACATTTAACACTTTAATTTTTAAATCCTGTATCAGAATAGTCCAATATTACCCAGTGACAGTCTGGGATGTGTATACTATCACCCTGATGTGAAATGAATCTGGCTAAACAGGAGTTTTCGATGTTAGAGCAGCCTGAAAAAGAGTTACAATATGGCTTCAATTAGAAGCCTGAAAAATAGTTGAAATATAGCTTTGGTTGAACATTTAAACCTTTTATTTTTAAATCCTATATCAGACTAGTCCAATATTACCCAGTGACAGTCTGGGATGTGTATACTATCACCCTGACGTGAAATGAGTCTGGCTAAACAGGAGGTTTCGATGTTAGAGCAGCCTGAAAAAGAGTTACAATATGGCTTCAATTAGAAGTCTGAAAAAGAGTTGAAATATAGCTTTGGGTGGACATTTAAACGTTTAATTTTTAAATCCTATATCAGACTAGTCCAATATTACCCAGTGACAGTCTGGGATGTGTATACTATCACCCTGACGTGAAATGAGTCTGGCTAAACAGGAGGTTTTGATGTTAGAGCAGCCTGAAAAAGCGATACAATATGTATTTAATTAGAAGCCAAAATATAGCCAAAATATAGCTTTAAGTGGACATTTAAACCTTTAATTTTAAAATCCTATATCAGACTAGTCCAATATTACCCAGTGACAGTCTGGGATGTGTATACTATCACCCCGATGTGAAATTAGTCTGGCTAAACAGGAGGTTTCTACTTTAGAGCAGCCTGAAAAAGTGATACAATATGTATTCAATTAGAAGCCAAAATATAGCCAAAATATAGATTTAATTGGACATTTAACAATTTAATTTTTAAATACTGTATCAGAATAGTCCAATATTACCCAGTGACGGTCTGAGATGTGTATATTATCACCCTGACGTGAAATGAGTCTGGCTAAACAGGAGGTTTCGATGTTAGAGCAGCCTGAAAAAGAGTTACAACATGGCTTCAATTAGAAGCCTGAAAAAGAGTTGAAATATAGCTTTGGGTGGACATTTGAACCAGGAGGTTTCGATGTTAGAGCAGCCTGAAAAAGAGTTACAATATGTCTTTAATTAGCAGCCTGAAAAATTGTTGAAATATAGCTTTAAGTGGACATTTAAACCTTTAATTTTAAAATCCTATATCTGAATAGTCCAATATTACCCAGTGACAGTCTGGGATGTGTATACTATCACCCTGACGTGAAATGAGTCTGGCTAAACAGGAGGTTTCGATGTTAGAGCAGCCTGAAAAAGAGTTACAATATGGCTTCAATTAGAAGCCTGAAAAAGAGTTGAAATATAGCTTTGGTTGAACATTTAAACCTTTCATTTTTAAATCCTATATCAGAATAGTCCAATATTACCCAGTGACAGTCTGGGATGTGTATACTATGATCCTGACGTGAAATGAGTCTGGCAAAACAGGAGGTTTCGATGGTAGATCAGCCTGAAAAAGAGATACAATATGCCTTTAATTAGAAGCCAAAATATAGCCAAAATATAGATTTAATTGGACATTTAACACTTTAATTTTTAAATCCTGTATCAGAATAGTCCAATATTACCCAGTGACAGTCTGGGATGTGTATACTATCACCCTGATGTGAAATGAATCTGGCTAAACAGGAGTTTTCGATGTTAGAGCAGCCTGAAAAAGAGTTACAATATGGCTTCAATTAGAAGCCTGAAAAATAGTTGAAATATAGCTTTGGTTGACCATTTAAACCTTTTATTTTTAAATCCTATATCAGACTAGTCCAATATTACCCAGTGACAGTCTGGGATGTGTATACTATCACCCTGACGTGAAATGAGTCTGGCTAAACAGGAGGTTTCGATGTTAGAGCAGCCTGAAAAAGAGTTACAATATGGCTTCAATTAGAAGTCTGAAAAAGAGTTGAAATATAGCTTTGGGTGGACATTTAAACGTTTAATTTTTAAATCCTATATCAGACTAGTCCAATATTACCCAGTGACAGTCTGGGATGTGTATACTATCACCCTGACGTGAAATGAGTCTGGCTAAACAGGAGGTTTTGATGTTAGAGCAGCCTGAAAAAGCGATACAATATGTATTTAATTAGAAGCCAAAATATAGCCAAAATATAGCTTTAAGTGGACATTTAAACCTTTAATTTTAAAATCCTATATCAGACTAGTCCAATATTACCCATTGACAGTCTGGGATGTGTATACTATCACCCCGATGTGAAATTAGTCTGGCTAAACAGGAGGTTTCTACTTTAGAGCAGCCTGAAAAAGTGATACAATATGTATTCAATTAGAAGCCAAAATATAGCCAAAATATAGATTTAATTGGACATTTAACAATTTAATTTTTAAATACTGTATCAGAATAGTCCAATATTACCCAGTGACGGTCTGAGATGTGTATATTATCACCCTGACGTGAAATGAGTCTGGCTAAACAGGAGGTTTCGATGTTAGAGCAGCCTGAAAAAGAGTTACAACATGGCTTCAATTAGAAGCCTGAAAAAGAGTTGAAATATAGCTTTGGGTGGACATTTGAACCAGGAGGTTTCGATGTTAGAGCAGCCTGAAAAAGAGTTACAATATGTCTTTAATTAGCAGCCTGAAAAATTGTTGAAATATAGCTTTAAGTGGACATTTAAACCTTTAATTTTAAAATCCTATATCTGAATAGTCCAATATTACCCAGTGACAGTCTGGGATGTGTATACTATCACCCTGATGTGAAATGAGTCTGGCTAAACAGGAGGTTTTGATGTTAGAGCAGCCTGAAAAAGCGATACAATATGTATTTAATTAGAAGCCAAAATATAGCCAAAATATAGCTTTAAGTGGACATTTAAACCTTTAATTTTAAAATCCTATATCAGACTAGTCCAATATTACCCAGTGACAGTCTGGGATGTGTATACTATCATCCTGATGTGAAATGAGTCTGGCTAAACAGGAGGTTTCGATGTTAGAGCAGCCTGAAAAAGAGTTACAATATGGCTTCAATTAGAAGCCTGAAAAAGAGTTGAAATATAGCTTTGGTTGAACATTTAAACCTTTAATTTTTAAATCCTATATCAGACTAGTGCAATATTACCCAGTGACAGTCTGGGATGTGTATACTATCACCCTGACGTGAAATGAGTCTGGCTAAACAGGAGGTTTTGATGTTAGAGCAGCCTGAAAAAGCGATACAATATGTATTTAATTAGAAGCCAAAATATAGCCAAAATATAGCTTTAAGTGGACATTTAAACCTTTAATTTTAAAATCCTATATCAGACTAGTCTCATATTACCCAGTGACAGTCTGGGATGTGTATACCATCAGCCTGACGTGAAATGAGTCTGGCTAAACAGGAGGTTTCTACTTTAGAGCAGCCTGAAAAAGCGATACAATATGTATTTAATTAGAAGCCAAAATATAGCCAAAATATAGCTTTAAGTGGACATTTAAACCTTTAATTTTAAAATCCTATATCAGACTAGTCCCATATTACCCAGTGACAGTCTGGGATGTGTATACTATCACCTTGACGTGAAATGAGTCTGGCTAAACAAGAGGTTTCGATGTTAGAGCAGCCTGAAAAAGAGTTACAATATGTATTTAATTAGAAGCCAAGATATAGCCAAAATATAGATTTAATTGGACATTTAACAATTTAATTTTTAAATCCTGTATCAGAATCGTCCAATATTACCCAGTGACAGTCTGGTATGTGTATACTATCATCCTGATGTGAAATGAGTCTGGCTAAACAGGAGGTTTCGATGTTAGAGCAGCCTGAAAAAGAGTTACAATATGGCTTCAATTAGAAGCCTGATAAAGAGTTGAAATATAGCTTTGGTTGAACATTTAAACCTTTAATTTTTAAATCCTATATCTGAATAGTCCAATACTACCCAGTGACAGTCTGGGATGTGTATACTATCACCCTGACGTGAAATGAGTCTGGCTAAACAGGAGGTTTCGATGTTAGATCAGCCTGAAAAAGAGATACAATATGTATTTAATTAGAAGCCAAGATATAGCCAAAATATAGATTTAATTGGACATTTAACAATTTAATTTTTAAATCCTGTATCAGAATAGTCCAATATTACCCAGTGACAGTCTGGGATGTGTATACTATCATCCTGATGTGAAATGAGTCTGGCTAAACAAGAGGTTTCGATGTTAGAGCAGCCTGAAAAAGAGTTACAATATGTCTTTAATTAGCAGCCAAAAAAAAAGTTGAAATATAGCTTTAAGTGGACATTTAAACCTTTAATTTTAAAATCCTATATCTGAATAGTCCAATATTACCCAGTGACAGTCTAGGATGTGTATACTATCACCCTGATGTGAAATGAGTCTGGCTAAACAGGAGTTTTCGATGTTAGAGCAGCCTGAAATAGAATTACAATATGTCTTTAATTAGCAGCCTGAAAAAAAGTTGAAATATAGCTTTGGGTGGACATTTAAACCTTTAATTTTAAAATCCTATATCTGAGTAGTCCAATATTACCCAGTGACAGTCTGGGATGTGTATACTATCACCCTGATGTGAAATGAGTCTGGCTAAACAGGAGGTTTCGATGTTAGAGCAGCCTGAAAAAGCGATACGATATTTATTTAATTAGAAGCCAAAATATAGCCAAAATATAGCTTTAAGTGGACTTTTAAACCTTTAATTTTAAAATCCTACATCAGAATAGTCCAATATTACCCAGTGACATTTTGGGATGTGTATACTATCACGCTGATGTGAAATGAGACTGGCTAAACAGGAGGTTTCTACTTTAGAGCAGCCTGAAAAAGCGATACAATATGTATTTAATTAGAAGCCAAAATATAGCCAAAATATAGATTTAATTGGACATTTAACAATTTAATTTTTAAATCCTGTATCAGAATACTCCAATATTACCCAGTGACAGTCTGGGATGTGTATACTATCATCCTGATGTGAAATGAGTCTGGCTAAACAGGAGGTTTCGATGTTAGAGCAGCCTGAAAAAGAGTTACAATATGGCTTCAATTAGAAGCCTGAAAAAGAGTTGAAATATAGCTTTGGTTGAACATTTAAACGTTTAATTTTTAAATCCTATATCAGAATAGTCCAATATTACCCAGTGACAGTCTGGGATGTGTATACTATCACCCTGACGTGAAATGAGTCTGGCTAAACAGGAGGTTTCGATGTTAGAGCAGCCTGAAAAAGAGTTACAATATGGCTTCAATTAGAAGCCTGAAAAAGAGTTGAAATATAGCTTTGGGTGGACATTTAAACCTTTAATTTTTAAATCCTATATCAGACTAGTCCAATATTACCCAGTGACAGTCTTGGATGTGTATACTATCATCCTGATGTGAAATGAGTCTGGCTAAACAAGAGGTTTCGATGTTAGAGCAGCCTGAAAAAGAGTTACAATATGACTTCAATTAGAAGCCTGAAAAAGAGTTGAAATATAGCTGTGGGTGGACATTTAAACCTTTAATTTTTAAATCCTATATCAGACTAGTCCAATATTACCCAGTGACAGTATGGGATGTGTATACTATCACCCTGACGTGAAATGAGTCTGGCTAAACAGGAGGTTTCGATGTTAGAGCAGCCTGAAAAAGCGATACAATATTTATTTAATTAGAAGCCAAAATATAGCCAAAATATAGCTTTAAGTGGACATTTAAACCTTTAATTTTAAAATCCTACATCAGAATAGTCCAATATTACCCAGTGACATTTTGGGATGTGTATACTATCACCCTGATGTGAAATGAGACTGGCTAAACAGGAGGTTTCTACTTTAGAGCAGCCTGAAAAAGCGATACAATATGTATTTAATTAGAAGCCAAAATATAGCCAAAATATAGATTTAATTGGACATTTAACAATTTAATTTTTAAATCCTGTATCAGAATAGTCCAATATTACCCAGTGACAGTCTGGGATGTGTATACTATCACCCTGACGTGAAATGAGTCTGGCTAAACAGGAGGTTTCGATGTTAGAGCAGCCTGAAAAAGAGTTACAATATGGCTTCAATTAGAAGCCTGAAAAATAGTTGAAATATAGCTTTGGGTGGACATTTAAACCTTTAATTTTTAAATCCTATATCAGAATAGTCCAATATTACCCAGTGACAGTCTGGGCTGTGTATACTATGACACTGACGTGAAATGAGTCTGGCAAAACAGGAGGTTTCGATGTTAGATCAGCCTGAAAAAGAGATACAATATGCCTTTAATTAGAAGCCAAAATATAGCCAAAATATAGATTTAATTGGACATTTAACACTTTAGTTTTTAAATCCTGTATCAGAATAGTCCAATATTACCCAGTGACAGTCTGGGATGTGTATACTATCATCCTGATGTGAAATGAGTCTGGCTAAGCAGGAGGTTTCGATGTTAGAGCAGCCTGAAAAACAGTTAAAATAGGGCTTCAATTAGAAGCCTGAAAAAGAGTTAAAATATAGCTTTGGGTGAACATTTAAACCTTTAATTTGTAATTCCTATATCAGAATAGTCCAATATTACCCAGTGACAGTCTGGGATGCGTATACTATTACCCTGACGTGAAATGAGTCTGGCTAAACAGGAGGTTTCGATGTTAGATCAGCCTGAAAAAGAGATACAATATGCCTTTAATTAGAAGCCAAAATATAGCCAAAATATAGATTTAATTGGACATTTAACACTTTAATTTTTAAATCCTGTTTCAGAATAGTCCAATATTACCCAGTGACAGACTGGGATGTGTATACTATCATCCTGATATGAAATGAGTCTGGCTAAACAGAAGGTTTCGATGTTAGAGCAGCCTGAAAAAGAGTTACAATATGTCTTTAATTAGCAGCCTGAAAAATTGTTGAAATATAGCTTTAAGTGGACATTTAAACCTTTAATTTTAAAATCCTATATCAGAATAGTCCAATATTACCCAGTGACAGTCTGGGATGTGTATACTATCACCCTGATGTGAAATGAGTCTGGCTAAACAGGAGGTTTCGATGTTAGAGCAGCCTGAAAAAGAGTTACAATATGACTTCAATTAGAAGCCTGAAAAAGAGTTGAAATATAGCTGTGGGTGGACATTTAAACCTTTAATTTTTAAATCCTATATCAGAATAGTCCAATATTACCCAGTGACATTCTGGGATGTGTATACTATCACCCTGACGTGAAATGAGTCTGGCTAAACAGGAGGTTTCTACTTTAGAGCAGCCTGAAAAAGTGATACAATATGTATTCAATTAGAAGCCAAAATATAGCCAAAATATAGATTTAATTGGACATTTAACAATTTAATTTTTAAATCCTGTATCAGAATAGTCCAATATTACCCAGTGACAGTCTGGGATGTGTATACTATCACCCTGATGTGAAATGAGTCTGGCTAAACAGGAGGTTTCTACTTTAGAGCAGCCTGAAAAAGTGATACAATATGTATTCAATTAGAAGCCAAAATATAGCCAAAATATAGATTTAATTGGACATTTAACAATTTAATTTTTAAATCCTGTATCAGAATAGTCCAGTATTACCCAGTGACAGTCTGCGATGTGTATACTATCATCCTGATGTGAAATGAGTCTGGCTAAACAGGAGGTTTCGATGTTAGAGCAGCCTGAAAAAGAGTTACAATATGGCTTCAATTAGAAGCCTGAAAAAGAGTTGAAATATAGCTTTGGGTGGACATTTAAACCTTTAATTTTTAAATCCTATATCAGAATAGTCCAATATTACCCAGTGACAGTCTGGGATGTGTATACTATCACACTGACGTGAAATGAGTCTGGCTAAACAGGAGGTTTCGATGTTAGAGCAGCCTGAAAAAGAGATAAAATATGTCTTTAATTAGCAGCCTGAAAAAGAGTTACAACATGGCTTCAATTAGAAGCCTGAAAAAGAGTTGAAATATAGCTTTGGGTGGACATTTAAACATTTAATTTTTAAATCCTATATCAGAATATTCCACTTTTACCCAGTGACAGTCTGGGATGTGTATACTATCACCCTGACGTGAAATGAGTCTGGCTAAACAGGAGGTTTCGATGTTAGATCAGCCTGAAAAAGAGATACAATATGCCTTTAATTAGAAGCCAAAATATAGCCAAAATATAGATTTAATTGGACATTTAACACTTTAATTTTTAAATCCTGTATCAGAATAGTCCAATATTACCCAGTGACAGACTGGGATGTGTATACTATCATCCTGATATGAAATGAGTCTGGCTAAACAGAAGGTTTCGATGTTAGAGCAGCCTGAAAAAGAGTTACAATATGTCTTTAATTAGCAGCCTGAAAAATTGTTGAAATATAGCTTTAAGTGGACATTTAAACCTTTAATTTTAAAATCCTATATCAGAATAGTCCAATATTACCCAGTGACAGTCTGGGATGTGTATACTATCACCCTGATGTGAAATGAGTCTGGCTAAACAGGAGGTTTCGATGTTAGAGCAGCCTGAAAAAGAGTTACAATATGACTTCAATTAGAAGCCTGAAAAAGAGTTGAAATATAGCTGTGGGTGGACATTTAAACCTTTAATTTTTAAATCCTATATCAGAATAGTCCAATATTACCCAGTGACATTCTGGGATGTGTATACTATCACCCTGACGTGAAATGAGTATGGCTAAACAGGAGGTTTCTACTTTAGAGCAGGCTGAAAAAGCGATACAATATGTATTCAATTAGAAGCCAAAATATAGCCAAAATATAGATTTAATTGGACATTTAACAATTTAATTTTTAAATCTCGTATCAGAATAGTCCAATATTACCCAGTGACAGTCTGGGATGTGTAAACTATCATCCTGATGTGAAATGAGTCTGGCTAAACAGGAGGTTTCGATGTTAGAGTAGCCTGAAAAAGAGTTACAATATGTCTTTAATTAGCAGCCTGAAAAATTGTTGAAATATAGCTTTAAGTGGACATTTAAACCTTTAATTTTAAAATCCTATATCAGACTAGTCCAATATTACCCAGTGACAGTCTGGGATGTGTATACTATCACCCTGATGTGAAATGAGTCTGGCTAAACAGGAGGTTTCTACTTTAGAGCAGCCTGAAAAAGCGATACAATATGTATTCAATTAGAAGCCAAAATATAGCCAAAATATAGATTTAATTGGACATTTAACAATTTAATTTTTAAATCCCGTATCAGAATAGTCCAATATTACCCAGTGACAGTCTGGGATGTGTATACTATCATCCTGATGTGAAATTAGTCTGTCTAAACAGGAGGTTTCGATGTTAGAGCAGCCTGAAAAAGAGTTACAATATGGCTTCAATTAAAAGCCTGAAAAAGAGTTGAAATATAGCTTTGGTGGACATTTAAACCTTTAATTTTTAAATCCTATATCAGAATAGTCCAATATTACCCAGTGACAGTCTGGGATGTGTATACTATCACCCTGATGTGAAATGAGTCTGGCTAAACAGGAGGTTTTGATGTTAGATCAGCCTGAAAAAGAGATACAATATGCCTTTAATTAGAAGCCAAAATATAGCCAAAATATAGATTTAATTGGACATTTAACACTTTAAATTTAAATCCTGTATCAGAATAGTCCAATATTACCCAGTGACAGTCTGGGATGTGTATACTATCACCCTGATGTGAAATGAGTCTGGCTAAACAGGAGGTTTCTACTTTAGAGCAGCCTGAAAAAGCGATACAATATGTATTCAATTAGAAGCCAAAATATAGCCAAAATATAGATTTAATTGGACATTTAACAATTTAATTTTTAAATCCCGTATCAGAATAGTCCAATATTACCCAGTGACAGTCTGGGATGTGTATACTATCATCCTGATGTGAAATGAGTCTGTCTAAACAGGAGGTTTCGATGTTAGAGCAGCCTGAAAAAGAGTTACAATATGGCTTCAATTAAAAGCCTGAAAAAGAGTTGAAATATAGCTTTGGTGGACATTTAAACCTTTCATTTTTAAATCCTATATCAGAATAGTCCAATATTACCCAGTGACAGTCTGGGATGTGTATACTATCACCCTGATGTGAAATGAGTCTGGCTAAACAGGAGGTTTTGATGTTAGATCAGCCTGAAAAAGAGATACAATATGCCTTTAATTAGAAGCCAAAATATAGCCAAAATATAGATTTAATTGGACATTTAACACTTTAAATTTAAATCCTGTATCAGAATAGTCCAATATTACCCAGTGACAGTCTGGGATGTGTATACTATCACCCTGATGTGAAAGGAGTCTGGCTAAACAGGAGGTTTCTACTTTAGAGCAGCCTGAAAAAGCGATACAATATGTATTCAATTAGAAGCCAAAATATAGCCAAAATATAGATTTAATTGGACATTTAACAATTTAATTTTTAAATCCCGTATCAGAATAGTCCAATATTACCCAGTGACAGTCTGGAATGTGTATACTATCATCCTGATGTGAAATGAGTCTGTCTAAACAGGAGGTTTCGATGTTAGAGCAGCCTGAAAAAGAGTTACAATATGGCTTCAATTAAAAGCCTGAAAAAGAGTTGAAATATAGCTTTGGTGGACATTTAAACCTTTCATTTTTAAATCCTATATCAGAATAGTCCAATATTACCCAGTGACAGTCTGGGATGTGTATACTATCACCCTGATGTGAAATGAGTCTGGCTAAACAGGAGGTTTTGATGTTAGATCAGCCTGAAAAAGAGATACAATATGCCTTTAATTAGAAGCCAAAATATAGCCAAAATATAGATTTAATTGGACATTTAACACTTTAAATTTAAATCCTGTATCAGAATAGTCCAATATTACCCAGTGACAGTCTGGGATGTGTATACTATCACGCTGATGTGAAAGGAGTCTGGCTAAACAGGAGGTTTCTACTTTAGAGCAGCCTGAAAAAGCGATACAATATGTATTCAATTAGAAGCCAAAATATAGCCAAAATATAGATTTAATTGGACATTTAACAATTTAATTTTTAAATCCCGTATCAGAATAGTCCAATATTACCCAGTGACAGTCTGGGATGTGTATACTATCATCCTGATGTGAAATGAGTCTGTCTAAACAGGAGGTTTCGATGTTAGAGCAGCCTGAAAAAGAGTTACAATATGGCTTCAATTAGAAGCCTGAAAAAGAGTTGAAATATAGCTTTGGGTGGACATTTAAACCTTTAATTTTTAAATCCTATATCAGAATAGTCCAATATTACCCAGTGACAGTCTGGGATGTGTATACTATCACCCTGATGTGAAATGAGTCTGGCTAAACAGGAGTTTTCGATGTTAGAGCAGCCTGAAAAAGAGTTACAATATGCCTTTAATTAGCAGCCTGAAAAATTGTTGAAATATAGCTTTAAGTGGACATTTAAACCTTTAATTTTAAAATCCTATATCAGACTAGTCCAATATTACCCAGTGACAGTCTGGGATGTGTATACTATCACCCTGACGTGAAATGAGTCTGGCTAAACAAGAGGTTTCGATGTTAGAGCAGCCTGAAAAAGAGTTACAATATGGCTTCAATTAGAAGCCTGAAAAAGAGTTGAAATATAGCTTTGGGTGGACATTTAAACCTTTAATTTTTAAATCCTATATCAGAATAGTCCAATATTACCCAGTGACAGTCTGGGATGTGTATACTATCACCCTGACGTGAAATGAGTCTGGCTAAACAGGAGGTTTTGATGTTAGAGCAGCCTGAAAAAGCGATACAATATGTATTTAATTAGAAGCCAAAATATAGCCAAAATATAGCTTTAAGTGGACATTTAAACCTTTAATTTTAAAATCCTATATCAGACTAGTCCAATATTACCCAGTGACAGTCTGGGATGTGTATACTATCACCCTGATGTGAAATGAGTCTGGCTAAACAGGAGGTTTCTACTTTAGAGCAGCCTTAAAAAGAGTTACAATATGACTTCAATTAGAAGCCTGAAAAAGAGTTGAAATATAGCTGTAAGTGGACATTTAAACCTTTAATTTTAAAATCCTATATCAGACTAGTCCAATATTACCCAGTGACAGTCTGGGATGTGTATACTATCACCCTGATGTGAAATGAGTCTGGCTAAACAGGAGGTTTCTACTTTAGAGCAGGCTGAAAAAGCGATACAATATGTATTCAATTAGAAGCCAAAATATAGCCAAAATATAGATTTAATTGGACATTTAACAATTTAATTTTTAAATCTCGTATCAGAATAGTCCAATATTACCCAGTGACAGTCTGGGATGTGTATACTATCATCCTGATGTGAAATGAGTCTGGCTAAACAGGAGGTTTCGATGTTAGAGTAGCCTGAAAAAGAGTTACAATATGGCTTCAATTAGAAGCCTGAAAAAGAGTTGAAATATAGCTTTGGTGGACATTTAAACCTTTAATTTTTAAATCCTATATCTGAATAGTCCAATATTACCCAGTGACAGTCTGGGATGTGTATACTATCACCCTGACGTGAAATGAGTCTGGCTAAACAGGAGGTTTTGATGTTAGAGCAGCCTGAAAAAGCGATACAATATGTATTTAATTAGAAGCCAAAATATAGCCAAAATATAGCTTTAAGTGGACATTTAAACCTTTAATTTTAAAATCCTATATCAGACTAGTCCAATATTACCCAGTGACAGTCTGGGATGTGTATACTATCACCCTGATGTGAAATGAGTCTGGCTAAACAGGAGGTTTCTACTTTAGAGCAGCCTGAAAAAGCGATACAATATGTATTCAATTAGAAGCCAAAATATAGCCAAAATATAGATTTAATTGGACATTTAACAATTTAATTTTTAAATCCCGTATCAGAATAGTCCAATATTACCCAGTGACAGTCTGGGATGTGTACACTATCATCCTGATGTGAAATGAGTCTGTCTAAACAGGAGGTTTCGATGTTAGAGCAGCCTGAAAAAGAGTTACAATATGGCTTCAATTAAAAGCCTGAAAAAGAGTTGAAATATAGCTTTGGTGGACATTTAAACCTTTAATTTTTAAATCCTATATCAGAATAGTCCAATATTACCCAGTGACAGTCTGGGATGTGTATACTATCACCCTGATGTGAAATGAGTCTGGCTAAACAGGAGGTTTTGATGTTAGATCAGCCTGAAAAAGAGATACAATATGCCTTTAATTAGAAGCCAAAATATAGCCAAAATATAGATTTAATTGGACATTTAACACTTTAAATTTAAATCCTGTATCAGAATAGTCCAATATTACCCAGTGACAGTCTGGGATGTGTATACTATCATCCTGATGTGAAATGAGTCTGTCTAAACAGGAGGTTTCGATGTTAGAGCAGCCTGAAAAAGAGTTACAATATGGCTTCAATTAAAAGCCTGAAAAAGAGTTGAAATATAGCTTTGGTGGACATTTAAACCTTTAATTTTAAAATCCTATATCAGACTAGTCCAATATTACCCAGTGACAGTCTGGGATGTGTATCCTATCACCCTGATGTGAAATGAGTCTGGCTAAACAGGAGGTTTCTACTTTAGAGCAGCCTTAAAAAGAGTTACAATATGACTTCAATTAGAAGCCTGAAAAAGAGTTGAAATATAGCTTTAAGTGGACATTTAAACCTTTAATTTTAAAATCCTATATCAGACTAGTCCAATATTACCCAGTGACAGTCTGGGATGTGTATACTATCACCCTGATGTGAAATGAGTCTGGCTAAACAGGAGGTTTCTACTTTAGAGCAGGCTGAAAAAGCGATACAATATGTATTCAATTAGAAGCCAAAATATAGCCAAAATATAGATTTAATTGGACATTTAACAATTTAATTTTTAAATCTCGTATCAGAATAGTCCAATATTACCCAGTGACAGTCTGGGATGTGTATACTATCATCCTGATGTGAAATGAGTCTGGCTAAACAGGAGGTTTCGATGTTAGAGTAGCCTGAAAAAGAGTTACAATATGGCTTCAATTAGAAGCCTGAAAAAGAGTTGAAATATAGCTTTGGTGGACATTTAAACCTTTAATTTTTAAATCCTATATCTGAATAGTCCAATATTACCCAGTGACAGTCTGGGATGTGATACTATCACCCTGACGTGAAATGAGTCTGGCTAAACAAGAGGTTTCGATGTTAGAGCAGCCTGAAAAAGAGTTACAATATGGCTTCAATTAGAAGCCTGAAAAAGAGTTGAAATATAGCTTTGGGTGGACATTTAAACCTTTAATTTTTAAATCCTATATCAGAATAGTCCAATATTACCCAGTGACAGTCTGGGATGTGTATACTATCACCCTGACGTGAAATGAGTCTGGCTAAACAGGAGGTTTTGATGTTAGAGCAGCCTGAAAAAGCGATACAATATGTATTTAATTAGAAGCCAAAATATAGCCAAAATATAGCTTTAAGTGGACATTTAAACCTTTAATTTTAAAATCCTATATCAGACTAGTCCAATATTACCCAGTGACAGTCTGGGATGTGTATACTATCACCCTGATGTGAAATGAGTCTGGCTAAACAGGAGGTTTCTACTTTAGAGCAGCCTGAAAAAGCGATACAATATGTATTCAATTAGAAGCCAAAATATAGCCAAAATATAGATTTAATTGGACATTTAACAATTTAATTTTTAAATCCCGTATCAGAATAGTCCAATATTACCCAGTGACAGTCTGGGATGTGTACACTATCATCCTGATGTGAAATGAGTCTGTCTAAACAGGAGGTTTCGATGTTAGAGCAGCCTGAAAAAGAGTTACAATATGGCTTCAATTAAAAGCCTGAAAAAGAGTTGAAATATAGCTTTGGTGGACATTTAAACCTTTAATTTTTAAATCCTATATCAGAATAGTCCAATATTACCCAGTGACAGTCTGGGATGTGTATACTATCACCCTGATGTGAAATGAGTCTGGCTAAACAGGAGGTTTTGATGTTAGATCAGCCTGAAAAAGAGATACAATATGCCTTTAATTAGAAGCCAAAATATAGCCAAAATATAGATTTAATTGGACATTTAACACTTTAAATTTAAATCCTGTATCAGAATAGTCCAATATTACCCAGTGACAGTCTGGGATGTGTATACTATCATCCTGATGTGAAATGAGTCTGTCTAAACAGGAGGTTTCGATGTTAGAGCAGCCTGAAAAAGAGTTACAATATGGCTTCAATTAAAAGCCTGAAAAAGAGTTGAAATATAGCTTTGGTGGACATTTAAACCTTTAATTTTAAAATCCTATATCAGACTAGTCCAATATTACCCAGTGACAGTCTGGGATGTGTATACTATCACCCTGATGTGAAATGAGTCTGGCTAAACAGGAGGTTTCTACTTTAGAGCAGGCTGAAAAAGCGATACAATATGTATTCAATTAGAAGCCAAAATATAGCCAAAATATAGATTTAATTGGACATTTAACAATTTAATTTTTAAATCCCGTATCAGAATAGTCCAATATTACCCAGTGACAGTCTGGGATGTGTATACTATCATCCTGATGTGAAATGAGTCTGGCTAAACAGGAGGTTTCGATGTTAGATCAGCCTGAAAAAGAGATACAATATGCCTTTAATTAGAAGCCAAAATATAGCCAAAATATAGATTTAATTGGACATTTAACACTTTAATTTTTAAATCCTGTATCAGAATAGTCCAATATTACCCAGTGACAGTCTAGGATGTGTATACTATCACCCTGATGTGAAATGAGTCTGGCTAAACAGGAGTTTTCGATGTTAGAGCAGCCTGAAAAAGAGTTACAATATGTCTTTAATTAGCAGCCTGAAAAATTGTTGAAATATAGCTTTAAGTGGACATTTAAACCTTTCATTTTAAAATCCTATATCAGACTAGTCCAATATTACCCAGTGACAGTCTGGGATGTGAATACTATCACCCTGATGTGAAATGAGTCTGGCTAAACAGGAGTTTTCTACTTTAGAGCAGGCTGAAAAAGCGATACAATATGTATTCAATTAGAAGCCAAAATATAGCCAAAATATAGATTTAATTGGACATTTAACAATTTAATTTTTAAATCCCGTATCAGAATAGTCCAATATTACCCAGTGACAGTCTGGGATGTGTATACTACCATCCTGATGTGAAATGAGTCTGGCTACACAGGAGGTTTCGATGTTAGAGTAGCCTGAAAAAGAGTTACAATATGGCTTCAATTAGAAGCCTGAAAAAGAGTTGAAATATAGATTTAATTGGACATTTAACAATTTAATTTTTAAATCCCGTATCAGAATAGTCCAATATTACCCAGTGACAGTCTGGGATGTGTATACTATCACCCTGATGTGAAATGAGTCTGGCTAAACAGGAGTTTTCGATGTTAGAGCAGCCTGAAAAAGAGTTACAATATGTCTTTAATTAGCAGCCTGAAAAATTGTTGAAATATAGCTTTAAGTGGACATTTAAACCTTTAATTTTAAAATCCTATATCAGACTAGTCCAATATTACCCAGTGACAGTCTGGGATGTGTATACTATCACCCTGATGTGAAATGAGTCTGGCTAAACAGGAGGTTTCTACTTTAGAGCAGGCTGAAAAAGCGATACAATATGTATTCAATTAGAAGCCAAAATATAGCCAAAATATAGATTTAATTGGACATTTAACAATTTAATTTTTAAATCCCGTATCAGAATAGTCCAATATTACCCAGTGACAGTCTGGGATGTGTATACTATCATCCTGATGTGAAATGAGTCTGGCTACACAGGAGGTTTCGATGTTAGAGTAGCCTGAAAAAGAGTTACAATATGGCTTCAATTAGAAGCCTGAAAAAGAGTTGAAATATAGATTTAATTGGACATTTAACAATTTAATTTTTAAATCCCGTATCAGAATAGTCCAATATTACCCAGTGACAGTCTGGGATGTGTACACTATCATCCTGATGTGAAATGAGTCTGTCTAAACAGGAGGTTTCGATGTTAGAGCAGCCTGAAAAAGAGTTACAATATGGCTTCAATTAAAAGCCTGAAAAAGAGTTGAAATATAGCTTTGGTGGACATTTAAACCTTTAATTTTTAAATCCTATATCAGAATAGTCCAATATTACCCAGTGACAGTCTGGGATGTGTATACTATCACCCTGATGTGAAATGAGTCTGGCTAAACAGGAGGTTTTGATGTTAGATCAGCCTGAAAAAGAGATACAATATGCCTTTAATTAGAAGCCAAAATATAGCCAAAATATAGATTTAATTGGACATTTAACACTTTAAATTTAAATCCTGTATCAGAATAGTCCAATATTACCCAGTGACAGTCTGGGATGTGTATACTATCATCCTGATGTGAAATGAGTCTGTCTAAACAGGAGGTTTCGATGTTAGAGCAGCCTGAAAAAGAGTTACAATATGGCTTCAATTAAAAGCCTGAAAAAGAGTTGAAATATAGCTTTGGTGGACATTTAAACCTTTAATTTTAAAATCCTATATCAGACTAGTCCAATATTACCCAGTGACAGTCTGGGATGTGTATACTATCACCCTGATGTGAAATGAGTCTGGCTAAACAGGAGGTTTCTACTTTAGAGCAGGCTGAAAAAGCGATACAATATGTATTCAATTAGAAGCCAAAATATAGCCAAAATATAGATTTAATTGGACATTTAACAATTTAATTTTTAAATCCCGTATCAGAATAGTCCAATATTACCCAGTGACAGTCTGGGATGTGTATACTATCATCCTGATGTGAAATGAGTCTGGCTAAACAGGAGGTTTCGATGTTAGATCAGCCTGAAAAAGAGATACAATATGCCTTTAATTAGAAGCCAAAATATAGCCAAAATATAGATTTAATTGGACATTTAACACTTTAATTTTTAAATCCTGTATCAGAATAGTCCAATATTACCCAGTGACAGTCTAGGATGTGTATACTATCACCCTGATGTGAAATGAGTCTGGCTAAACAGGAGTTTTCGATGTTAGAGCAGCCTGAAAAAGAGTTACAATATGTCTTTAATTAGCAGCCTGAAAAATTGTTGAAATATAGCTTTAAGTGGACATTTAAACCTTTAATTTTAAAATCCTATATCAGACTAGTCCAATATTACCCAGTGACAGTCTGGGATGTCTATACTATCACCCTGATGTGAAATGAGTCTGGCTAAACAGGAGGTTTCTACTTTAGAGCAGGCTGAAAAAGCGATACAATATGTATTCAATTAGAAGCCAAAATATAGCCAAAATATAGATTTAATTGGACATTTAACAATTTAATTTTTAAATCCCGTATCAGAATAGTCCAATATTACCCAGTGACAGTCTGGGATGTGTATACTATCATCCTGATGTGAAATGAGTCTGGCTACACAGGAGGTTTCGATGTTAGAGTAGCCTGAAAAAGAGTTACAATATGGCTTCAATTAGAAGCCTGAAAAAGAGTTGAAATATAGATTTAATTGGACATTTAACAATTTAATTTTTAAATCCCGTATCAGAATAGTCCAATATTACCCAGTGACAGTCTGGGATGTGTATACTATCACCCTGATGTGAAATGAGTCTGGCTAAACAGGAGTTTTCGATGTTAGAGCAGCCTGAAAAAGAGTTACAATATGTCTTTAATTAGCAGCCTGAAAAATTGTTGAAATATAGCTTTAAGTGGACATTTAAACCTTTAATTTTAAAATCCTATATCAGACTAGTCCAATATTACCCAGTGACAGTCTGGGATGTGTATACTATCACCCTGATGTGAAATGAGTCTGGCTAAACAGGAGGTTTCTACTTTAGAGCAGGCTGAAAAAGCGATACAATATGTATTCAATTAGAAGCCAAAATATAGCCAAAATATAGATTTAATTGGACATTTAACAATTTAATTTTTAAATCCCGTATCAGAATAGTCCAATATTACCCAGTGACAGTCTGGGATGTGTATACTATCATCCTGATGTGAAATGAGTCTGGCTAAACAGGAGGTTTCGATGTTAGATCAGCCTGAAAAAGAGATACAATATGCCTTTAATTAGAAGCCAAAATATAGCCAAAATATAGATTTAATTGGACATTTAACACTTTAATTTTTAAATCCTGTATCAGAATAGTCCAATATTACCCAGTGACAGTCTAGGATGTGTATACTATCACCCTGATGTGAAATGAGTCTGGCTAAACAGGAGTTTTCGATGTTAGAGCAGCCTGAAAAAGAGTTACAATATGTCTTTAATTAGCAGCCTGAAAAATTGTTGAAATATAGCTTTAAGTGGACATTTAAACCTTTAATTTTAAAATCCTATATCAGACTAGTCCAATATTACCCAGTGACAGTCTGGGATGTGAATACTATCACCCTGATGTGAAATGAGTCTGGCTAAACAGGAGTTTTCTACTTTAGAGCAGGCTGAAAAAGCGATACAATATGTATTCAATTAGAAGCCAAAATATAGCCAAAATATAGATTTAATTGGACATTTAACAATTTAATTTTTAAATCCCGTATCAGAATAGTCCAATATTACCCAGTGACAGTCTGGGATGTGTATACTACCATCCTGATGTGAAATGAGTCTGGCTACACAGGAGGTTTCGATGTTAGAGTAGCCTGAAAAAGAGTTACAATATGGCTTCAATTAGAAGCCTGAAAAAGAGTTGAAATATAGATTTAATTGGACATTTAACAATTTAATTTTTAAATCCCGTATCAGAATAGTCCAATATTACCCAGTGACAGTCTGGGATGTGTATACTATCACCCTGATGTGAAATGAGTCTGGCTAAACAGGAGTTTTCGATGTTAGAGCAGCCTGAAAAAGAGTTACAATATGTCTTTAATTAGCAGCCTGAAAAATTGTTGAAATATAGCTTTAAGTGGACATTTAAACCTTTAATTTTAAAATCCTATATCAGACTAGTCCAATATTACCCAGTGACAGTCTGGGATGTGTATACTATCACCCTGATGTGAAATGAGTCTGGCTAAACAGGAGGTTTCTACTTTAGAGCAGGCTGAAAAAGCGATACAATATGTATTCAATTAGAAGCCAAAATATAGCCAAAATATAGATTTAATTGGACATTTAACAATTTAATTTTTAAATCCCGTATCAGAATAGTCCAATATTACCCAGTGACAGTCTGGGATGTGTATACTATCATCCTGATGTGAAATGAGTCTGGCTACACAGGAGGTTTCGATGTTAGAGTAGCCTGAAAAAGAGTTACAATATGGCTTCAATTAGAAGCCTGAAAAAGAGTTGAAATATAGATTTAATTGGACATTTAACAATTTAATTTTTAAATCCCGTATCAGAATAGTCCAATATTACCCAGTGACAGTCTGGGATGTGTACACTATCATCCTGATGTGAAATGAGTCTGTCTAAACAGGAGGTTTCGATGTTAGAGCAGCCTGAAAAAGAGTTACAATATGGCTTCAATTAAAAGCCTGAAAAAGAGTTGAAATATAGCTTTGGTGGACATTTAAACCTTTAATTTTTAAATCCTATATCAGAATAGTCCAATATTACCCAGTGACAGTCTGGGATGTGTATACTATCACCCTGATGTGAAATGAGTCTGGCTAAACAGGAGGTTTTGATGTTAGATCAGCCTGAAAAAGAGATACAATATGCCTTTAATTAGAAGCCAAAATATAGCCAAAATATAGATTTAATTGGACATTTAACACTTTAAATTTAAATCCTGTATCAGAATAGTCCAATATTACCCAGTGACAGTCTGGGATGTGTATACTATCATCCTGATGTGAAATGAGTCTGTCTAAACAGGAGGTTTCGATGTTAGAGCAGCCTGAAAAAGAGTTACAATATGGCTTCAATTAAAAGCCTGAAAAAGAGTTGAAATATAGCTTTGGTGGACATTTAAACCTTTAATTTTAAAATCCTATATCAGACTAGTCCAATATTACCCAGTGACAGTCTGGGATGTGTATACTATCACCCTGATGTGAAATGAGTCTGGCTAAACAGGAGGTTTCTACTTTAGAGCAGGCTGAAAAAGCGATACAATATGTATTCAATTAGAAGCCAAAATATAGCCAAAATATAGATTTAATTGGACATTTAACAATTTAATTTTTAAATCCCGTATCAGAATAGTCCAATATTACCCAGTGACAGTCTGGGATGTGTATACTATCATCCTGATGTGAAATGAGTCTGGCTAAACAGGAGGTTTCGATGTTAGATCAGCCTGAAAAAGAGATACAATATGCCTTTAATTAGAAGCCAAAATATAGCCAAAATATAGATTTAATTGGACATTTAACACTTTAATTTTTAAATCCTGTATCAGAATAGTCCAATATTACCCAGTGACAGTCTAGGATGTGTATACTATCACCCTGATGTGAAATGAGTCTGGCTAAACAGGAGTTTTCGATGTTAGAGCAGCCTGAAAAAGAGTTACAATATGTCTTTAATTAGCAGCCTGAAAAATTGTTGAAATATAGCTTTAAGTGGACATTTAAACCTTTAATTTTAAAATCCTATATCAGACTAGTCCAATATTACCCAGTGACAGTCTGGGATGTGAATACTATCACCCTGATGTGAAATGAGTCTGGCTAAACAGGAGTTTTCTACTTTAGAGCAGGCTGAAAAAGCGATACAATATGTATTCAATTAGAAGCCAAAATATAGCCAAAATATAGATTTAATTGGACATTTAACAATTTAATTTTTAAATCCCGTATCAGAATAGTCCAATATTACCCAGTGACAGTCTGGGATGTGTATACTACCATCCTGATGTGAAATGAGTCTGGCTACACAGGAGGTTTCGATGTTAGAGTAGCCTGAAAAAGAGTTACAATATGGCTTCAATTAGAAGCCTGAAAAAGAGTTGAAATATAGATTTAATTGGACATTTAACAATTTAATTTTTAAATCCCGTATCAGAATAGTCCAATATTACCCAGTGACAGTCTGGGATGTGTATACTATCACCCTGATGTGAAATGAGTCTGGCTAAACAGGAGTTTTCGATGTTAGAGCAGCCTGAAAAAGAGTTACAATATGTCTTTAATTAGCAGCCTGAAAAATTGTTGAAATATAGCTTTAAGTGGACATTTAAACCTTTAATTTTAAAATCCTATATCAGACTAGTCCAATATTACCCAGTGACAGTCTGGGATGTGTATACTATCACCCTGATGTGAAATGAGTCTGGCTAAACAGGAGGTTTCTACTTTAGAGCAGGCTGAAAAAGCGATACAATATGTATTCAATTAGAAGCCAAAATATAGCCAAAATATAGATTTAATTGGACATTTAACAATTTAATTTTTAAATCCCGTATCAGAATAGTCCAATATTACCCAGTGACAGTCTGGGATGTGTATACTATCATCCTGATGTGAAATGAGTCTGGCTACACAGGAGGTTTCGATGTTAGAGTAGCCTGAAAAAGAGTTACAATATGGCTTCAATTAGAAGCCTGAAAAAGAGTTGAAATATAGATTTAATTGGACATTTAACAATTTAATTTTTAAATCCCGTATCAGAATAGTCCAATATTACCCAGTGACAGTCTGGGATGTGTACACTATCATCCTGATGTGAAATGAGTCTGTCTAAACAGGAGGTTTCGATGTTAGAGCAGCCTGAAAAAGAGTTACAATATGGCTTCAATTAAAAGCCTGAAAAAGAGTTGAAATATAGCTTTGGTGGACATTTAAACCTTTAATTTTTAAATCCTATATCAGAATAGTCCAATATTACCCAGTGACAGTCTGGGATGTGTATACTATCACCCTGATGTGAAATGAGTCTGGCTAAACAGGAGGTTTTGATGTTAGATCAGCCTGAAAAAGAGATACAATATGCCTTTAATTAGAAGCCAAAATATAGCCAAAATATAGATTTAATTGGACATTTAACACTTTAAATTTAAATCCTGTATCAGAATAGTCCAATATTACCCAGTGACAGTCTGGGATGTGTATACTATCATCCTGATGTGAAATGAGTCTGTCTAAACAGGAGGTTTCGATGTTAGAGCAGCCTGAAAAAGAGTTACAATATGGCTTCAATTAAAAGCCTGAAAAAGAGTTGAAATATAGCTTTGGTGGACATTTAAACCTTTAATTTTAAAATCCTATATCAGACTAGTCCAATATTACCCAGTGACAGTCTGGGATGTGTATACTATCACCCTGATGTGAAATGAGTCTGGCTAAACAGGAGGTTTCTACTTTAGAGCAGGCTGAAAAAGCGATACAATATGTATTCAATTAGAAGCCAAAATATAGCCAAAATATAGATTTAATTGGACATTTAACAATTTAATTTTTAAATCCCGTATCAGAATAGTCCAATATTACCCAGTGACAGTCTGGGATGTGTATACTATCATCCTGATGTGAAATGAGTCTGGCTAAACAGGAGGTTTCGATGTTAGATCAGCCTGAAAAAGAGATACAATATGCCTTTAATTAGAAGCCAAAATATAGCCAAAATATAGATTTAATTGGACATTTAACACTTTAATTTTTAAATCCTGTATCAGAATAGTCCAATATTACCCAGTGACAGTCTAGGATGTGTATACTATCACCCTGATGTGAAATGAGTCTGGCTAAACAGGAGTTTTCGATGTTAGAGCAGCCTGAAAAAGAGTTACAATATGTCTTTAATTAGCAGCCTGAAAAATTGTTGAAATATAGCTTTAAGTGGACATTTAAACCTTTAATTTTAAAATCCTATATCAGACTAGTCCAATATTACCCAGTGACAGTCTGGGATGTCTATACTATCACCCTGATGTGAAATGAGTCTGGCTAAACAGGAGGTTTCTACTTTAGAGCAGGCTGAAAAAGCGATACAATATGTATTCAATTAGAAGCCAAAATATAGCCAAAATATAGATTTAATTGGACATTTAACAATTTAATTTTTAAATCCCGTATCAGAATAGTCCAATATTACCCAGTGACAGTCTGGGATGTGTATACTATCATCCTGATGTGAAATGAGTCTGGCTACACAGGAGGTTTCGATGTTAGAGTAGCCTGAAAAAGAGTTACAATATGGCTTCAATTAGAAGCCTGAAAAAGAGTTGAAATATAGATTTAATTGGACATTTAACAATTTAATTTTTAAATCCCGTATCAGAATAGTCCAATATTACCCAGTGACAGTCTGGGATGTGTATACTATCACCCTGATGTGAAATGAGTCTGGCTAAACAGGAGTTTTCGATGTTAGAGCAGCCTGAAAAAGAGTTACAATATGTCTTTAATTAGCAGCCTGAAAAATTGTTGAAATATAGCTTTAAGTGGACATTTAAACCTTTAATTTTAAAATCCTATATCAGACTAGTCCAATATTACCCAGTGACAGTCTGGGATGTGTATACTATCACCCTGATGTGAAATGAGTCTGGCTAAACAGGAGGTTTCTACTTTAGAGCAGGCTGAAAAAGCGATACAATATGTATTCAATTAGAAGCCAAAATATAGCCAAAATATAGATTTAATTGGACATTTAACAATTTAATTTTTAAATCCCGTATCAGAATAGTCCAATATTACCCAGTGACAGTCTGGGATGTGTATACTATCATCCTGATGTGAAATGAGTCTGGCTACACAGGAGGTTTCGATGTTAGAGTAGCCTGAAAAAGAGTTACAATATGGCTTCAATTAGAAGCCTGAAAAAGAGTTGAAATATAGATTTAATTGGACATTTAACAATTTAATTTTTAAATCCCGTATCAGAATAGTCCAATATTACCCAGTGACAGTCTGGGATGTGTATACTATCATCCTGATGTGAAATGAGTCTGTCTAAACAGGAGGTTTCGATGTTAGAGCAGCCTGAAAAAGAGTTACAATATGGCTTCAATTAAAAGCCTGAAAAAGAGTTGAAATATAGCTTTGGTGGACATTTAAACCTTTAATTTTTAAATCCTATATCAGAATAGTCCAATATTACCCAGTGACAGTCTGGGATGTGTATACTATCACCCTGATGTGAAATGAGTCTGGCTAAACAGGAGGTTTTGATGTTAGATCAGCCTGAAAAAGAGATACAATATGCCTTTAATTAGAAGCCAAAATATAGCCAAAATATAGATTTAATTGGACATTTAACACTTTAATTTTTAAATCCTATATCAGACTAGTCCAATATTACCCAGTGACAGTCTGGGATGTGTATACTATCACCCTGATGTGAAATGAGTCTGGCTAAACAGGAGGTTTCTACTTTAGAGCAGCCTGAAAAAGCGATACAATATGTATTCAATTAGAAGCCAAAATATAGCCAAAATATAGATTTAATTGGACATTTAACACTTTAATTTTTAAATCCTGTATCAGAATAGTCCAATATTACCCAGTGACAGTCTGGGATGTGTATAGTATCATCCTGATGTGAAATGAGTCTGGCTAAACAGGAGGTTTCGATGTTAGAGCAGCCTGAAAAAGAGTTACAATATGGCTTCAATTAGAAGCCTGAAAAAGAGTTGAAATATAGCTTTGGGTGGACATTTAAACCTTTAATTTTTAAATCCTGTATCAGACTAGTCCAATATTACCCAGTGACAGTATGGGATGTGTATACTATCACCCTGACGTGAAATGAGTCTGGCTAAACAGGAGGTTTCGATGTTAGAGCAGCCTGAAAAAGAGTTACAATATGTCTTTTATTAGCAACCTGAAAAAAAGTTGAAATATAGCTTTAAGTGGACATTTAAACCTTTAATTTTAAAATCCTATATCAGAATAGTCCAATATTACCCAGTGACAGTCTGGGATGTGTATACTATCACCCTGACGTGAAATGAGTCTGGCTAAACAGGAGGTTTCGATGTTAGAGCAGCCTGAAAAAGAGTTACAATATGGCTTCAATTAGAAGCCTGAGAAAGAGTTGAAATATAGCTTTGGGTGGACATTTAAACCTTTAATTTTTAAATCCTATATCAGAATAGTCCAATATTACCCAGTGACAGTCTGGGATGTGTTTACTATCACACTGACGTGAAATGAGTCTGGCTAAACAGGAGGTTTCGATGTTAGAGCAGCCTGAAAAAGAGTTACAATATGGCTTCAATTAGAAGCCTGAAAAAGAGTTGAAATATAGCTTTGGGTGGACATTTGAACCTTTAATTTTTAAATCCTATATCAGAATAGTCCAATATTACCCAGTGACAGTCTGGGATGTGTTTACTATCACCCTGATGTGAAATGAGTCTGGCTAAACAGGAGGTTTCATTTTTAGAGCAGCCTGAAAAAGAGTTACAATATGGCTTTAATTAGAAGCCAAAATACTGTCAAAATATAGATTTAATTGGACATTTAAACCTTTAATTTTTAAATCCTATATCAGAATACTCCGATATTACCCAGAGACAGTCTGGGATGTGTATACTATCACCCTGACATGAAATGAGTCTCGCTAAACAGGAGGTTTTGTTTTTAGAGCAGCCTGAAAAAGAGTTACAATATGGCTTTAATTAGATTCCAAAATATAGCCAAAATATAGATTTAATTGGACATTTAACAATTTAATTTTTAAATCCTGAATCAGAAAAGTCCAATATTACCCAGTAACAGTCTGGGATGTGTATACTATCATCCTGATGTGAAATGAGTCTGGCTAAACAGGAGGTTTCGATGTTAGAGCAGCCTGAAAAAGAGTTACAATATGTCTTTAATTAGCAGCCTGAAAAAAAGTTGAAATATAGCTTTAAGTGGACATTTAAACCTCTAATTTTAAAATCCTATATCTGAATAGTCCAATATTACCCAGTGACAGTCTGGGATGTGTATACTATCATCCTGACATGAAAAGAGTATGGGTAAACAGGAGGTTTCGATGTTAGAGCAGCCTGAAAAAGAGTTACAATATGGCTTCAATTAGAAGCCTGAAAAAGAGTTGAAATATAGCTTTGGGTGGACATTTAAACCTTTAATTTTTAAATCCTATATCAGACTAGTCCAATATTACCCAGTGACAGTCTGGGATGTGTATACTATCACCCTGACGTGAAATGAGTCTGGCTAAACAAGAGGTTTCGATGTTAGAGCAGCCTGAAAAAGAGTTACAATATGTCTTTTATTAGCAACCTGAAAAAAAGTTGAAATATAGCTTTAAGTGGACATTTAAACCTTTAATTTTAAAATCCTATATCAGAATAGTCCAATATTACCCAGTGACAGTCTGGGATGTGTATACTATCACCCTGACGTGAAATGAGTCTGGCTAAACAGGAGGTTTCGATGTTAGAGCAGCCTGAAAAAGAGTTAAAATATGTCTTTATTTAGCAGCCTGAAAAAGATTTGAAATATAGCTTTGGGTGGACATTTAAACATTTAATTTTTAAATCCTATATAAGAATATTCCAATATTACACAGTGACAGTCTGGGATGTGTATACTATCACCCTGACGTGAAATGAGTCTGGCTAAACAGGAGGTTTCGATGTTAGAGCAGCCTGAAAAAGAGTTACAATATGGCTTCAATTAGAAGCCTGAAAAAGAGTTGAAATATAGCTTTGGGTGGACATTTAAACCTTTAATTTTTCAATCCTATATCAGAATAGTCCAATATTACCCAGTGACAGTCTGGGATGTGTATACTATCACCCTGACGTGAAATGAGTCTGGCTAAACAAGAGGTTTCGATGTTAGAGCAGCCTGAAAAAGAGTTACAATATGGCTTCAATTAGAAGCCTGAGAAAGAGTTGAAATATAGCTTTGGGTGGACATTTAAACCTTTAATTTTTAAATCCTATATCAGAATAGTCCAATATTACCCAGTGACAGTCTGGGATGTGTTTACTATCACCCTGACGTGAAATGAGTCTGGCTAAACAGGAGGTTTCGATGTTAGAGCAGCCTGAAAAAGAGTTACAATATGGCTTCAATTAGAAGCCTGAAAAAGAGTTGAAATATAGCTTTGGGTGGACATTTGAACCTTTAATTTTTAAATCCTATATCAGAATAGTCCAATATTACCCAGTGACAGTCTGGGATGTGTTTACTATCACCCTGATGTGAAATGAGTCTGGCTAAACAGGAGGTTTCATTTTTAGAGCAGCCTGAAAAAGAGTTACAATATGGCTTTAATTAGAAGCCAAAATACTGTCAAAATATAGATTTAATTGGACATTTAAACCTTTAATTTTTAAATCCTATATCAGAATACTCCGATATTACCCAGTGACAGTCTGGGATGTGTATACTATCACCCTGACATGAAATGAGTCTCGCTAAACAGGAGGTTTTGTTTTTAGAGCAGCCTGAAAAAGAGTTACAATATGGCTTTAATTAGATTCCAAAATATAGCCAAAATATAGATTTAATTGGACATTTAACAATTTAATTTTTAAATCCTGAATCAGAAAAGTCCAATATTACCCAGTAACAGTCTGGGATGTGTATACTATCATCCTGATGTGAAATGAGTCTGGCTAAACAGGAGGTTTCGATGTTAGAGCAGCCTGAAAAAGAGTTACAATATGTCTTTAATTAGCAGCCTGAAAAAAAGTTGAAATATAGCTTTAAGTGGACATTTAAACCTCTAATTTTAAAATCCTATATCTGAATAGTCCAATATTACCCAGTGACAGTCTGGGATGTGTATACTATCATCCTGACATGAAATGAGTATGGGTAAACAGGAGGTTTCGATGTTAGAGCAGCCTGAAAAAGAGTTACAATATGGCTTCAATTAGAAGCCTGAAAAAGAGTTGAAATATAGCTTTGGGTGGACATTTAAACCTTTAATTTTTAAATCCTATATCAGACTAGTCCAATATTACCCAGTGACAGTCTGGGATGTGTATACTATCACCCTGACGTGAAATGAGTCTGGCTAAACAAGAGGTTTCGATGTTAGAGCAGCCTGAAAAAGAGTTACAATATGTCTTTTATTAGCAACCTGAAAAAAAGTTGAAATATAGCTTTAAGTGGACATTTAAACCTTTAATTTTAAAATCCTATATCAGAATAGTCCAATATTACCCAGTGACAGTCTGGGATGTGTATACTATCACCCTGACGTGAAATGAGTCTGGCTAAACAGGAGGTTTCGATGTTAGAGCAGCCTGAAAAAGAGTTAAAATATGTCTTTATTTAGCAGCCTGAAAAAGATTTGAAATATAGCTTTGGGTGGACATTTAAACATTTAATTTTTAAATCCTATATCAGAATATTCCAATATTACACAGTGACAGTCTGGGATGTGTATACTATCACCCTGACGTGAAATGAGTCTGGCTAAACAGGAGGTTTCGATGTTAGAGCAGCCTGAAAAAGAGTTACAATATGGCTTCAATTAGAAGCCTGAAAAAGAGTTGAAATATAGCTTTGGGTGGACATTTAAACCTTTAATTTTTCAATCCTATATCAGAATAGTCCAATATTACCCAGTGACAGTCTGGGATGTGTATACTATCACCCTGACGTGAAATGAGTCTGGCTAAACAAGAGGTTTCGATGTTAGAGCAGCCTGAAAAAGAGTTACAATATGTCTTTTATTAGCAACCTGAAAAAAAGTTGAAATATAGCTTTAAGTGGACACTTAAACCTTTAATTTTAAAATCCTGTATCAGAATAGTCCAATATTACCCAGTGACAGTCTGGGATGTGAATACTATCACCCTGACGTGAAATGAGTCTGGCTAAACAGGAGGTTTCGATGTTAGAGCAGCCTGAAAAAGAGTTAAAATATGTCTTTATTTAGCAGCCTGAAAAAGATTTGAAATATAGCTTTGGGTGGACATTTAAACATTTAATTTTTAAATCCTATATCAGAATATTCCAATATTACCCAGTGACAGTCTGGGATGTGTATACTATCATCCTGACATGAAATGAGTATGGGTAAACAGGAGGTTTCGATGTTAGAGCAGCCTGAAAAAGAGTTACAATATGGCTTCAATTAGAAGCCTGAAAAAGAGTTGAAATATAGCTGTGGGTGGACATTTAAACCTTTAATTTTTCAATCCTATATCAGAATAGTCCAATATTACCCAGTGAAAGTCTGGGATGTGTATACTATCACCCTGACGTGAAATGAGTCTGGCTAAACAAGAGGCTTCGATGTTAGAGCAGCCTGAAAAAGAGTTAAAATATGTCATTAATTAGCAGCCTGAAAAAGAGTTACAATATGACTTCAATTAGAAGCCTGAAAAAGAGTTGAAATATAGCTTTGGGTGGACATTTAAACCTTTAATTTTTAAATCCTATATCTGAATAGTCCAATATTACCCAGTGACAGTCTGGGATGTGATACTATAACCCTGACGTGAAATGAGTCTGGCTAAACAAGAGGTTTCGATGTTAGAGCAGCCTGAAAAAGAGTTACAATATGTCTTTAATTAGCAGCCTAAAAAAAGTTGAAATATAGCTTTAAGTGGACATTTAAACCTTTAATTTTAAAATCCTATATCAGAATAGTCCAATATTACCCAGTGACAGTCTGGGATGTGTTTACTATCACCCTGATGTGAAATGAGTCTGGCTAAACAGGAGGTTTCGATGTTAGATCAGCCTGAAAAAGAGATACAATATGCCTTTAATTAGAAGCCAAAATATAGCCAAAATATAGATTTAATTGGACATTTAACACTTTAATTTTTAAATCCTGTATCAGAATAGTCCAATATTACCCAGTGACAGTCTGGGATGTGTATAGTATCATCCTGATGTGAAATGAGTCTGGCTAAACAAGAGGTTTCGATGTTAGAGCAGCCTGAAAAAGAGTTACAATATGTCTTTTATTAGCAACCTGAAAAAAAGTTGAAATATAGCTTTAAGTGGACACTTAAACCTTTAATTTTAAAATCCTGTATCAGAATAGTCCAATATTACCCAGTGACAGTCTGGGATGTGAATACTATCACCCTGACGTGAAATGAGTCTGGCTAAACAGGAGGTTTCGATGTTAGAGCAGCCTGAAAAAGAGTTAAAATATGTCTTTATTTAGCAGCCTGAAAAATATTTGAAATATAGCTTTGGGTGGACATTTAAACATTTAATTTTTAAATCCTATATCAGAATATTCCAATATTACCCAGTGACAGTCTGGGATGTGTATACTATCATCCTGACATGAAATGAGTATGGGTAAACAGGAGGTTTCGATGTTAGAGCAGCCTGAAAAAGAGTTACAATATGGCTTCAATTAGAAGCCTGAAAAAGAGTTGAAATATAGCTGTGGGTGGACATTTAAACCTTTAATTTTTCAATCCTATATCAGAATAGTCCAATATTACCCAGTGAAAGTCTGGGATGTGTATACTATCACCCTGACGTGAAATGAGTCTGGCTAAACAAGAGGCTTCGATGTTAGAGCAGCCTGAAAAAGAGTTAAAATATGTCATTAATTAGCAGCCTGAAAAAGAGTTACAATATGACTTCAATTAGAAGCCTGAAAAAGAGTTGAAATATAGCTTTGGGTGGACATTTAAACCTTTAATTTTTAAATCCTATATCTGAATAGTCCAATATTACCCAGTGACAGTCTGGGATGTGATACTATAACCCTGACGTGAAATGAGTCTGGCTAAACAAGAGGTTTCGATGTTAGAGCAGCCTGAAAAAGAGTTACAATATGTCTTTAATTAGCAGCCTAAAAAAAGTTGAAATATAGCTTTAAGTGGACATTTAAACCTTTAATTTTAAAATCCTATATCAGAATAGTCCAATATTACCCAGTGACAGTCTGGGATGTGTTTACTATCACCCTGATGTGAAATGAGTCTGGCTAAACAGGAGGTTTCGATGTTAGATCAGCCTGAAAAAGAGATACAATATGCCTTTAATTAGAAGCCAAAATATAGCCAAAATATAGATTTAATTGGACATTTAACACTTTAATTTTTAAATCCTGTATCAGAATAGTCCAATATTACCCAGTGACAGTCTGGGATGTGTATAGTATCATCCTGATGTGAAATGAGTCTGGCTAAACAAGAGGTTTCGATGTTAGAGCAGCCTGAAAAAGAGTTACAATATGTCTTTAATTAGCAGCCTGAAAAATTGTTGAAATATAGCTTTAAGTGGACATTTAAACCTTTAATTTTAAAATCCTATATCAGACTAGTCCAATATTACCCAATGACAGTCTGGGATGTGTATACTATCACCCTGATGTGAAATGAGTCTGGCTAAACAGGAGGTTTCTACTTTAGAGCAGCCTGAAAAAGCGATACAATATGTATTCAATTAGAAGCCAAAATATAGCCAAAATATAGATTTAATTGGACATTTAACAATTTAATTTTTGAATCCCGTATCAGAATAGTCCAATATTACCCAGTGACAGTCTGGGATGTGTATACTATCATCCTGATGTGAAATGAGTCTGGCTAAACAGGAGGTTTCGATGTTAGAGCAGCCTGAAAAAGAGTTACAATATGGCTTCAATTAGAAGCCAAAATATAGCCAAAATATAGATTTAATTGGACATTTAACACTTTAATTTTTAAATCCTGTATCAGAATAGTCCAATATTACCCAGTGACAGTCTGGGATGTGTATAGTATCATCCTGATGTGAAATGAGTCTGGCTAAACAAGAGGTTTCGATGTTAGAGCAGCCTGAAAAAGAGTTACAATATGTCTTTAATTAGCAGCCTGAAAAATTGTTGAAATATAGCTTTAAGTGGACATTTAAACCTTTAATTTTAAAATCCTATATCAGACTAGTCCAATATTACCCAATGACAGTCTGGGATGTGTATACTATCACCCTGATGTGAAATTAGTCTGGCTAAACAGGAGGTTTCTACTTTAGAGCAGCCTGAAAAAGCGATACAATATGTATTCAATTAGAAGCCAAAATATAGCCAAAATATAGATTTAATTGGACATTTAACAATTTAATTTTTGAATCCCGTATCAGAATAGTCCAATATTACCCAGTGACAGTCTGGGATGTGTATACTATCATCCTGATGTGAAATGAGTCTGGCTAAACAGGAGGTTTCGATGTTAGAGCAGCCTGAAAAAGAGTTACAATATGGCTTCAATTAGAAGCCAAAATATAGCCAAAATATAGCTTTAAGTGGACATTTAAACCTTTAATTTTAAAATCCTATATCAGACTAGTCCAATATTACCCATTGACAGTCTGGGATGTGTATACTATCATCCTGATGTGAAATGAGTCTGGCTAAACAGGAGGTTTCGATGTTAGAGCAGCCTGAAAAAGAGTTACAATATGGCTTCAATTAGAAGCCAAAATATAGCCAAAATATAGCTTTAAGTGGACATTTAAACCTTTAATTTTAAAATCCTATATCAGACTAGTCCAATATTACCCATTGACAGTCTGGGATGTGTATACTATCACCCTGACGTGAAATGAGTCTGGCTAAACAGGAGGTTTCGATGTTAGAGCAGCCTGAAAAAGAGTTACAATATGGCTTCAATTAGAAGCCTGAAAAAGAGTTGAAATATAGCTTTGGGTGGACATTTAAACCTTTAATTTTTAAATCCTATATCAGACTAGTCCAATATTACCCAGTGACAGTCTGGGATGTGTATACTATCACCCTGACGTGAAATGAGTCTGGCTAAACAAGAGGTTTCGATGTTAGAGCAGCCTGAAAAAGAGTTACAATATGTCTTTTATTAGCAACCTGAAAAAAAGTTGAAATATAGCTTTAAGTGGACATCTAAACCTTTAATTTTAAAATCCTATATCAGAATAGTCCAATATTACCCAGTGACAGTCTGGGATGTGTATACTATCACCCTGATGTGAAATGAGTCTGGCTAAACAGGAGGTTTCGATGTTAGAGCAGCCTGAAAAAGAGTTAAAATATGTCTTTATTTAGCAGCCTGAAAAAGATTTGAAATATAGCTTTGGGTGGACATTTAAACATTTAATTTTTAAATCCTATATCAGAATATTCCAATATTACACAGTGACAGTCTGGGATGTGTATACTATCACCCTGACGTGAAATGAGTCTGGCTAAACAGGAGGTTTCGATGTTAGAGCAGCCTGAATAAGAGTTACAATATGGCTTCAATTAGAAGCCTGAAAAAGAGTTGAAATATAGCTTTGGGTGGACATTTAAACCTTTAATTTTTCAATCCTATATCAGAATAGTCCAATATTACCCAGTGACAGTCTGGGATGTGTATACTATCACCCTGACGTGAAATGAGTCTGGCTAAACAAGAGGTTTCGATGTTAGAGCAGCCTGAAAAAGAGTTACAATATGTCTTTTATTAGCAACCTGAAAAAAAGTTGAAATATAGCTTTAAGTGGACACTTAAACCTTTAATTTTAAAATCCTGTATCAGAATAGTCCAATATTACCCAGTGACAGTCTGGGATGTGAATACTATCACCCTGACGTGAAATGAGTCTGGCTAAACAGGAGGTTTCGATGTTAGAGCAGCCTGAAAAAGAGTTAAAATATGTCTTTATTTAGCAGCCTGAAAAAGATTTGAAATATAGCTTTGGGTGGACATTTAAACATTTAATTTTTAAATCCTATATCAGAATATTCCAATATTACCCAGTGACAGTCTGGGATGTGTATACTATCATCCTGACATGAAATGAGTATGGGTAAACAGGAGGTTTCGATGTTAGAGCAGCCTGAAAAAGAGTTACAATATGGCTTCAATTAGAAGCCTGAAAAAGAGTTGAAATATAGCTGTGGGTGGACATTTAAACCTTTAATTTTTCAATCCTATATCAGAATAGTCCAATATTACCCAGTGAAAGTCTGGGATGTGTATACTATCACCCTGACGTGAAATGAGTCTGGCTAAACAAGAGGCTTCGATGTTAGAGCAGCCTGAAAAAGAGTTAAAATATGTCATTAATTAGCAGCCTGAAAAAGAGTTACAATATGACTTCAATTAGAAGCCTGAAAAAGAGTTGAAATATAGCTTTGGGTGGACATTTAAACCTTTAATTTTTAAATCCTATATCTGAATAGTCCAATATTACCCAGTGACAGTCTGGGATGTGATACTATAACCCTGACGTGAAATGAGTCTGGCTAAACAAGAGGTTTCGATGTTAGAGCAGCCTGAAAAAGAGTTACAATATGTCTTTAATTAGCAGCCTAAAAAAAGTTGAAATATAGCTTTAAGTGGACATTTAAACCTTTAATTTTAAAATCCTATATCAGAATAGTCCAATATTACCCAGTGACAGTCTGGGATGTGTTTACTATCACCCTGATGTGAAATGAGTCTGGCTAAACAGGAGGTTTCGATGTTAGATCAGCCTGAAAAAGAGATACAATATGCCTTTAATTAGAAGCCAAAATATAGCCAAAATATAGATTTAATTGGACATTTAACACTTTAATTTTTAAATCCTGTATCAGAATAGTCCAATATTACCCAGTGACAGTCTGGGATGTGTATAGTATCATCCTGATGTGAAATGAGTCTGGCTAAACAAGAGGTTTCGATGTTAGAGCAGCCTGAAAAAGAGTTACAATATGTATTCAATTAGAAGCCAAAATATAGCCAAAATATAGATTTAATTGGACATTTAACAATTTAATTTTTGAATCCCGTATCAGAATAGTCCAATATTACCCAGTGACAGTCTGGGATGTGTATACTATCATCCTGATGTGAAATGAGTCTGGCTAAACAGGAGGTTTCGATGTTAGAGCAGCCTGAAAAAGAGTTACAATATGGCTTCAATTAGAAGCCAAAATATAGCCAAAATATAGCTTTAAGTGGACATTTAAACCTTTAATTTTAAAATCCTATATCAGACTAGTCCAATATTACCCATTGACAGTCTGGGATGTGTATACTATCACCCTGACGTGAAATGAGTCTGGCTAAACAGGAGGTTTCGATGTTAGAGCAGCCTGAAAAAGAGTTACAATATGGCTTCAATTAGAAGCCTGAAAAAGAGTTGAAATATAGCTTTGGGTGGACATTTAAACCTTTAATTTTTAAATCCTATATCAGACTAGTCCAATATTACCCAGTGACAGTCTGGGATGTGTATACTATCACCCTGACGTGAAATGAGTCTGGCTAAACAAGAGGTTTCGATGTTAGAGCAGCCTGAAAAAGAGTTACAATATGTCTTTTATTAGCAACCTGAAAAAAAGTTGAAATATAGCTTTAAGTGGACATCTAAACCTTTAATTTTAAAATCCTATATCAGAATAGTCCAATATTACCCAGTGACAGTCTGGGATGTGTATACTATCACCCTGATGTGAAATGAGTCTGGCTAAACAGGAGGTTTCGATGTTAGAGCAGCCTGAAAAAGAGTTAAAATATGTCTTTATTTAGCAGCCTGAAAAAGATTTGAAATATAGCTTTGGGTGGACATTTAAACATTTAATTTTTAAATCCTATATCAGAATATTCCAATATTACACAGTGACAGTCTGGGATGTGTATACTATCACCCTGACGTGAAATGAGTCTGGCTAAACAGGAGGTTTCGATGTTAGAGCAGCCTGAATAAGAGTTACAATATGGCTTCAATTAGAAGCCTGAAAAAGAGTTGAAATATAGCTTTGGGTGGACATTTAAACCTTTAATTTTTCAATCCTATATCAGAATAGTCCAATATTACCCAGTGACAGTCTGGGATGTGTATACTATCACCCTGACGTGAAATGAGTCTGGCTAAACAAGAGGTTTCGATGTTAGAGCAGCCTGAAAAAGAGTTACAATATGTCTTTTATTAGCAACCTGAAAAAAAGTTGAAATATAGCTTTAAGTGGACATTTAAACCTTTAATTTTAAAATCCTATATCAGAATAGTCCAATATTACCCAGTGACAGTCTGGGATGTGAATACTATCACCCTGACGTGAAATGAGTCTGGCTAAACAGGAGGTTTCGATGTTAGAGCAGCCTGAAAAAGAGTTAAAATATGTCTTTATTTAGCAGCCTGAAAAAGATTTGAAATATAGCTTTGGGTGGACATTTAAACATTTAATTTTTAAATCCTATATCAGAATATTCCAATATTACCCAGTGACAGTCTGGGATGTGTATACTATCATCCTGACATGAAATGAGTATGGGTAAACAGGAGGTTTCGATGTTAGAGCAGCCTGAAAAAGAGTTACAATATGGCTTCAATTAGAAGCCTGAAAAAGAGTTGAAATATAGCTGTGGGTGGACATTTAAACCTTTAATTTTTCAATCCTATATCAGAATAGTCCAATATTACCCAGTGAAAGTCTGGGATGTGTATACTATCACCCTGACGTGAAATGAGTCTGGCTAAACAAGAGGCTTCGATGTTAGAGCAGCCTGAAAAAGAGTTAAAATATGTCATTAATTAGCAGCCTGAAAAAGAGTTACAATATGACTTCAATTAGAAGCCTGAAAAAGAGTTGAAATATAGCTTTGGGTGGACATTTAAACCTTTAATTTTTAAATCCTATATCTGAATAGTCCAATATTACCCAGTGACAGTCTGGGATGTGATAATATAACCCTGACGTGAAATGAGTCTGGCTAAACAAGAGGTTTCGATGTTAGAGCAGCCTGAAAAAGAGTTACAATATGTCTTTAATTAGCAGCCTAAAAAAAGTTGAAATATAGCTTTAAGTGGACATTTAAACCTTTAATTTTAAAATCCTATATCAGAATAGTCCAATATTACCCAGTGACAGTCTGGGATGTGTTTACTATCACCCTGATGTGAAATGAGTCTGGCTAAACAGGAGGTTTCGATGTTAGATCAGCCTGAAAAAGAGATACAATATGCCTTTAATTAGAAGCCAAAATATAGCCAAAATATAGATTTAATTGGACATTTAACACTTTAATTTTTAAATCCTGTATCAGAATAGTCCAATATTACCCAGTGACAGTCTGGGATGTGTATAGTATCATCCTGATGTGAAATGAGTCTGGCTAAACAAGAGGTTTCGATGTTAGAGCAGCCTGAAAAAGAGTTACAATATGTCTTTAATTAGCAGCCTGAAAAATTGTTGAAATATAGCTTTAAGTGGACATTTAAACCTTTAATTTTAAACTCCTACATCAGAATAGTCCAATATTACCCAGTGACACTTTGGGATGTGTATACTATCACCCTGATGTGAAATGAGTCTGGCTAAACAGGAGTTTTCGATGTTAGAGCAGCCTGAAATAGAGTTACAATATGTCTTTAATTAGCAGCCTGAAAAATAGTTGAAATATAGCTTTGGGTGGACATTTAAACCTTTAATTTTAAAATCCTATATCTGAATAGTCCAATATTACCCAGTGACAGTCTGGGATGTGTATACTATCACCCTGACGTAAAATCAGTCTGGCTGAACAGGAGGTTTCGATGTTAGAGCAGCCTGAAAAAGAGTTACAATATGGCTTCAATTAGAAGCCTGAAAAATAGTTGAAATATAGCTTTGGGTGGACATTTAAACCTTTCATTTTTAAATCCTATATCAGAATAGTCCAATATTACCCAGTGACAGTCTGGGATGTGTATACTATGACCCTGACGTGAAATGAGTCTGGCAAAACAGGAGGTTTCGATGTTAGATCAGCCTGAAAAAGAGATACAATATGCCTTTAATTAGAAGCCAAAATATAGCCAAAATATAGATTTAATTGGACATTTAACACTTTAGTTTTTAAATCCTGTATCAGAATAGTCCAATATTACCCAGTGACAGTCTGGGATGTGTATACTTTCACCTTGACGTGAAATGAGTCTGGTTAAACAAGAGGTTTCGATGTTAGAGCAGCCTGAAAAAGAGTTACAATATGTCTTTAATTAGCAGCCTGAAAAATTGTTGAAATATAGCTTTAAGTGGACATTTAAACCTTTAATTTTAAAATCCTATATCAGACTAGTCCAATATTACCCATTGACAGTCTGGGATGTGTATACTATCACCCTGATGTGAAATGAGTCTGGCTAAACAGGAGGTTTCTACTTTAGAGCAGCCTGAAAAAGCGATACAATATGTATTCAATTAGAAGCCAAAATATAGCCAAAATATAGATTTAATTGGACATTTAACAATTTAATTTTTGAATCCCGTATCAGAATAGTCCAATATTACCCAGTGACAGTCTGGGATGTGTATACTATCATCCTGATGTGAAATGAGTCTGGCTAAACAGGAGGTTTCGATGTTAGAGCAGCCTGAAAAAGAGTTACAATATGGCTTCAATTAGAAGCCAAAATATAGCCAAAATATAGCTTTAAGTGGACATTTAAACCTTTAATTTTAAAATCCTATATCAGTCTAGTCCAATATTACCCATTGACAGTCTGGGATGTGTATACTATCACCCTGATGTGAAATGAGTCTGGCTAAACAGGAGGTTTCTACTTTAGAGCAGCCTGAAAAAGCGATACAATATGTATTCAATTAGAAGCCAAAATATAGCCAAAATATAGATTTAATTGGACATTTAACAATTTAATTTTTGAATCCCGTATCAGAATAGTCCAATATTACCCAGTGACAGTCTGGGATGTGTATACTATCATCCTGATGTGAAATGAGTCTGGCTAAACAGGAGGTTTCGATGTTAGAGCAGCCTGAAAAAGAGTTACAATATGGCTTCAATTAGAAGCCAAAATATAGCCAAAATATAGCTTTAAGTGGACATTTAAACCTTTAATTTTAAAATCCTACATCAGAATAGTCCAATATTACCCAGTGACAGTTTGGGATGTGTATACTATCACCCTGATGTGAAATGAGACTGGCTAAACAGGAGGTTTCTACTTTAGAGCAGCCTGAAAAAGCGATACAATATGTATTTAATTAGAAGCCAAAATATAGCCAAAATATAGATTTAATTGGACATTTAACAATTTAATTTTTAAATCCTGTATCAGAATACTCCAATATTACCCAGTGACAGTCTGGGATGTGTATACTATCACCCGGATGTGAAATGAGACTGGCTAAACAGGAGGTTTCTACTTCAGAGCAGCCTGAAAAAGCAATACAATATGTATTTAATTAGAAGCCAAAATATAGCCAAAATATAGATTTAATTGGACATTTAACAATTTAATTTTTAAATCCTGTATCAGAATAGTCCAATATTACCCAGTGACAGTCTGGGATGTGTATAGTATCATCCTGATGTGAAATGAGTCTGGCTAAACAAGAGGTTTCGATGTTAGAGCAGCCTGAAAAAGAGTTACAATATGTCTTTAATTAGCAGCCTGAAAAATAGTTGAAATATAGCTTTGGGTGGACATTTAAACCTTTAATTTTAAAATCCTATATCTGAATAGTCCAATATTACCCAGTGACAGTCTGGGATGTGTATACTATCACCCTGACGTAAAATGCGTCTGGCTGAACAGGAGGTTTCGATGTTAGAGCAGCCTGAAAAAGAGTTACAATATGGCTTCAATTAGAAGCCTGAAAAATAGTTGAAATATAGCTTTGGGTGGACATTTAAACCTTTCATTTTTAAATCCTATATCAGAATAGTCCAATATTACCCAGTGACAGTCTGGGATGTGTATACTATGACCCTGATGTGAAATGAGTCTGGCTGAACAGGAGGTTTCGATGTTAGAGCAGCCTGAAAAAGAGTTACAATATGGCTTCAATTAGAAGCCTGAAAAATAGTTGAAATATAGCTTTGGGTGGACATTTAAACCTTTCATTTTTAAATCCTATATCAGAATAGTCCAATATTAGACAGTGACAGTCTGGGATGTGTATACTATGACCCTGATGTGAAATGAGTCTGGCAAAACAGGAGGTTTTGATGTTAGATCAGCCTGAAAAAGAGATACAATATGCCTTCAATTAGAAGCCAAAAAATAGCCAAAATATAGATTTAATTGGACATTTAACACTTTAGTTTTTAAATCCTGTATCAGAATAGTCCAATATTACCCAGTTACAGTCTGGGATGCGTATACTTTCACCTTGACGTGAAATGAGTCTGGCTAAACAAGAGGTTTCGATGTTAGAGCAGCCTGAAAAAGAGTTACAATATGTCTTTAATTAGCAGCCTGAAAAATTGTTGAAATATAGCTTTAAGTGGACATTTAAACCTTTAATTTTAAAATCCTATATCAGACTAGTCCAATATTACCGATTGACAGTCTGGGATGTGTATACTATCACCCTGATGTGAAATGAGTCTGGCTAAACAGGAGGTTTCTACTTTAGAGCAGCCTGAAAAAGCGATACAATATGTATTCAATTAGAAGCCAAAATATAGCCAAAATATAGATTTAATTGGACATTTAACAATTTAATTTTTAAATCCCGTATCAGAATAGTCCAATAATACCCAGTGACAGTCTGGGATGTGTATAGTATCATCCTGATGTGAAATGAGTCTGGCTAAACAAGAGGTTTCGATGTTAGAGCAGCCTGAAAAAGAGTTACAATATGTCTTTAATTAGCAGCCTGAAAAATAGTTGAAATATAGCTTTGGGTGGACATTTAAACCTTTAATTTTAAAATCCTATATCTGAATAGTCCAATATTACCCAGTGACAGTCTGGGATGTCTATACTATCACCCTGACGTAAAATGCGTCTGGCTGAACAGGAGGTTTCGATGTTAGAGCAGCCTGAAAAAGAGTTACAATATGGCTTCAATTAGAAGCCTGAAAAATAGTTGAAATATAGCTTTGGGTGGACATTTAAACCTTTCATTTTTAAATCCTATATCAGAATAGTCCAATATTACCCAGTGACAGTCTGGGATGTGTATACTATGACCCTGATGTGAAATGAGTCTGGCTGAACAGGAGGTTTCGATGTTAGAGCAGCCTGAAAAAGAGTTACAATATGGCTTCAATTAGAAGCCTGAAAAATAGTTGAAATATAGCTTTGGGTGGACATTTAAACCTTTCATTTTTAAATCCTATATCAGAATAGTCCAATATTAGACAGTGACAGTCTGGGATGTGTATACTATGACCCTGATGTGAAATGAGTCTGGCAAAACAGGAGGTTTTGATGTTAGATCAGCCTGAAAAAGAGATACAATATGCCTTTAATTAGAAGCCAAAATATAGCCAAAATATAGATTTAATTGGACATTTAACACTTTAGTTTTTAAATGCTGTATCAGAATAGTCCAATATGACCCAGTGACAGTCTGGGATGTGTATAGTATCATCCTGATGTGAAATGAGTCTGGCTAAACAAGAGGTTTCGATGTTAGAGCAGCCTGAAAAAGAGTTACAATATGTCTTTAATTAGCAGCCTGAAAAATTGTTGAAATATAGCTTTAAGTGGACATTTAAACCTTTAATTTTAAAATCCTACATCAGAATAGTCCAATATTACCCAGTGACACTTTGGGATGTGTATACTATCACCCTGACGTGAAATGAGTCTGGTTAAACAGGAGGTTTCGATGTTAGAGCAGCCTGAAAAAGAGTTACAATATGGCTTCAATTAGAAGCCTGAAAAAGAGTTGAAATATAGCTTTGGGTGGACATTTAAACCTTTAATTTTTAAATCCTATATCAGACTAGTCCAATATTACCCAGTGACAGTATGGGATGTGTATACTATCACACTGACGTGAAATGAGTCTGGCTAAACAGGAGGTTTCGATGTTAGAGCAGCCTGAAAAAACAATACAATATGTATTTAATTAGAAGCCAAGATATAGCCAAAATATAGATTTAATTGGACATTTAACAATTTAATTTTTAAATCCTGTATCAGAATAGTCCAATATTACCCAGTGACAGTCTGGGATGTGTATACTATCATCCTGATGTGAAATGAGTCTGGCTAAACAGGAGGTTTCGATGTTAGAGCAGCCTGAAAAAGAGTTACAATATGGCTTCAATTAGAAGCCTGATAAAGAGTTGAAATATAGCTTTGGTTGAACATTTAAACCTTTAATTTTTAAATCCTATATCTGAATAGTCCAATATTACCCAGTGACAGTCTGGGATGTGATACTATCACCCTGACGTGAAATGATTCTCGCTAAACAAGAGGTTTCGATGTTAGAGCAGCCTTAAAAAGAGTTACAATATGTCTTTAATTAGCAGCCTAAAAAAAGTTTAAATATAGCTTTAAGTGGACATTTAAACCTTTAATTTTAAAATCCTATATCAGACTAGTCCAATATTACCCAGTGACAGTCTGGGATGTGTATACTATCACCCTGATGTGAAATGAGTCTGGCTAAACAGGAGGTTTCTACTTTAGAGCAGCCTGAAAAAGTGATACAATATGTATTCAATTAGAAGCCAAAATATAGCCAAAATATAGATTTAATTGGACATTTAACAATTTAATTTTTAAATCCTGTATCAGAATAGTCCAATATTACCCAGTGACAGTCTGGGATGTGTGTACTATCATTGTGATGTGAAATGAGTCTGGCTAAACAGGAGGTTTCGATGTTAGAGCAGCCTGAAAAAGAGTTACAATATGGCTTCAATTAGAAGCCTGAAAAATAGTTGAAATATAGCTTTGGGTGGACATTTAAACCTTTCATTTTTAAATCCTATATCAGAATAGTCCAATATTACCCAGTGACAGTCTGGGATGTGTATACTATGACCCTGACGTGAAATGATACTGGCTAAACAGGAGGTTTCTACTTCAGAGCAGCCTGAAAAAGCAATACAATATGTATTTAATTAGAAGCCAAAATATAGCCAAAATATAGATTTAATTGGACATTTAACAATTTAATTTTTAAATCCTGTATCAGAATAGTCCAATATTACCCAGTGACAGCCTGGGATGTGTATACTATCATCCTGATGTGAAATGAGTCTGGCTAAACAGGAGGTTTCGATGTTAGAGCAGCCTGAAAAAGAGTTACAATATGTCTTTAATTAGCAGCCTAAAAAAAGTTGAAATATATCTTTAAGTGGACATTTAAACCTTTAATTTTAAAATCCTATATCTGAATAGTCCAATATTACCCAGTGACAGTCTAGGATGTGTATACTATCACGCTGATGTGAAATGAGTCTGGCTAAACAGGAGTTTTCGATGTTAGAGCAGCCTGAAATAGAGTTACAATATGTCTTTAATTAGCAGCCTGAAAAATAGTTGAAATATAGCTTTGGGTGGACATTTAAACCTTTAATTTTAAAATCCTATATCTGAATAGTCCAATATTACCCATTGACAGTCTGGGATGTGTATACTATCACCCTGATGTGAAATGAGTCTGGCTAAACAGGAGGTTTCGATGTTAGAGCAGCCTGAAAAAGAGTTAAAATGTGTCTTTAATTAGCAGCCTGAAAAAAAGTTGAAATATAGCTTTAAGTGGACATTTAAACCTTTAATTTTAAAATCCTATATCAGACTAGTCCAATATTACCCAGTGACAGTCTGGGATGTGTATACTATCACCCTGATGTGAAATGAGTCTGGCTAAACAGGAGGTTTCTACTTTAGAGCAGCCTGAAAAAGTGATACAATATGTATTCAATTAGAAGCCAAGATATAGTCAAAATATAGATTTAATTGGACAATTAACAATTTAATTTTTAAATCCTGTATCAGAATAGTCCAATATTACCCAGTGACAGTCTGGGATGTGTATACTATCATCCTGATGTGAAATGAGTCTGGCTAAACAGGAGGTTTCGATGTTAGAGCAGCCTGAATAAGAGTTACAATATGGCTTCAATTAGAAGCCTGAAAAAGAGTTGAAATATAGCTTTGGTTGAACATTTAAACCTTTAATTTTTAAATCCTATATCAGAATAGTCCAATATTACCCAGTGACAGTCTGGGATGTGTATACTATCACCCTGACATGAAATGAGTCTGGCTAAACAGGAGGTTTCGATGTTAGAGCAGCCTGAAAAAGCGATACAATATGTATTTAATTAGAAGCCAAGATATAGCCAAAATATAGATTTAATTGGACATTTAACAATTTAATTTTTAAATCCTGTATCAGAATAGTCCAATATTACCCAGTGACAGTCTGGGATGTGTATACTATCATCCTGATGTGAAATGAGTCTGGCTAAACAGGAGGTTTTGATGTTAGAGCAGCCTGAAAATGAGTTACAATATGGCTTCAATTAGAAGCCTGATAAAGAGTTGAAATATAGCTTTGGTTGAACATTTAAACCTTTAAATTTTAAATCCTATATCTGAATAGTCCAATATTACCCAGTGACAGTCTGGGATGTGATACTATCACACTGACGTGAAATGAGTCTGGCTAAACAAGAGGTTTCGATGTTAGAGCAGCCTGAAAAAGAGTTACAATATGTCTTTAATTAGCAGCCTAAAAAAAGTTGAAATATAGCTTTAAGTGGACATTTAAACCTTTAATTTTAAAATCCTATATCAGAATAGTCCAATATTACCCAGTGACAGTCTGGGATGTGTATACTATCACCCTGATGTGAAATGAGTCTGGCTAAACAGGAGGTTTCGATGTTAGATCAGCCTGAAAAAGAGATACAATATGCCTTTAATTAGAAGCCAAAATATAGCCAAAATATAGATTTAGTTGGACATTTAACACTTTAATTTTTAAATCCTGTATCAGAATAGTCCAATATGACCCAGTGACAGTCTGGGATGTGTATAGTATCATCCTGATGTGAAATGAGTCTGGCTAAACAAGAGGTTTCGATGTTAGAGCAGCCTGAAAAAGAGTTACAATATGTCTTTAATTAGCAGCCTGAAAAATTGTTGAAATATAGCTTTAAGTGGACATTTAAACCTTTAATTTTAAAATCCTACATCAGAATAGTCCAATATTACCCAGTGACACTTTGGGATGTGTATACTATCACCCTGATGTGAAATGAGTCTGGCTAAACAGGAGGTTTCGATGTTAGAGCAGCCTGAAAAAGAGTTACAATATGGCTTCAATTAGAAGCCTGAAAAAGAGTTGAAATATAGCTTTGGGTGGACATTTAAACCTTTAATTTTTAAATCATATATCAGACTAGTCCAATATTACCCAGTGACAGTATGGGATGTGTATACTATCACCCTGACGTGAAATGAGTCTGGCTAAACAGGAGGTTTCGATGTTAGAGCAGCCTGAAAAAACAATACAATATGTATTTAATTAGAAGCCAATATATAGCCAAAATATAGATTTAATTGGACATTTAACAATTTAATTTTTAAATCCTGTATCAGAATAGTCCAATATTACCCAGTGACAGTCTGGGATGTGTATACTATCATCCTGATGTGAAATGAGTCTGGCTAAACAGGAGGTTTCGATGTTAGAGCAGCCTGAAAAAGAGTTACAATATGGCTTCAATTAGAAGCCTGATAAAGAGTTGAAATATAGCTTTGGTTGAACATTTAAACCTCTAATTTTTAAATCCTATATCTGAATAGTCCAATATTACCCAGTGACAGTCTGGGATGTGATACTATCACCCTGACTTGAAATGATTCTCGCTAAACAAGAGGTTTCGATGTTAGAGCAGCCTTAAAAAGAGTTACAATATGTCTTTAATTAGCAGCCTAAAAAAAGTTTAAATATAGCTTTAAGTGGACATTTAAACCTTTAATTTTAAAATCCTATATCTGAATAGTCCAATATTACCCAGTGACAGTCTAGGATGTGTATACTATCACCCTGATGTGAAATGAGTCTGGCTAAACAGGAGTTTTCGATGTTAGAGCAGCCTGAAATAGAGTTACAATATGTCTTTAATTAGCAGCCTGAAAAATAGTTGAAATATAGCTTTGGGTGGACATTTAAACCTTTAATTTTAAAATCCTATATCTGAATAGTCCAATATTACCCAGTGACAGTCTGGGATGTGTATACTATCACCCTGACGTAAAATGAGTCTGGCTGAACAGGAGGTTTCGATGTTAGAGCAGCCTGAAAAAGAGTTACAATATGGCTTCAATTAGAAGCCTGAAAAATAGTTGAAATATAGCTTTGGGTGGACATTTAAACCTTTCATTTTTAAATCCTATAACAGAATAGTCCAATATTACCCAGTGACAGTCTGGGATGTGTATACTATGACCCTGACGTGAAATGATACTGGCTAAACAGGAGGTTTCTACTTCAGAGCAGCCTGAAAAAGCAATACAAAATGTATTTAATTAGAAGCGAAGATATAGCCAAAATATAGATTTAATTGGACAATTAACAATTTAATTTTTAAATCCTGTATCAGAATAGTCCAATATTACCCAGTGACAGTCTGGGATGTGTATACTATCATCCTGATGTGAAATGAGTCTGGCTAAAAATGAGGTTTCGATGTTAGAGCAGCCTGAAAAACAGTTAAAATAGGGCTTCAATTAGAAGCCTGAAAAAGAGTCAAAATATAGCTTTGGGTGAACATTTAAACCTTTAATTTGTAATTCCTATATCAGAATAGTCCAATATTACCCAGTGACAGTCTGGGATGCGTATACTATCACCTTGACATGAAATGAGTCTGGCTAAACAAGAGGTTTCGATGTTAGAGCAGCCTGAAAAAGAGTTACAATATGTTTTTAATTAGCAGCCTGAAAAATTGTTGAAATATAGCTTTAAGTGGACATTTAAACCTTTAATTTTAAAATCCTATATCAGACTAGTCCAATATTACCCAGTGACAGTCTGGGATGTGTATACTATCACCCTGATGTGAAATGAGTCTGGCTAAACAGGAGGTTTCTACTTTAGAGCAGCCTGAAAAAGTGATACAATATGTATTCAATTAGAAGCCAAAATATAGCCAAAATATAGATTTAATTGGACATTTAACAATTTAATTTTTAAATCCTGTATCAGAATAGTCCAATATTACCCAGTGACAGTCTGGGATGTGTGTACTATCATTGTGATGTGAAATGAGTCTGGCTAAACAGGAGGTTTCGATGTTAGAGCAGCCTGAAAAAGAGTTACAATATGGCTTCAATTAGAAGCCTGAAAAAGAGTTGAAATGTAGCTTTGGGTGGACATTTAAACCTTTAATTTTTAAATCCTATATCAGAATAGTCCAATATTACCCAGTGACAGTCTGGGATGTGTATACTATCACCCTGACATGAAATGAGTCTGGCTAAACAGGAGGTTTCGATGTTAGAGCAGCCTGAAAAAGAGTTACAATATGGCTTCAATTAGAAGCCTGAAAAATAGTTGAAATATAGCTTTGGGTGGACATTTAAACCTTTAATTTTTAAATCCTATATCTGAATAGTCCAATATTACCCAGTGACAGTCTGGGATGTGTATACTATCACCCGGATGTGAAATAAGACTGGCTAAACAGGAGGTTTCTACTTCAGAGCAGCCTGAAAAAGCGATACAATATGTATTTAATTAGAAGCCAAGATATAGTCAAAATATAGATTTAATTGGACAATTAACAATTTAATTTTTAAATCCTGTATCAGAATAGTCCAATATTACCCAGTGACAGTCTGGGATGTGTATACTATCATCCTGATGTGAAATGAGTCTGGCTAAACAGGAGGTTTCGATGTTAGAGCAGCCTGAAAAAGAGTTACAATATGGCTTCAATTAGAAGCCTGATAAAGAGTTGAAATATAGCTTTGGTTGAACATTTAAACCTTTAATTTTTAAATCCTATATCTGAATAGTCCAATATTACCCAGTGACAGTCTGGGATGTGATACTATCACCCTGACGTGAAATGAGTCTGGCTAAACAAGAGGTTTCGATGTTAGAGCAGCCTGAAAAAGAGTTACAATATGTCTTTAATTAGCAACCTAAAAAAAGTTGAAATATAGCTTTAAGTGGACATTTAAACCTTTGATTTTCAAATCCTATATCTGAATAGTCCAATATTACCCAGTGACAGTCTGGGATGTGTATACTATGACCCTGACGTGAAATGAGTCTGGCAAAACAGGAGGTTTCGATGTTAGATCAGCCTGAAAAAGAGATACAATATGCCTTTAATTAGAAGCCAAAATATAGCCAAAATATAGATTTAATTGGACATTTAACACTTTAGTTTTTAAATCCTGTATCAGAATAGTCCAATATTACCCAGTGACAGTCTGGGATGTGTATACTATCATCCTGATGTGAAATGAGTCTGGCTAAAGAGGAGGTTTCGATGTTAGAGCAGCCTGAAAAACAGTTAAAATAGGGCTTCAATTAGAAGCCTGAAAAAGAGTCAAAATATAGCTTTGGGTGAACATTTAAACCTTTAATTTGTAATTCCTATATCAGAATAGTCCAATATTACCCAGTGACAGTCTGGGATGCGTATACTATCACATTGACGTGAAATGAGTCTGGCTAAACAAGAGGTTTTGATGTTAGAGCAGCCTGAAAAAGAGTTACAATATGTTTTTAATTAGCAGACTGAAAAATTGTTGAAATATAGCTTTAAGTGGACATTTAAACCTTTAATTTTAAAATCCTATATCAGACTAGTCCAATATTACCCAGTGACAGTCTGGGATGTGTATACTATCACCCTGATGTGAAATGAGTCTGGCTAAACAGGAGGTTTCTACTTTAGAGCAGCCTGAAAAAGTGATACAATATGTATTCAATTAGAAGCCAACATATAGCCAAAATATAGATTTAATTGGACATTTAACAATTTAATTTTTAAATCCTGTATCAGAATAGTCCAATATTACCCAGTGACAGTCTGGGATGTGTGTACTATCATTGTGATGTGAAATGAGTCTGGCTAAACAGGAGGTTTCGATGTTAGAGCAGCCTGAAAAAGAGTTACAATATGGCTTCAATTAGAAGCCTGAAAAAGAGTTGAAATGTAGCTTTGGGTGGACATTTAAACCTTTAATTTTTAAATCCTATATCAGAATAGTCCAATATTACCCAGTGACAGTCTGGGATGTGTATACTATCACCCTGACATGAAATGAGTCTGGCTAAACAGGAGGTTTCGATGTTAGAGCAGCCTGAAAAAGAGTTACAATATGGCTTCAATTAGAAGCCTGAAAAAGAGTTGAAATATAGCTTTGGGTGGACATTTAAACCTTTAATTTTTAAATCCTATATCTGAATAGTCCAATATTACCCAGTGACAGTCTGGGATGTGTATACTATCACCCGGATGTGAAATAAGACTGGCTAAACAGGAGGTTTCTACTTCAGAGCAGCCTGAAAAAGCGATACAATATGTATTTAATTAGAAGCCAAGATATAGTCAAAATATAGATTTAATTGGACAATTAACAATTTAATTTTTAAATCCTGTATCAGAATAGTCCAATATTACCCAGTGACAGTCTGGGATGTGTATACTATCATCCTGATGTGAAATGAGTCTGGCTAAACAGGAGGTTTCGATGTTAGAGCAGCCTGAAAAAGAGTTACAATATGGCTTCAATTAGAAGCCTGATAAAGAGTTGAAATATAGCTTTGGTTGAACATTTAAACCTCTAATTTTTAAATCCTATATCTGAATAGTCCAATATTACCCAGTGACAGTCTGGGATGTGATACTATCACCCTGACTTGAAATGATTCTCGCTAAACAAGAGGTTTCGATGTTAGAGCAGCCTTAAAAAGAGTTACAATATGTCTTTAATTAGCAGCCTAAAAAAAGTTTAAATATAGCTTTAAGTGGACATTTAAACCTTTAATTTTAAAATCCTATATCTGAATAGTCCAATATTACCCAGTGACAGTCTAGGATGTGTATACTATCACCCTGATGTGAAATGAGTCTGGCTAAACAGGAGTTTTCGATGTTAGAGCAGCCTGAAATAGAGTTACAATATGTCTTTAATTAGCAGCCTGAAAAATAGTTGAAATATAGCTTTGGGTGGACATTTAAACCTTTAATTTTAAAATCCTATATCTGAATAGTCCAATATTACCCAGTGACAGTCTGGGATGTGTATACTATCACCCTGGCGTAAAATGAGTCTGGCTGAACAGGAGGTTTCGATGTTAGAGCAGCCTGAAAAAGAGTTACAATATGGCTTCAATTAGAAGCCTGAAAAATAGTTGAAATATAGCTTTGGGTGGACATTTAAACCTTTCATTTTTAAATCCTATAACAGAATAGTCCAATATTACCCAGTGACAGTCTGGGATGTGTATACTATGACCCTGACGTGAAATGATACTGGCTAAACAGGAGGTTTCTACTTCAGAGCAGCCTGAAAAAGCAATACAAAATGTATTTAATTAGAAGCGAAGATATAGCCAAAATATAGATTTAATTGGACAATTAACAATTTAATTTTTAAATCCTGTATCAGAATAGTCCAATATTACCCAGTGACAGTCTGGGATGTGTATACTATCATCCTGATGTGAAATGAGTCTGGCTAAAAATGAGGTTTCGATGTTAGAGCAGCCTGAAAAACAGTTAAAATAGGGCTTCAATTAGAAGCCTGAAAAAGAGTCAAAATATAGCTTTGGGTGAACATTTAAACCTTTAATTTGTAATTCCTATATCAGAATAGTCCAATATTACCCAGTGACAGTCTGGGATGCGTATACTATCACCTTGACGTGAAATGAGTCTGGCTAAACAAGAGGTTTCGATGTTAGAGCAGCCTGAAAAAGAGTTACAATATGTTTTTAATTAGCAGCCTGAAAAATTGTTGAAATATAGCTTTAAGTGGACATTTAAACCTTTAATTTTAAAATCCTATATCAGACTAGTCCAATATTACCCAGTGACAGTCTGGGATGTGTATACTATCACCCTGATGTGAAATGAGTCTGGCTAAACAGGAGGTTTCTACTTTAGAGCAGCCTGAAAAAGTGATACAATATGTATTCAATTAGAAGCCAAAATATAGCCAAAATATAGATTTAATTGGACATTTAACAATTTAATTTTTAAATCCTGTATCAGAATAGTCCAATATTACCCAGTGACAGTCTGGGATGTGTGTACTATCATTGTGATGTGAAATGAGTCTGGCTAAACAGGAGGTTTCGATGTTAGAGCAGCCTGAAAAAGAGTTACAATATGGCTTCAATTAGAAGCCTGAAAAAGAGTTGAAATGTAGCTTTGGGTGGACATTTAAACCTTTAATTTTTAAATCCTATATCAGAATAGTCCAATATTACCCAGTGACAGTCTGGGATGTGTATACTATCACCCGGATGTGAAATAAGACTGGCTAAACAGGAGGTTTCTACTTCAGAGCAGCCTGAAAAAGCGATACAATATGTATTTAATTAGAAGCCAAGATATAGTCAAAATATAGATTTAATTGGACAATTAACAATTTAATTTTTAAATCCTGTATCAGAATAGTCCAATATTACCCAGTGACAGTCTGGGATGTGTATACTATCATCCTGATGTGAAATGAGTCTGGCTAAACAGGAGGTTTCGATGTTAGAGCAGCCTGAAAAAGAGTTACAATATGGCTTCAATTAGAAGCCTGATAAAGAGTTGAAATATAGCTTTGGTTGAACATTTAAACCTTTAATTTTTAAATCCTATATCTGAATAGTCCAATATTACCCAGTGACAGTCTGGGATGTGATACTATCACCCTGACGTGAAATGAGTCTGGCTAAACAAGAGGTTTCGATGTTAGAGCAGCCTGAAAAAGAGTTACAATATGTCTTTAATTAGCAACCTAAAAAAAGTTGAAATATAGCTTTAAGTGGACATTTAAACCTTTAATTTTCAAATCCTATATCTGAATAGTCCAATATTACCCAGTGACAGTCTGGGATGTGTATACTATGACCCTGACGTGAAATGAGTCTGGCAAAACAGGAGGTTTCGATGTTAGATCAGCCTGAAAAAGAGATACAATATGCCTTTAATTAGAAGCCAAAATATAGCCAAAATATAGATTTAATTGGACATTTAACACTTTAGTTTTTAAATCCTGTATCAGAATAGTCCAATATTACCCAGTGACAGTCTGGGATGTGTATACTATCATCCTGATGTGAAATGAGTCTGGCTAAAGAGGAGGTTTCGATGTTAGAGCAGCCTGAAAAACAGTTAAAATAGGGCTTCAATTAGAAGCCTGAAAAAGAGTCAAAATATAGCTTTGGGTGAACATTTAAACCTTTAATTTGTAATTCCTATATCAGAATAGTCCAATATTACCCAGTGACAGTCTGGGATGCGTATACTATCACATTGACGTGAAATGAGTCTGGCTAAACAAGAGGTTTTGATGTTAGAGCAGCCTGAAAAAGAGTTACAATATGTTTTTAATTAGCAGACTGAAAAATTGTTGAAATATAGCTTTAAGTGGACATTTAAACCTTTAATTTTAAAATCCTATATCAGACTAGTCCAATATTACCCCGTGACAGTCTGGGATGTGTATACTATCACCCTGATGTGAAATGAGTCTGGCTAAACAGGAGGTTTCTACTTTAGAGCAGCCTGAAAAAGTGATACAATATGTATTCAATTAGAAGCCAACATATAGCCAAAATATAGATTTAATTGGACATTTAACAATTTAATTTTTAAATCCTGTATCAGAATAGTCCAATATTACCCAGTGACAGTCTGGGATGTGTGTACTATCATTGTGATGTGAAATGAGTCTGGCTAAACAGGAGGTTTCGATGTTAGAGCAGCCTGAAAAAGAGTTACAATATGGCTTCAATTAGAAGCCTGAAAAAGAGTTGAAATGTAGCTTTGGGTGGACATTTAAACCTTTAATTTTTAAATCCTATATCAGAATAGTCCAATATTACCCAGTGACAGTCTGGGATGTGTATACTATCACCCTGACATGAAATGAGTCTGGCTAAACAGGAGGTTTCGATGTTAGAGCAGCCTGAAAAAGAGTTACAATATGGCTTCAATTAGAAGCCTGAAAAAGAGTTGAAATATAGCTTTGGGTGGACATTTAAACCTTTAATTTTTAAATCCTATATCTGAATAGTCCAATATTACCCAGTGACAGTCTGGGATGTGTATACTATCACCCGGATGTGAAATAAGACTGGCTAAACAGGAGGTTTCTACTTCAGAGCAGCCTGAAAAAGCGATACAATATGTATTTAATTAGAAGCCAAGATATAGTCAAAATATAGATTTAATTGGACAATTAACAATTTAATTTTTAAATCCTGTATCAGAATAGTCCAATATTACCCAGTGACAGTCTGGGATGTGTATACTATCATCCTGATGTGAAATGAGTCTGGCTAAACAGGAGGTTTCGATGTTAGAGCAGCCTGAAAAAGAGTTACAATATGGCTTCAATTAGAAGCCTGATAAAGAGTTGAAATATAGCTTTGGTTGAACATTTAAACCTTTAATTTTTAAATCCTATATCTGAATAGTCCAATATTACCCAGTGACAGTCTGGGATGTGATACTATCACCCTGACGTGAAATGAGTCTGGCTAAACAAGAGGTTTCGATGTTAGAGCAGCCTGAAAAAGAGTTACAATATGTCTTTAATTAGCAACCTAAAAAAAGTTGAAATATAGCTTTAAGTGGACATTTAAACCTTTAATTTTAAAATCCTATATCTGAATAGTCCAATATTACCCAGTGACAGTCTGGGATGTGTATACTATGACCCTGACGTGAAATGAGTCTGGCAAAACAGGAGGTTTCGATGTTAGATCAGCCTGAAAAAGAGATACAATATGCCTTTAATTAGAAGCCAAAATATAGCCAAAATATAGATTTAATTGGACATTTAACACTTTAGTTTTTAAATCCTGTATCAGAATAGTCCAATATTACCCAGTGACAGTCTGGGATGTGTATACTATCATCCTGATGTGAAATGAGTCTGGCTAAAGAGGAGGTTTCGATGTTAGAGCAGCCTGAAAAACAGTTAAAATAGGGCTTCAATTAGAAGCCTGAAAAAGAGTCAAAATATAGCTTTGGGTGAACATTTAAACCTTTAATTTGTAATTCCTATATCAGAATAGTCCAATATTACCCAGTGACAGTCTGGGATGCGTATACTATCACCTTGACGTGAAATGAGTCTGGCTAAACAAGAGGTTTCGATGTTAGCGCAGCCTGAAAAAGAGTTACAATATGTCTTTAATTAGCAGCCTGAAAAATTGTTGAAATATAGCTTTAAGTGGACATTTAAACCTTTAATTTTAAAATCCTATATCAGACTAGTCCAATATTACCCAGTGACAGTCTGGGATGTGTATACTATCACCCGGATGTGAAATGAGACTGGCTAAACAGGAGGTTTCTACTTCAGAGCAGCCTGAAAAAGCGATACAATATGTATTTAATTAGAAGCCAAGATATAGCCAAAATATAGATTTAATTGGACAATTAACAATTTAATTTTTAAATCCTGTATCAGAATAGTCCAATATTACCCAGTGACAGTCTGGGATGTGTATACTATCATCCTGATGTGAAATGAGTCTGGCTAAACAGGAGGTTTCGATGTTAGAGCAGCCTGAAAAAGAGTTACAATATGGCTTCAATTAGAAGCCTGAAAAATAGTTGAAATATAGCTTTGGGTGGACATTTAAACCTTTCATTTTTTAAATCCTATATCAGAATAGTCCAATATTACCCAGTGACAGTCTGGGATGTGTATACTATGACCCTGACGTGAAATGAGTCTGGCAAAACAGGAGGTTTCGATGTTAGATCAGCCTGAAAAAGAGATACAATATGCCTTTAATTAGAAGCCAAAATATAGCCAAAATATAGATTTAATTGGACATTTAACACTTTAGTTTTTAAATCCTGTATCAGAATAGTCCAATATTACCCAGTGACAGTCTGGGATGTGTATACTATCATCCTGATGTGAAATGAGTCTGGCTAAAGAGGAGGTTTCGATGTTAGAGCAGCCTGAAAAACAGTTAAAATAGGGCTTCAATTAGAAGCCTGAAAAAGAGTCAAAATATAGCTTTGGGTGAACATTTAAACCTTTAATTTGTAATTCCTATATCAGAATAGTCCAATATTACCCAGTGACAGTCTGGGATGCGTATACTATCACCTTGACGTGAAATGAGTCTGGCTAAACAAGAGGTTTCGATGTTAGCGCAGCCTGAAAAAGAGTTACAATATGTCTTTAATTAGCAGCCTGAAAAATTGTTGAAATATAGCTTTAAGTGGACATTTAAACCTTTAATTTTAAAATCCTATATCAGACTAGTCCAATATTACCCAGTGACAGTCTGGGATGTGTATACTATCACCCTGATGTGAAATGAGTCTGGCTAAACAGGACGTTTCTACTTTAGAGCAGCCTGAAAAAAGTGATACAATATGTATTCAATTAGAAGCCAAAACATAGCCAAAATATAGATTTAATTGGACATTTAACAATTTAATTTTTAAATCCTGTATCAGAATAGTCCAATATTACCCAGTGACAGTCTGGGATGTGTATACTATCATCCTGATGTGAAATGAGTCTGGCTAAACAGGAGGTTTCGATGTTAGAGCAGCCTGAAAAAGAGTTACAATATGGCTTCAATTAGAAGCCTGAAAAAGAGTTGAAATATAGCTTTGGGTGGACGTTTAAACCTTTAATTTTTAAATCCTATATCAGACTAGTCCAATATTACCCAGTGACAGTCTGGGATGTGTATACTATCACCCTGATGTGAAATGAGTCTGGCTAAACAGGAGGTTTCTACTTTAGAGCAGCCTGAAAAAGCGATACAATATGTATTCATTTAGAAGCCAAAATATAGCCAAAATATAGATTTAATTGGACATTTAACAATTTAATTTTTAAATCCCGTATCAGAATAGTCCAATATTACCCAGTGACAGTCTGCGATGTGTATACTATCACCCTGACGTGAAATGAGTCTGGCTAAACAAGAGGTTTCGATGTTAGAGCAGCCTGAAAGAGTTAAAATATGTCTTTAATTAGCAGCCTGAAAAAGAGTTACAATATGGCTTCAATTAGAAGCCTGAAAAAGAGTTGAAATATAGCTTTGGGTGGACATTTAAACATTTAATTTTTAAATCCTATATCAGAATATTCCAATTTTACCCAGTGACAGTCTGGGATGTGTATACTATCACCCTGACGTGAAATGATTCTGGCTAAACAGGAGGTTTCGATGTTAGATCAGCCTGAAAAAGAGATACAACATGCCTTTAATTAGAAGCCAAAATATAGCCAAAATATAGATTTAATTGGACATTTAACAATTTAATTTTTAAATCCTGTATCAGAATAGTCCAATATTACCCAGTGACAGTCTGGGATGTGTATACTATCATCCTGATGTGAAATGAGTCTGGCTAAACAGGAGGTTTCGATGTTAGAGCAGCCTGAAAAAGAGTTACAATATGGCTTCAATTAGAAGCCTGAAAAAGAGTTGAAATATAGCTTTGGGTGGACATTTAAACCTTTAATTTTTAAATCCTATATCAGACTAGTCCAATATTACCCAGTGACAGTCTGGGATGTGTATACTATCACCCTGACGTGAAATGAGTCTGGCTAAACAGGAGGTTTCTACTTTAGAGCAGCCTGAAAAAGCGATACAATATGTATTCATTTAGAAGCCAAAATATAGCCAAAATATAGATTTAATTGGACATTTAACAATTTAATTTTTAAATCCCGTATCAGAATAGTCCAATATTACCCAGTGACAGTCTGGGATGTGTATACTATCACCCTGACGTGAAATGAGTCTGGCTAAACAGGAGGTTTTGATGGTAGATCAGCCTGAAAAAGCGATACAATATGTATTTAATTAGAAGCCAAAATATAGCCAAAATATAGCTTTAAGTGGACATTTAAACCTTTAATTTTAAAATCCTATATCAGACTAGTCCAATATTACCCAGTGACAGTCTGGGATGTGTATACTATCACCCTGATGTGAAACGAGTCTGGCTAAACAGGAGGTTTCTACTTTAGAGCAGCCTGAAAAAGCGATACAATATGTATTCATTTAGAAGCCAAAATATAGCCAAAATATAGATTTAATTGGACATTTAACAATTTAATTTTTAAATCCCGTATCAGAATAGTCCAATATTACCCAGTGACAGTCTGGGATGTGTATACTATCACCCTGACGTGAAATGAGTCTGGCTAAACAAGAGGTTTCGATGTTAGAGCAGCCTGAAAGAGTTAAAATATGTCTTTAATTAGCAGCCTGAAAAAGAGTTACAATATGGCTTCAATTAGAAGCCTGAAAAAGAGTTGAAATATAGCTTTGGGTGGACATTTAAACATTTAATTTTTAAATCCTATATCAGAATATTCCAATTTTACCCAGTGACAGTCTGGGATGTGTATACTATCACCCTGACGTGAAATGATTCTGGCTAAACAGGAGGTTTCGATGTTAGATCAGCCTGAAAAAGAGATACAATATGCCTTTAATTAGAAGCCAAAATATAGCCAAAATATAGATTTAATTGGACATTTAACACTTTAATTTTAAAATCCTGTATCAGACTAGTCCAATATTACCCAGTGACAGTCTGGGATGCGTATACTATCACCCGGATGTGAAATGAGACTGGCTAAACAGGAGGTTTCTACTTCATAGCAGCCTGAAAAAGCGATACAATATGTATTTAATTAGAAGCCAAGATATAGCCAAAATATAGATTTAATTGGACAATTAACAATTTAATTTTTAAATCCTGTATCAGAATAGTCCAATATTACCCAGTGACAGTCTGGGATGTGAATAATATCATCCTGATGTGAAATTAGTCTGGCTAAACAGGAGGTTTCGATGTTAGAGCAGCCTGAAAAACAGTTAAAATAGGGCTTCAATTAGAAGCCTGAAAAAGAGTCAAAATATAGCTTTGGGTGAACATTTAAACCTTTAATTTGTAATTACTATATCAGAATAGTCCAATATTACCCAGTGACAGTCTGGGATGCGTATACTATCACCTTGACGTGAAATGAGTCTGGCTAAACAAGAGGTTTCGATGTTAGCGCAGCCTGAAAAAGAGTTACAATATGTCTTTAATTAGCAGCCTGAAAAATTGTTGAAATATAGCTTTAAGTGGACATTTAAACCTTTAATTTTAAAATCCTATATCAGACTAGTCCAATATTACCCAGTGACAGTCTGGGATGTGTATACTATCACCCTGATGTGAAATGAGTCTGGCTAAACAGGAGGTTTCTACTTTAGAGCAGCCTGAAAAATCGATACAATATGTATTCATTTAGAAGCCAAAATATAGCCAAAATATAGATTTAATTGGACATTTAACAATTTAATTTTTAAATCCCGTATCAGAATAGTCCAATATTACCCAGTGACAGTCTGGGATGTGTATACTATCATCCTGATGTGAAACGAGTCTGGCTAAACAGGAGGTTTCGATGTTAGAGCAGCCTGAAAAAGAGTTACAATATGGCTTCAATTAGAAGCCTGAAAAAGAGTTGAAATATAGCTTTGGTGGACATTTAAACCTTTAATTTTTAAATCCTATATCAGAATAGTCCAATATTACCCAGTGACAGTCTGGGATGTGTATACTATCCCCCTGACGTGAAATGAGTCTGGCTAAACAGGAGGTTTCGATGTTAGAGCAGCCTGAAAAAGAGTTACAATATGGCTTCAATTAGAAGCCTGAAAAAGAGTTGAAATATAGCTTTGGGTGGACATTTAAACATTTAATTTTTAAATCCTATATCAGAATATTCCAATTTTACCCAGTGACAGTCTGGGATGTGTATACTATCACCCTGATGTGAAATGAGTCTGGCTAAACAGGAGGTTTCGATGTTAGATCAGCCTGAAAAAGAGATACAATATGCCTTTAATTAGAAGCCAAAATATAGCCAAAATATAGATTTAATTGGACATTTAACACTTTAATTTTTAAATCCTGTATCAGACTAGTCCAATATTACCCAGTGACAGTCTGGGATGCGTATACTATCACCTTGACGTGAAATGAGTCTGGCTAAACAAGAGGTTTCGATGTTAGAGCAGCCTGAAAAAGAGTTACAATATGTCTTTAATTAGCAGCCTGAAAAATTGTTGAAATATAGCTTTAAGTGGACATTTAAACCTTTAATTTTAAAATCCTATATCAGACTAGTCCAATATTACCCAGTGACAGTCTGGGATGTGTATACTATCACCCTGATGTGAAATGAGTCTGGCTAAACAGGAGGTTTCTACTTTAGAGCAGCCTGATAAAGTGATACAATATGTATTCAATTAGAAGCCAAAATATAGCCAAAATATAGATTTAATTGGACATTTAACAATTTAATTTTTAAATCCTGTATCAGAATAGTCCAATATAAACCAGTGACAGTCTGGGATGTGTATACTATCACCCTGACGTGAAATGAGTCTGGCTAAACAGGAGGTTTCGATGTTAGAGCAGCCTGAAAAAGAGTTACAATATGGCTTCATTTAGAAGCCTGAAAAAGAGTTGAAATATAGCTTTGGGTGGACATTTAAACCTTTAATTTTTAAATCCTATATCAGACTAGTCCAATATTACCCAGTGACAGTCTGGGATGTGTATACTATCACCCTGACGTGAAATGAGTCTGGCTAAACAGGAGGTTTTGATGGTAGATCAGCCTGAAAAAGCGATAAAATATGTATTTAATTAGAAGCCAAAATATAGCCAAAATATAGCTTTAAGTGGACATTTAAACCTTTAATTTTTAAATCCTATATCAGACTAGTCCTATATTACCCAGTGACAGTCTGGGATGTGTATACTATCACCGTGATGTGAAATGAGTCTGGCTAAACAGGATGTTTCTACTTTAGAGCAGCCTGAAAAACAGTTAAAATAGGGCTTCAATTAGAAGCCTGAAAAAGAGTCAAAATATAGCTTTGGGTGAACATTTAAACCTTTAATTTGTAATTCCTATATCAGAATAGTCCAATATTACCCAGTGACAGTCTGGGATGCGTATACTATCACCTTGACGTGAAATGAGTCTGGCTAAACAAGAGGTTTCGATGTTAGCGCAGCCTGAAAAGGAGTTACAATATGTCTTTAATTAGCAGCCTGAAAAATTGTTGAAATATAGCTTTAAGTGGACATTTAAACCTTTAATTTTAAAATCCTATATCAGACTAGTCCAATATTACCCAGTGACAGTCTGGGATGTGTATACTATCCCCCTGACGTGAAATGAGTCTGGCTAAACAGGAGGTTTCGATGTTAGAGCAGCCTGAAAAAGAGTTACAATATGGCTTCAATTAGAAGCCTGAAAAAGAGTTGAAATATAGCTTTGGGTGGACATTTAAACCTTTAATTTTTAAATCCTATATCAGACTAGTCCAATATTACCCAGTGACAGTCTGGGATGTGTATACTATCACCCTGACGTGAAATGAGTCTGGCTAAACAAGAGGTTTCGATGTTAGAGCAGCCTGAAAGAGTTAAAATATGTCTTTAATTAGCAGCCTGAAAAAGAGTTACAATATGGCTTCAATTAGAAGCCTGAAAAAGAGTTGAAATATAGCTTTGGGTGGACATTTAAACATTTAATTTTTAAATCCTATATCAGAATATTCCAATTTTACCCAGTGACAGTCTGGGATGTGTATACTATCACCCTGACGTGAAATGAGTCTGCTAAACAGGAGGTTTCGATGTTAGATCAGCCTGAAAAAGAGATACAATATGCCTTTAATTAGACGCCAAAATATAGCCAAAATATAGATTTAATTGGACATTTAACACTTTAATTTTTAAATCCTGTATCAGACTAGTCCAATATTACCCAGTGACAGTCTGGGATGCGTATACTATCACCTTGACGTGAAATGAGTCTGGCTAAACAAGAGGTTTCGATGTTAGAGCAGCCTGAAAAAGAGTTACAATATGGCTTTAATTAGCAGCCTGAAAAAATGTTGAAATATAGCTTTAAGTGGACATTTAAACCTTTAATTTTAAAATCCTATATCAGACTAGTCCAATATTACCCAGTGACAGTCTGGGATGTGTATACTATCACCCTGATGTGAAATGAGTCTGGCTAAACAGGAGGTTTCTACTTTAGAGCAGCCTGATAAAGTGATACAATATGTATTCAATTAGAAGCCAAAATATAGCCAAAATATAGATTTAATTGGACATTTAACAATTTAATTTCTAAATCCTGTATCAGAATAGTCCAATATTACCCAGTGACAGTCTGGGATGTGTATACTATCACCCTGACGTGAAATGAGTCTGGCTAAACAGGAGGTTTCGATGTTAGAGCAGCCTGAAAAAGAGTTACAATATGGCTTCAATTAGAAGCCTGAAAAAGAGTTGAAATATAGCTTTGGGTGGACATTTAAACCTTTAATTTTTAAATCCTATATCAGACTAGTCCAATATTACCCAGTGACAGTCTGGGATGTGTATACTATCACCCTGATGTGAAATGAGTCTGGCTAAACAAGAGGTTTCGATGTTAGAGCAGCCTGAAAGAGTTAAAATATGTCTTTAATTAGCAGCCTGAAAAAGAGTTACAATATGGCTTCAATTAGAAGCCTGAAAAAGAGTTGAAATATAGCTTTGGGTGGACATTTAAACATTTAATTTTTAAATCCTATATCAGAATATTCCAATTTTACCCAGTGACAGTCTGGGATGTGTATACTATCACCCTGACGTGAAATGATTCTGGCTAAACAGGAGGTTTCGATGTTAGATCAGCCTGAAAAAGAGATACAATATGCCTTTAATTAGAAGCCAAAATATAGCCAAAATATAGATTTAAGTGGACATTCAAACCTTTAATTTTAAAATCCTATATCAGACTAGTCCCATATTACCCAGTGACAGTCTGGGATGTGTATACTATCACCCTGACGTGAAATGAGTCTGGCTAAACAGGAGGTTTCTACTTTAGAGCAGCTTGAAAAAGCGATACAATATGTATTTAATTAGAAGCCAAAATATAGCCAAAATATAGATTTAATTGGACATTTAACACTTTAGTTTTTAAATCCTGTATCAGAATAGTCCAATATTACCCAATGACAGTCTGAGATGTGTATACTATCATCCTGATGTGAAATGAGTCTGGCTAAACAGGAGGTTTCGATGTTAGAGCAGCCTGAAAAACAGTTAAAATAGGGCTTCAATTAGAAGCCTGAAAAAGAGTTAAAATATAGCTTTGGGTGAACATTTAAACCTTTAATTTGTAATTCCTATATCAGAATAGTCCAATATTACCCAGTGACAGTCTGGGATGCGTATACTCTCACCTTGACGTGAAATGAGTCTGGCTAAACAAGAGGTTTCGATGTTAGAGCAGCCTAAAAAAGAGTTACAATATGTCTTTAATTAGCAGCCTGAAAAAGAGTTACAATATGGCTTCAATTAGAAGCCTGAAAAAGAGTTGAAATATAGCTTTGGGTGGACATTTAAACCTTTAATTTTTAAATCCTATATCAGACTAGTCCAATATTACCCAGTGACAGTCTGGGATGTGTATACTATCACCCTGACGTGAAATGAGCCTGGCTAAACAGGAGGTTTCGATGTTAGAGCAGCCTGAAAAAGCGATACAATATGTATTTAATTAGAAGCCAAAATATAGCCAAAATATAGCTTTAAGTGGACATTCAAACCTTTAATTTTAAAATCCTATATCAGACTAGTACCATATTACCCAGTGACAGTCTGGGATGTGTATACTATCACCCTGACGTGAAATGAGTCTGGCTAAACAGGAGGTTTCTACTTTAGAGCAGCTTGAAAAAGCGATACAATATGTATTTAATTAGAAGCCAAAATATAGCCAAAATATAGATTTAATTGGACATTTAACACTTTAATTTTTAAATCCTGTATCAGACTAGTCCAATATTACCCAGTGACAGTCTGGGATGCGTATACTATCACCTTGACGTGAAATGAGTCTGGCTAAACAAGAGGTTTCGATGTTAGAGCAGCCTGAAAAAGAGTTACAATATGGCTTTAATTAGCAGCCTGAAAAAATGTTGAAATATAGCGTTAAGTGGACATTTAAACCTTTAATTTTAAAATCCTATATCAGACTAGTCCAATATTACCCAGTGACAGTCTGGGATGTGTATACTATCACCCTGATGTGAAATGAGTCTGGCTAAACAGGAGGTTTCTACTTTAGAGCAGCCTGATAAAGTGATACAATATGTATTCAATTAGAAGCCAAAATATAGCCAAAATATAGATTTAATTGGACATTTAACAATTTAATTTTTAAATCCTGTATCAGAATAGTCCAATATTACCCAGTGACAGTCTGGGATGTGTATACTATCACCCTGACGTGAAATGAGTCTGGCTAAACAGGAGGTTTCGATGTTAGAGCAGCCTGAAAAAGAGTTACAATATGGCTTCAATTAGAAGCCTGAAAAAGAGTTGAAATATAGCTTTGGGTGGACATTTAAACCTTTAATTTTTAAATCCTATATCAGACTAGTCCAATATTACCCAGTGACAGTCTGGGATGTGTATACTATCACCCTGACGTGAAATGAGTCTGGCTAAACAGGAGGTTTCGATGTTAGATCAGCCTGAAAAAGAGATACAATATGCCTTTAATTAGAAGCCAAAATATAGCCAAAATATAGATTTAATTGGACATTTAACACTTTAATTTTTAAATCCTATATCAGAATAGTCCAATATTACCCAGTGACAGTCTGGGATGTGTATACTATCACCCTGACGTGAAATGAGTCTGGCTAAACAAGAGGTTTCGATGTTAGAGCAGCCTGAAAGAGTTAAAATATGTCTTTAATTAGCAGCCTGAAAAAGAGTTACAATATGGCTTCAATTAGAAGCCTGAAAAAGAGTTGAAATATAGCTTTGGGTGGACATTTAAACCTTTAATTTTTAAATCCTATATCAGACTAGTCCAATATTACCCAGTGACAGTCTGGGATGTGTATACTATCACCCTGATGTGAAATGAGTCTGGCTAAACAAGAGGTTTCGATGTTAGAGCAGCCTGAAAGAGTTAAAATATGTCTTTAATTAGCAGCCTGAAAAAGAGTTACAATATGGCTTCAATTAGAAGCCTGAAAAAGAGTTGAAATATAGCTTTGGGTGGACATTTAAACATTTAATTTTTAAATCCTATATCAGAATATTCCAATTTTACCCAGTGACAGTCTGGGATGTGTATACTATCACCCTGACGTGAAATGATTCTGGCTAAACAGGAGGTTTCGATGTTAGATCAGCCTGAAAAAGAGATACAATATGCCTTTAATTAGAAGCCAAAATATAGCCAAAATATAGATTTAAGTGGACATTCAAACCTTTAATTTTAAAATCCTATATCAGACTAGTCCCATATTACCCAGTGACAGTCTGGGATGTGTATACTATCACCCTGACGTGAAATGAGTCTGGCTAAACAGGAGGTTTCTACTTTAGAGCAGCTTGAAAAAGCGATACAATATGTATTTAATTAGAAGCCAAAATATAGCCAAAATATAGATTTAATTGGACATTTAACACTTTAGTTTTTAAATCCTGTATCAGAATAGTCCAATATTACCCAATGACAGTCTGAGATGTGTATACTATCATCCTGATGTGAAATGAGTCTGGCTAAACAGGAGGTTTCGATGTTAGAGCAGCCTGAAAAACAGTTAAAATAGGGCTTCAATTAGAAGGCTGAAAAAAAGTTAAAATATAGCTTTGGGTGAACATTTAAACCTTTAATTTGTAATTCCTATATCAGAATAGTCCAATATTACCCAGTGACAGTCTGGGATGCGTATACTCTCACCTTGACGTGAAATGAGTCTGGCTAAACAAGAGGTTTCGATGTTAGAGCAGCCTAAAAAAGAGTTACAATATGTCTTTAATTAGCAGCCTGAAAAAGAGTTACAATATGGCTTCAATTAGAAGCCTGAAAAAGAGTTGAAATATAGCTTTGGGTGGACATTTAAACCTTTAATTTTTAAATCCTATATCAGACTAGTCCAATATTACCCAGTGACAGTCTGGGATGTGTATACTATCACCCTGACGTGAAATGAGCCTGGCTAAACAGGAGGTTTCGATGTTAGAGCAGCCTGAAAAAGCGATACAATATGTATTTAATTAGAAGCCAAAATATAGCCAAAATATAGCTTTAAGTGGACATTCAAACCTTTAATTTTAAAATCCTATATCAGACTAGTACCATATTACCCAGTGACAGTCTGGGATGTGTATACTATCACCCTGACGTGAAATGAGTCTGGCTAAACAGGAGGTTTCTACTTTAGAGCAGCTTGAAAAAGCGATACAATATGTATTTAATTAGAAGCCAAAATATAGCCAAAATATAGATTTAATTGGACATTTAACACTTTAATTTTTAAATCCTGTATCAGACTAGTCCAATATTACCCAGTGACAGTCTGGGATGCGTATACTATCACCTTGACGTGAAATGAGTCTGGCTAAACAAGAGGTTTCGATGTTAGAGCAGCCTGAAAAAGAGTTACAATATGGCTTTAATTAGCAGCCTGAAAAAATGTTGAAATATAGCGTTAAGTGGACATTTAAACCTTTAATTTTAAAATCCTATATCAGACTAGTCCAATATTACCCAGTGACAGTCTGGGATGTGTATACTATCACCCTGATGTGAAATGAGTCTGGCTAAACAGGAGGTTTCTACTTTAGAGCAGCCTGATAAAGTGATACAATATGTATTCAATTAGAAGCCAAAATATAGCCAAAATATAGATTTAATTGGACATTTAACAATTTAATTTTTAAATCCTGTATCAGAATAGTCCAATATTACCCAGTGACAGTCTGGGATGTGTATACTATCACCCTGACGTGAAATGAGTCTGGCTAAACAGGAGGTTTCGATGTTAGAGCAGCCTGAAAAAGAGTTACAATATGGCTTCAATTAGAAGCCTGAAAAAGAGTTGAAATATAGCTTTGGGTGGACATTTAAACCTTTAATTTTTAAATCCTATATCAGACTAGTCCAATATTACCCAGTGACAGTCTGGGATGTGTATACTATCACCCTGACGTGAAATGAGTCTGGCTAAACAGGAGGTTTCGATGTTAGATCAGCCTGAAAAAGAGATACAATATGCCTTTAATTAGAAGCCAAAATATAGCCAAAATATAGATTTAATTGGACATTTAACACTTTAATTTTTAAATCCTATATCAGAATAGTCCAATATTACCCAGTGACAGTCTGGGATGTGTATACTATCACCCTGACGTGAAATGAGTCTGGCTAAACAAGAGGTTTCGATGTTAGAGCAGCCTGAAAGAGTTAAAATATGTCTTTAATTAGCAGCCTGAAAAAGAGTTACAATATGGCTTCAATTAGAAGCCTGAAAAAGAGTTGAAATATAGCTTTGGGTGGACATTTAAACCTTTAATTTTTAAATCCTATATCAGACTAGTCCAATATTACCCAGTGACAGTCTGGGATGTGTATACTATCACCCTGATGTGAAATGAGTCTGGCTAAACAAGAGGTTTCGATGTTAGAGCAGCCTGAAAGAGTTAAAATATGTCTTTAATTAGCAGCCTGAAAAAGAGTTACAATATGGCTTCAATTAGAAGCCTGAAAAAGAGTTGAAATATAGCTTTGGGTGGACATTTAAACATTTAATTTTTAAATCCTATATCAGAATATTCCAATTTTACCCAGTGACAGTCTGGGATGTGTATACTATCACCCTGACGTGAAATGATTCTGGCTAAACAGGAGGTTTCGATGTTAGATCAGCCTGAAAAAGAGATACAATATGCCTTTAATTAGAAGCCAAAATATAGCCAAAATATAGATTTAAGTGGACATTCAAACCTTTAATTTTAAAATCCTATATCAGACTAGTCCCATATTACCCAGTGACAGTCTGGGATGTGTATACTATCACCCTGACGTGAAATGAGTCTGGCTAAACAGGAGGTTTCTACTTTAGAGCAGCTTGAAAAAGCGATACAATATGTATTTAATTAGAAGCCAAAATATAGCCAAAATATAGATTTAATTGGACATTTAACACTTTAGTTTTTAAATCCTGTATCAGAATAGTCCAATATTACCCAATGACAGTCTGAGATGTGTATACTATCATCCTGATGTGAAATGAGTCTGGCTAAACAGGAGGTTTCGATGTTAGAGCAGCCTGAAAAACAGTTAAAATAGGGCTTCAATTAGAAGCCTGAAAAAGAGTTAAAATATAGCTTTGGGTGAACATTTAAACCTTTAATTTGTAATTCCTATATCAGAATAGTCCAATATTACCCAGTGACAGTCTGGGATGCGTATACTCTCACCTTGACGTGAAATGAGTCTGGCTAAACAAGAGGTTTCGATGTTAGAGCAGCCTAAAAAAGAGTTACAATATGTCTTTAATTAGCAGCCTGAAAAAGAGTTACAATATGGCTTCAATTAGAAGCCTGAAAAAGAGTTGAAATATAGCTTTGGGTGGACATTTAAACCTTTAATTTTTAAATCCTATATCAGACTAGTCCAATATTACCCAGTGACAGTCTGGGATGTGTATACTATCACCCTGACGTGAAATGAGCCTGGCTAAACAGGAGGTTTCGATGTTAGAGCAGCCTGAAAAAGCGATACAATATGTATTTAATTAGAAGCCAAAATATAGCCAAAATATAGCTTTAAGTGGACATTCAAACCTTTAATTTTAAAATCCTATATCAGACTAGTACCATATTACCCAGTGACAGTCTGGGATGTGTATACTATCACCCTGACGTGAAATGAGTCTGGCTAAACAGGAGGTTTCTACTTTAGAGCAGCTTGAAAAAGCGATACAATATGTATTTAATTAGAAGCCAAAATATAGCCAAAATATAGATTTAATTGGACATTTAACACTTTAATTTTTAAATCCTGTATCAGACTAGTCCAATATTACCCAGTGACAGTCTGGGATGCGTATACTATCACCTTGACGTGAAATGAGTCTGGCTAAACAAGAGGTTTCGATGTTAGAGCAGCCTGAAAAAGAGTTACAATATGGCTTTAATTAGCAGCCTGAAAAAATGTTGAAATATAGCGTTAAGTGGACATTTAAACCTTTAATTTTAAAATCCTATATCAGACTAGTCCAATATTACCCAGTGACAGTCTGGGATGTGTATACTATCACCCTGATGTGAAATGAGTCTGGCTAAACAGGAGGTTTCTACTTTAGAGCAGCCTGATAAAGTGATACAATATGTATTCAATTAGAAGCCAAAATATAGCCAAAATATAGATTTAATTGGACATTTAACAATTTAATTTTTAAATCCTGTATCAGAATAGTCCAATATTACCCAGTGACAGTCTGGGATGTGTATACTATCACCCTGACGTGAAATGAGTCTGGCTAAACAGGAGGTTTCGATGTTAGAGCAGCCTGAAAAAGAGTTACAATATGGCTTCAATTAGAAGCCTGAAAAAGAGTTGAAATATAGCTTTGGGTGGACATTTAAACCTTTAATTTTTAAATCCTATATCAGACTAGTCCAATATTACCCAGTGACAGTCTGGGATGTGTATACTATCACCCTGACGTGAAATGAGTCTGGCTAAACAGGAGGTTTCGATGTTAGATCAGCCTGAAAAAGAGATACAATATGCCTTTAATTAGAAGCCAAAATATAGCCAAAATATAGATTTAGTTGGACATTTAACACTTTAATTTTTAAATCCTATATCAGAATAGTCCAATATTACCCAGTGACAGTCTGGGATGTGTATACTATCACCCTGACGTGAAATGAGTCTGGCTAAACAAGAGGTTTCGATGTTAGAGCAGCCTGAAAGAGTTAAAATATGTCTTTAATTAGCAGCCTGAAAAAGAGTTACAATATGGCTTCAATTAGAAGCCTGAAAAAGAGTTGAAATATAGCTTTGGGTGGACATTTAAACCTTTAATTTTTAAATCCTATATCAGACTAGTCCAATATTACCCAGTGACAGTCTGGGATGTGTATACTATCACCCTGATGTGAAATGAGTCTGGCTAAACAAGAGGTTTCGATGTTAGAGCAGCCTGAAAGAGTTAAAATATGTCTTTAATTAGCAGCCTGAAAAAGAGTTACAATATGGCTTCAATTAGAAGCCTGAAAAAGAGTTGAAATATAGCTTTGGGTGGACATTTAAACATTTAATTTTTAAATCCTATATCAGAATATTCCAATTTTACCCAGTGACAGTCTGGGATGTGTATACTATCACCCTGACGTGAAATGATTCTGGCTAAACAGGAGGTTTCGATGTTAGATCAGCCTGAAAAAGAGATACAATATGCCTTTAATTAGAAGCCAAAATATAGCCAAAATATAGATTTAAGTGGACATTCAAACCTTTAATTTTAAAATCCTATATCAGACTAGTCCCATATTACCCAGTGACAGTCTGGGATGTGTATACTATCACCCTGACGTGAAATGAGTCTGGCTAAACAGGAGGTTTCTACTTTAGAGCAGCTTGAAAAAGCGATACAATATGTATTTAATTAGAAGCCAAAATATAGCCAAAATATAGATTTAATTGGACATTTAACACTTTAGTTTTTAAATCCTGTATCAGAATAGTCCAATATTACCCAATGACAGTCTGAGATGTGTATACTATCATCCTGATGTGAAATGAGTCTGGCTAAACAGGAGGTTTCGATGTTAGAGCAGCCTGAAAAACAGTTAAAATAGGGCTTCAATTAGAAGCCTGAAAAAGAGTTAAAATATAGCTTTGGGTGAACATTTAAACCTTTAATTTGTAATTCCTATATCAGAATAGTCCAATATTACCCAGTGACAGTCTGGGATGCGTATACTCTCACCTTGACGTGAAATGAGTCTGGCTAAACAAGAGGTTTCGATGTTAGAGCAGCCTAAAAAAGAGTTACAATATGTCTTTAATTAGCAGCCTGAAAAAGAGTTACAATATGGCTTCAATTAGAAGCCTGAAAAAGAGTTGAAATATAGCTTTGGGTGGACATTTAAACCTTTAATTTTTAAATCCTATATCAGACTAGTCCAATATTACCCAGTGACAGTCTGGGATGTGTATACTATCACCCTGACGTGAAATGAGCCTGGCTAAACAGGAGGTTTCGATGTTAGAGCAGCCTGAAAAAGCGATACAATATGTATTTAATTAGAAGCCAAAATATAGCCAAAATATAGCTTTAAGTGGACATTCAAACCTTTAATTTTAAAATCCTATATCAGACTAGTACCATATTACCCAGTGACAGTCTGGGATGTGTATACTATCACCCTGACGTGAAATGAGTCTGGCTAAACAGGAGGTTTCTACTTTAGAGCAGCTTGAAAAAGCGATACAATATGTATTTAATTAGAAGCCAAAATATAGCCAAAATATAGATTTAATTGGACATTTAACACTTTAATTTTTAAATCCTGTATCAGACTAGTCCAATATTACCCAGTGACAGTCTGGGATGCGTATACTATCACCTTGACGTGAAATGAGTCTGGCTAAACAAGAGGTTTCGATGTTAGAGCAGCCTGAAAAAGAGTTACAATATGGCTTTAATTAGCAGCCTGAAAAAATGTTGAAATATAGCGTTAAGTGGACATTTAAACCTTTAATTTTAAAATCCTATATCAGACTAGTCCAATATTACCCAGTGACAGTCTGGGATGTGTATACTATCACCCTGATGTGAAATGAGTCTGGCTAAACAGGAGGTTTCTACTTTAGAGCAGCCTGATAAAGTGATACAATATGTATTCAATTAGAAGCCAAAATATAGCCAAAATATAGATTTAATTGGACATTTAACAATTTAATTTTTAAATCCTGTATCAGAATAGTCCAATATTACCCAGTGACAGTCTGGGATGTGTATACTATCACCCTGACGTGAAATGAGTCTGGCTAAACAGGAGGTTTCGATGTTAGAGCAGCCTGAAAAAGAGTTACAATATGGCTTCAATTAGAAGCCTGAAAAAGAGTTGAAATATAGCTTTGGGTGGACATTTAAACCTTTAATTTTTAAATCCTATATCAGACTAGTCCAATATTACCCAGTGACAGTCTGGGATGTGTATACTATCACCCTGACGTGAAATGAGTCTGGCTAAACAGGAGGTTTCGATGTTAGATCAGCCTGAAAAAGAGATACAATATGCCTTTAATTAGAAGCCAAAATATAGCCAAAATATAGATTTAATTGGACATTTAACACTTTAATTTTTAAATCCTATATCAGAATAGTCCAATATTACCCAGTGACAGTCTGGGATGTGTATACTATCACCCTGACGTGAAATGAGTCTGGCTAAACAAGAGGTTTCGATGTTAGAGCAGCCTGAAAGAGTTAAAATATGTCTTTAATTAGCAGCCTGAAAAAGAGTTACAATATGGCTTCAATTAGAAGCCTGAAAAAGAGTTGAAATATAGCTTTGGGTGGACATTTAAACCTTTAATTTTTAAATCCTATATCAGACTAGTCCAATATTACCCAGTGACAGTCTGGGATGTGTATACTATCACCCTGATGTGAAATGAGTCTGGCTAAACAAGAGGTTTCGATGTTAGAGCAGCCTGAAAGAGTTAAAATATGTCTTTAATTAGCAGCCTGAAAAAGAGTTACAATATGGCTTCAATTAGAAGCCTGAAAAAGAGTTGAAATATAGCTTTGGGTGGACATTTAAACATTTAATTTTTAAATCCTATATCAGAATATTCCAATTTTACCCAGTGACAGTCTGGGATGTGTATACTATCACCCTGACGTGAAATGATTCTGGCTAAACAGGAGGTTTCGATGTTAGATCAGCCTGAAAAAGAGATACAATATGCCTTTAATTAGAAGCCAAAATATAGCCAAAATATAGATTTAAGTGGACATTCAAACCTTTAATTTTAAAATCCTATATCAGACTAGTCCCATATTACCCAGTGACAGTCTGGGATGTGTATACTATCACCCTGACGTGAAATGAGTCTGGCTAAACAGGAGGTTTCTACTTTAGAGCAGCTTGAAAAAGCGATACAATATGTATTTAATTAGAAGCCAAAATATAGCCAAAATATAGATTTAATTGGACATTTAACACTTTAGTTTTTAAATCCTGTATCAGAATAGTCCAATATTACCCAATGACAGTCTGAGATGTGTATACTATCATCCTGATGTGAAATGAGTCTGGCTAAACAGGAGGTTTCGATGTTAGAGCAGCCTGAAAAACAGTTAAAATAGGGCTTCAATTAGAAGGCTGAAAAAAAGTTAAAATATAGCTTTGGGTGAACATTTAAACCTTTAATTTGTAATTCCTATATCAGAATAGTCCAATATTACCCAGTGACAGTCTGGGATGCGTATACTCTCACCTTGACGTGAAATGAGTCTGGCTAAACAAGAGGTTTCGATGTTAGAGCAGCCTAAAAAAGAGTTACAATATGTCTTTAATTAGCAGCCTGAAAAAGAGTTACAATATGGCTTCAATTAGAAGCCTGAAAAAGAGTTGAAATATAGCTTTGGGTGGACATTTAAACCTTTAATTTTTAAATCCTATATCAGACTAGTCCAATATTACCCAGTGACAGTCTGGGATGTGTATACTATCACCCTGACGTGAAATGAGCCTGGCTAAACAGGAGGTTTCGATGTTAGAGCAGCCTGAAAAAGCGATACAATATGTATTTAATTAGAAGCCAAAATATAGCCAAAATATAGCTTTAAGTGGACATTCAAACCTTTAATTTTAAAATCCTATATCAGACTAGTCCCATATTACCCAGTGACAGTCTGGGATGTGTATACTATCACCCTGACGTGAAATGAGTCTGGCTAAACAGGAGGTTTCTACTTTAGAGCAGCTTGAAAAAGCGATACAATATGTATTTAATTAGAAGCCAAAATATAGCCAAAATATAGATTTAATTGGACATTTAACACTTTAATTTTTAAATCCTGTATCAGACTAGTCCAATATTACCCAGTGACAGTCTGGGATGCGTATACTATCACCTTGACGTGAAATGAGTCTGGCTAAACAAGAGGTTTCGATGTTAGAGCAGCCTGAAAAAGAGTTACAATATGTCTTTAATTAGCAGCCTGAAAAATTGTTGAAATATAGCTTTAAGTGGACATTTAAACCTTTAATTTTAAAATCCTATATCAGACTAGTCCAATATTACCCAGTGACAGTCTGGGATGTGTATACTATCCCCCTGACGTGAAATGAGTCTGGCTAAACAGGAGGTTTCGATGTTAGAGCAGCCTGAAAAAGAGTTACAATATGGCTTCAATTAGAAGCCTGAAAAAGAGTTGAAATATAGCTTTGGGTGGACATTTAAACCTTTAATTTTTAAATCCTATATCAGACTAGTCCAATATTACCCAGTGACAGTCTGGGATGTGTATACTATCACCCTGACGTGAAATGAGTCTGGCTAAACAAGAGGTTTCGATGTTAGAGCAGCCTGAAAGAGTTAAAATATGTCTTTAATTAGCAGCCTGAAAAAGAGTTACAATATGGCTTCAATTAGAAGCCTGAAAAAGAGTTGAAATATAGCTTTGGGTGGACATTTAAACCTTTAATTTTTAAATCCTATATCAGACTAGTCCAATATTACCCAGTGACAGTCTGGGATGTGTATACTATCACCCTGACGTGAAATGAGTCTGGCTAAACAGGAGGTTTCGATGTTAGATCAGCCTGAAAAAGAGATACAATATGCCTTTAATTAGAAGCCAAAATATATCCAAAATATAGATTTAATTGGACATTTAACACTTTAATTTTTAAATCCTGTATCAGAATAGTCCAATATTACCCAGTGACAGTCTGGGATGTGTATACTATCACCCTGACGTGAAATGAGTCTGGCTAAACAAGAGGTTTCGATGTTAGAGCAGCCTGAAAGAGTTAAAATATGTCTTTAATTAGCAGCCTGAAAAAGAGTTACAATATGGCTTCAATTAGAAGCCTGAAAAAGAGTTGAAATATAGCTTTGGGTGGACATTTAAACCTTTAATTTTTAAATCCTATATCAGACTAGTCCAATATTACCCAGTGACAGTCTGGGATGTGTATACTATCACCCTGATGTGAAATGAGTCTGGCTAAACAAGAGGTTTCGATGTTAGAGCAGCCTGAAAGAGTTAAAATATGTCTTTAATTAGCAGCCTGAAAAAGAGTTACAATATGGCTTCAATTAGAAGCCTGAAAAAGAGTTGAAATATAGCTTTGGGTGGACATTTAAACATTTAATTTTTAAATCCTATATCAGAATATTCCAATTTTACCCAGTGACAGTCTGGGATGTGTATACTATCACCCTGACGTGAAATGATTCTGGCTAAACAGGAGGTTTCGATGTTAGATCAGCCTGAAAAAGAGATACAATATGCCTTTAATTAGAAGCCAAAATATAGCCAAAATATAGATTTAAGTGGACATTCAAACCTTTAATTTTAAAATCCTATATCAGACTAGTCCCATATTACCCAGTGACAGTCTGGGATGTGTATACTATCACCCTGACGTGAAATGAGTCTGGCTAAACAGGAGGTTTCTACTTTAGAGCAGCTTGAAAAAGCGATACAATATGTATTTAATTAGAAGCCAAAATATAGCCAAAATATAGATTTAATTGGACATTTAACACTTTAGTTTTTAAATCCTGTATCAGAATAGTCCAATATTACCCAATGACAGTCTGAGATGTGTATACTATCATCCTGATGTGAAATGAGTCTGGCTAAACAGGAGGTTTCGATGTTAGAGCAGCCTGAAAAACAGTTAAAATAGGGCTTCAATTAGAAGCCTGAAAAAGAGTTAAAATATAGCTTTGGGTGAACATTTAAACCTTTAATTTGTAATTCCTATATCAGAATAGTCCAATATTACCCAGTGACAGTCTGGGATGCGTATACTCTCACCTTGACGTGAAATGAGTCTGGCTAAACAAGAGGTTTCGATGTTAGAGCAGCCTAAAAAAGAGTTACAATATGTCTTTAATTAGCAGCCTGAAAAAGAGTTACAATATGGCTTCAATTAGAAGCCTGAAAAAGAGTTGAAATATAGCTTTGGGTGGACATTTAAACCTTTAATTTTTAAATCCTATATCAGACTAGTCCAATATTACCCAGTGACAGTCTGGGATGTGTATACTATCACCCTGACGTGAAATGAGCCTGGCTAAACAGGAGGTTTCGATGTTAGAGCAGCCTGAAAAAGCGATACAATATGTATTTAATTAGAAGCCAAAATATAGCCAAAATATAGCTTTAAGTGGACATTCAAACCTTTAATTTTAAAATCCTATATCAGACTAGTCCCATATTACCCAGTGACAGTCTGGGATGTGTATACTATCCCCCCGACGTGAAATGAGTCTGGCTAAACAGGAGGTTTCGATGTTAGAGCAGCCTGAAAAAGAGTTACAATATGGCTTCAATTAGAAGCCTGAAAAAGAGTTGAAATATAGCTTTGGGTGGACATTTAAACCTTTAATTTTTAAATCCTATATCAGACTAGTCCAATATTACCCAGTGACAGTCTGGGATGTGTATACTATCACCCTGACGTGAAATGAGTCTGGCTAAACAAGAGGTTTCGATGTTAGAGCAGCCTGAAAGAGTTAAAATATGTCTTTAATTAGCAGCCTGAAAAAGAGTTACAATATGGCTTCAATTAGAAGCCTGAAAAAGAGTTGAAATATAGCTTTGGGTGGACATTTAAACATTTAATTTTTAAATCCTATATCAGAATATTCCAATTTTACCCAGTGACAGTCTGGGATGTGTATACTATCACCCTGACGTGAAATGAGTCTGCTAAACAGGAGGTTTCGATGTTAGATCAGCCTGAAAAAGAGATACAATATGCCTTTAATTAGACGCCAAAATATAGCCAAAATATAGATTTAATTGGATATTTAACACTTTAATTTTTAAATCCTGTATCAGACTAGTCCAATATTACCCAGTGACAGTCTGGGATGCGTATACTATCACCTTGACGTGAAATGAGTCTGGCTAAACAAGAGGTTTCGATGTTAGAGCAGCCTGAAAAAGAGTTACAATATGGCTTTAATTAGCAGCCTGAAAAAATGTTGAAATATAGCTTTAAGTGGACATTTAAACCTTTAATTTTAAAATCCTATATCAGACTAGTCCAATATTACCCAGTGACAGTCTGGGATGTGTATACTATCACCCTGATGTGAAATGAGTCTGGCTAAACAGGAGGTTTCTACTTTAGAGCAGCCTGATAAAGTGATACAATATGTATTCAATTAGAAGCCAAAATATAGCCAAAATATAGATTTATTTGGACATTTAACAATTTAATTTTTAAATCCTGTATCAGAATAGTCCAATATTACCCAGTGACAGTCTGGGATGTGTATACTATCACCCTGACGTGAAATGAGTCTGGCTAAACAGGAGGTTTCGATGTTAGAGCAGCCTGAAAAAGAGTTACAATATGGCTTCAATTAGAAGCCTGAAAAAGAGTTGAAATATAGCTTTGGGTGGACATTTAAACCTTTAATTTTTAAATCCTATATCAGACTAGGCCAATATTACCCAGTGACAGTCTGGGATGTGTATACTATCACCCTGACGTGAAATGAGTGTGGCTAAACAGGAGGTTTCGATGTTAGATCAGCCTGAAAAAGAGATACAATATGCCTTTAATTAGAAGCCAAAATATAGCCAAAATATAGATTTAATTGGACATTTAACACTTTAATTTTTAAATCCTGTATCAGAATAGTCCAATATTACCCAGTGACAGTCTGGGATGTGTATACTATCACCCTGACGTGAAATGAGTCTGGCTAAACAAGAGGTTTCGATGTTAGAGCAGCCTGAAAGAGTTAAAATATGTCTTTAATTAGCAGCCTGAAAAAGAGTTACAATATGGCTTCAATTAGAAGCCTGAAAAAGAGTTGAAATATAGCTTTGGGTGGACATTTAAACCTTTAATTTTTAAATCCTATATCAGACTAGTCCAATATTACCCAGTGACAGTCTGGGATGTGTATACTATCACCCTGATGTGAAATGAGTCTGGCTAAACAAGAGGTTTCGATGTTAGAGCAGCCTGAAAGAGTTAAAATATGTCTTTAATTAGCAGCCTGAAAAAGAGTTACAATATGGCTTCAATTAGAAGCCTGAAAAAGAGTTGAAATATAGCTTTGGGTGGACATTTAAACATTTAATTTTTAAATCCTATATCAGAATATTCCAATTTTACCCAGTGACAGTCTGGGATGTGTATACTATCACCCTGACGTGAAATGATTCTGGCTAAACAGGAGGTTTCGATGTTAGATCAGCCTGAAAAAGAGATACAATATGCCTTTAATTAGAAGCCAAAATATAGCCAAAATATAGATTTAAGTGGACATTCAAACCTTTAATTTTAAAATCCTATATCAGACTAGTCCCATATTACCCAGTGACAGTCTGGGATGTGTATACTATCACCCTGACGTGAAATGAGTCTGGCTAAACAGGAGGTTTCTACTTTAGAGCAGCTTGAAAAAGCGATACAATATGTATTTAATTAGAAGCCAAAATATAGCCAAAATATAGATTTAATTGGACATTTAACACTTTAGTTTTTAAATCCTGTATCAGAATAGTCCAATATTACCCAATGACAGTCTGAGATGTGTATACTATCATCCTGATGTGAAATGAGTCTGGCTAAACAGGAGGTTTCGATGTTAGAGCAGCCTGAAAAACAGTTAAAATAGGGCTTCAATTAGAAGCCTGAAAAAGAGTTAAAATATAGCTTTGGGTGAACATTTAAACCTTTAATTTGTAATTCCTATATCAGAATAGTCCAATATTACCCAGTGACAGTCTGGGATGCGTATACTCTCACCTTGACGTGAAATGAGTCTGGCTAAACAAGAGGTTTCGATGTTAGAGCAGCCTAAAAAAGAGTTACAATATGTCTTTAATTAGCAGCCTGAAAAAGAGTTACAATATGGCTTCAATTAGAAGCCTGAAAAAGAGTTGAAATATAGCTTTGGGTGGACATTTAAACCTTTAATTTTTAAATCCTATATCAGACTAGTCCAATATTACCCAGTGACAGTCTGGGATGTGTATACTATCACCCTGACGTGAAATGAGCCTGGCTAAACAGGAGGTTTCGATGTTAGAGCAGCCTGAAAAAGCGATACAATATGTATTTAATTAGAAGCCAAAATATAGCCAAAATATAGCTTTAAGTGGACATTCAAACCTTTAATTTTAAAATCCTATATCAGACTAGTCCCATATTACCCAGTGACAGTCTGGGATGTGTATACTATCCCCCTGACGTGAAATGAGTCTGGCTAAACAGGAGGTTTCGATGTTAGAGCAGCCTGAAAAAGAGTTACAATATGGCTTCAATTAGAAGCCTGAAAAAGAGTTGAAATATAGCTTTGGGTGGACATTTAAACCTTTAATTTTTAAATCCTATATCAGACTAGTCCAATATTACCCAGTGACAGTCTGGGATGTGTATACTATCACCCTGACGTGAAATGAGTCTGGCTAAACAAGAGGTTTCGATGTTAGAGCAGCCTGAAAGAGTTAAAATATGTCTTTAATTAGCAGCCTGAAAAAGAGTTACAATATGGCTTCAATTAGAAGCCTGAAAAAGAGTTGAAATATAGCTTTGGGTGGACATTTAAACATTTAATTTTTAAATCCTATATCAGAATATTCCAATTTTACCCAGTGACAGTCTGGGATGTGTATACTATCACCCTGACGTGAAATGAGTCTGCTAAACAGGAGGTTTCGATGTTAGATCAGCCTGAAAAAGAGATACAATATGCCTTTAATTAGACGCCAAAATATAGCCAAAATATAGATTTAATTGGACATTTAACACTTTAATTTTTAAATCCTGTATCAGACTAGTCCAATATTACCCAGTGACAGTCTGGGATGCGTATACTATCACCTTGACGTGAAATGAGTCTGGCTAAACAAGAGGTTTCGATGTTAGAGCAGCCTGAAAAAGAGTTACAATATGGCTTTAATTAGCAGCCTGAAAAAATGTTGAAATATAGCTTTAAGTGGACATTTAAACCTTTAATTTTAAAATCCTATATCAGACTAGTCCAATATTACCCAGTGACAGTCTGGGATGTGTATACTATCACCCTGATGTGAAATGAGTCTGGCTAAACAGGAGGTTTCTACTTTAGAGCAGCCTGATAAAGTGATACAATATGTATTCAATTAGAAGCCAAAATATAGCCAAAATATAGATTTATTTGGACATTTAACAATTTAATTTTTAAATCCTGTATCAGAATAGTCCAATATTACCCAGTGACAGTCTGGGATGTGTATACTATCACCCTGACGTGAAATGAGTCTGGCTAAACAGGAGGTTTCGATGTTAGAGCAGCCTGAAAAAGAGTTACAATATGGCTTCAATTAGAAGCCTGAAAAAGAGTTGAAATATAGCTTTGGGTGGACATTTAAACCTTTAATTTTTAAATCCTATATCAGACTAGGCCAATATTACCCAGTGACAGTCTGGGATGTGTATACTATCACCCTGACGTGAAATGAGTCTGGCTAAACAGGAGGTTTCGATGTTAGATCAGCCTGAAAAAGAGATACAATATGCCTTTAATTAGAAGCCAAAATATAGCCAAAATATAGATTTAATTGGACATTTAACACTTTAATTTTTAAATCCTGTATCAGAATAGTCCAATATTACCCAGTGACAGTCTGGGATGTGTATACTATCACCCTGACGTGAAATGAGTCTGGCTAAACAAGAGGTTTCGATGTTAGAGCAGCCTGAAAGAGTTAAAATATGTCTTTAATTAGCAGCCTGAAAAAGAGTTACAATATGGCTTCAATTAGAAGCCTGAAAAAGAGTTGAAATATAGCTTTGGGTGGACATTTAAACCTTTAATTTTTAAATCCTATATCAGACTAGTCCAATATTACCCAGTGACAGTCTGGGATGTGTATACTATCACCCTGATGTGAAATGAGTCTGGCTAAACAAGAGGTTTCGATGTTAGAGCAGCCTGAAAGAGTTAAAATATGTCTTTAATTAGCAGCCTGAAAAAGAGTTACAATATGGCTTCAATTAGAAGCCTGAAAAAGAGTTGAAATATAGCTTTGGGTGGACATTTAAACATTTAATTTTTAAATCCTATATCAGAATATTCCAATTTTACCCAGTGACAGTCTGGGATGTGTATACTATCACCCTGACGTGAAATGATTCTGGCTAAACAGGAGGTTTCGATGTTAGATCAGCCTGAAAAAGAGATACAATATGCCTTTAATTAGAAGCCAAAATATAGCCAAAATATAGATTTAAGTGGACATTCAAACCTTTAATTTTAAAATCCTATATCAGACTAGTCCCATATTACCCAGTGACAGTCTGGGATGTGTATACTATCACCCTGACGTGAAATGAGTCTGGCTAAACAGGAGGTTTCTACTTTAGAGCAGCTTGAAAAAGCGATACAATATGTATTTAATTAGAAGCCAAAATATAGCCAAAATATAGATTTAATTGGACATTTAACACTTTAGTTTTTAAATCCTGTATCAGAATAGTCCAATATTACCCAATGACAGTCTGAGATGTGTATACTATCATCCTGATGTGAAATGAGTCTGGCTAAACAGGAGGTTTCGATGTTAGAGCAGCCTGAAAAACAGTTAAAATAGGGCTTCAATTAGAAGCCTGAAAAAGAGTTAAAATATAGCTTTGGGTGAACATTTAAACCTTTAATTTGTAATTCCTATATCAGAATAGTCCAATATTACCCAGTGACAGTCTGGGATGCGTATACTCTCACCTTGACGTGAAATGAGTCTGGCTAAACAAGAGGTTTCGATGTTAGAGCAGCCTAAAAAAGAGTTACAATATGTCTTTAATTAGCAGCCTGAAAAAGAGTTACAATATGGCTTCAATTAGAAGCCTGAAAAAGAGTTGAAATATAGCTTTGGGTGGACATTTAAACCTTTAATTTTTAAATCCTATATCAGACTAGTCCAATATTACCCAGTGACAGTCTGGGATGTGTATACTATCACCCTGACGTGAAATGAGCCTGGCTAAACAGGAGGTTTCGATGTTAGAGCAGCCTGAAAAAGCGATACAATATGTATTTAATTAGAAGCCAAAATATAGCCAAAATATAGCTTTAAGTGGACATTCAAACCTTTAATTTTAAAATCCTATATCAGACTAGTCCCATATTACCCAGTGACAGTCTGGGATGTGTATACTATCACCCTGACGTGAAATGAGTCTGGCTAAACAGGAGGTTTCTACTTTAGAGCAGCTTGAAAAAGCGATACAATATGTATTTAATTAGAAGCCAAAATATAGCCAAAATATAGATTTAATTGGACATTTAACACTTTAGTTTGTAAATTCTGTATCAGAATAGTCCAATATTACCCAATGACAGTCTGGGATGTGAATACTATCATCCTGATGTGAAATGAGTCTGGCTAAACAGGAGGTTTCGATGTTAGAGCAGCCTGAAAAACAGTTAAAATAGGGCTTCAATTAGAAGCCTGAAAAAGAGTTAAAATATAGCTTTGGGTGAACATTTAAACCTTTAATTTGTAATTCCTATATCAGAATAGTCCAATATTACCCAATGACAGTCTGGGATGTGTATACTATCATCCTGATGTGAAATGAGTCTGGCTAAACAAGAGGTTTCGATGTTAGAGCAGCCTAAAAAAGAGTTACAATATGTCTTTAATTAGCAACCTGAAAAAGAGTTACAATATGGCTTCAATTAGAAGCCTGAAAAAGAGTTGAAATATAGCTTTGGGTGGACATTTAAACCTTTAATTTTTAAATCCTATATCAGACTAGTCCAATATTACCCAGTGACAGTCTGGGATGTGTATACTATCACCCTGACGTGAAATGAGCCTGGCTAAACAGGAGGTTTCGATGTTAGAGCAGCCTGAAAAAGCGATACAATATGTATTTAATTAGAAGCCAAAATATAGCCAAAATATAGCTTTAAGTGGACATTCAAACATTTAATTTTAAAATCCTATATCAGACTAGTCCCATATTACCCAGTGACAGTCTGGGATGTGTATACTATCACCCTGACGTGAAATGAGTCTGGCTAAACAGGAGGTTTCTACTTTAGAGCAGCCTGAAAAAGTGATACAATATGTATTCAAATAGAAGCCAAAATATAGCCAAAATATAGATTTAATTGGACATTTAACAATTTAATTTTTAAATCCTGTATCAGAATAGTCCAATATTACCCAGTGACAGTCTGGGATGTGTATACTATCATCCTGATGTGAAATGAGTCTGGCTAAACAAGAGGTTTCGATGTTAGAGCAGCCTGAAAAAGAGTTACAATATGGCTTCAATTAGAAGCCTGAAAAAGAGTTGAAATATAGCTTTGGGTGGACATTTAAACCTTTAATTTTTAAATCCTGTATCAGAATAGTCCAATATTACCCAGTGACAGTCTGGGATGTGTATACTATCACCCTGACGTGAAATGAGTCTGGCTAAACAGGAGGTTTCGATGTTAGATCAGCCTGAAAAAGAGATACAATATGCCTTTAATTAGAAGCCAAAATATAGCCAAAATATAGATTTAATTGGACATTTAACACTTTAATTTTTAAATCCTGTATCAGAATAGTCCAATATTACCCAGTGACAGTCTGGGATGTGTATACTATCATCCTGATGTGAAATGAGTCTGGCTAAACAGAAGGTTTCGATGTTAGAGCAGCCTGAAAAAGAGGTAAAATATGGCTTCAATTAGAAGCCTGAAAAAGCGTTGAAATATAGCTTTGGGTGAACATTTAAACCTTTAATTTGTAATTCCTATATCAGAATAGTCCAATATTACCCAGTGACAGTCTGGGATGTGTATACTATCACCTTGACGTGAAATGAGTCTGGCTAAACAAGAGGTTTCGATGTTAGAGCAGCCTGAAAAAGAGTTACAATATGTCTTTAATTAGCAGCCTGAAAAATTGTTGAAATATAGCTTTAAGTGGACATTTAAACCTTTAATTTTAAAATCCTATATCAGAATAGTCCAATATTACCCAGTGACAGTCTGGGATCTGTATACTATCACCCTGATGTGAAATGAGTCTGGCTAAACAGGAGGTTTCGATGTTAGAGCAGCCTGAAAAAGCGATACAATATGTATTTAATTAGAAGCCAAAATATAGCCAAAATATAGCTTTAAGTGCACATTCAAACCTTTAATTTTAAAATCCTATATCAGACTAGTCCCATATTACCCTGTGACAGTCTGGGATGTGTATACTATCACCCTGACGTGAAATGAGTCTGGCTAAACAGGAGGTTTCGATGTTAGATCAGCCTGAAAAAGAGATACAATATGCCTTTAATTAGAAGCCAAAATATAGCCAAAATATAGCTTTAAGTGGACATTTAAACCTTTAATTTTAAAATCCTATATCAGACTAGTCCCATATTACCCACTGACAGTCTGGGATGTGTATACTATCACCCTGAAGTGAAATGAGTCTGGCTAAACAGGAGGTTTCTACTTTAGAGCAGCCTGAAAAAGCGATACAATATGTATTTAATTAGAAGCCAAAATATAGCCAAAATATAGATTTAATTGGACATTTAACAATTTAATTTTTAAATCCTGTATCAGAATAGTCCAATATTACCCAGTGACAGTCTGGGATGTGTATACTATCATCATGATGTGAAATGAGTCTGGCTAAACAGGAGGTTTCGATGTTAGAGCAGCCTGAAAAAGAGTTACAATATGGCTTCAATTAGAAGCCTGAAAAAGAGTTGAAATATAGCTTTGAGTGGACATTTAAACCTTTAATTTTTAAATCCTATATCAGAATAGTCCAATATTACCCAGTGACAGTCTGGGATGTGTATACTATCACCCTGACGTGAAATGAGTCTGGCTAAACAGGAGGTTTCGATGTTAGATCAGCCTGAAAAATAGATACAATATGCCTTTAATTAGAAGCAAAAATATAGCCAAAATATAGATTTAATTGGACATTTAACACTTTAATTTTTAAATCCTGTATCAGAATAGTCCAATATTACCCAGTGACAGTCTGGGATGTGTATACTATCACCCTGACGTGAAATGAGTCTGGCTAAACAGGAGGTTTCGATGTTAGAGCAGCCTGAAAAAGAGTTACAATATGGCTTCAATTAGAAGCCTGAAAAAGAGTTGAAATATAGCTTTGAGTGGACATTTAAACCTTTAATTTTTAAATCCTATATCAGAATAGTCCAATATTACCCAGTGACAGTCTGGGATGTGTATACTATCACCCTGACGTGAAATGAGTCTGGCTAAACAGGAGGTTTCGATGTTAGATCAGCCTGAAAAATAGATACAATATGCCTTTAATTAGAAGCAAAAATATAGCCAAAATATAGATTTAATTGGACATTTAACACTTTAATTTTTAAATCCTGTATCAGAATAGTCCAATATTACCCAGTGACAGTCTGGGATGTGTATACTATCACCCTGACGTGAAATGAGTCTGGCTAAACAGGAAGTTTCGATGTTAGAGCAGCCTGAAAAAGAGTTACAATATGGCTTCAATTAGAAGCCTGAAAAAGAGTTGAAATATAGCTTTGGGTGGACATTTAAACCTTTAATTTTTAAATCCTATATCAGACTAGTCCAATATTATCCAGTGACAGTCTGGGATGTGTATACTATCACCCTGACATGAAATGAGTCTGGCTAAACAGGAGGTTTCGATGTTAGAGCAGCCTGAAAAAGCGATACAATATGTATTTAATTAGAAGCCAAAATATAGCCAAAATATAGCTTTAAGTGGACATTTAAACCTTTAATTTTAAAATCCTATAGCAGAATAGTCCAATATTACCCAGTGACAGTCTGGGATGTGTATACTATCACCCTGATGTGAAATGAGACTGGCTAAACAGGAGGTTTCTACTTTAGAGCAGCCTGAAAAAGCGATACAATATGTATTTAATTAGAAGCCAAAATATAGACAAAATATAGATTTAATTGGACATTTAACAATTTAAATTTTAAATCCTGTATCAGAATAGTCCAATATTACCCGTGACAGTCTGGGATGTGTATACTATCATCCTGATGTGAAATGAGTCTGGCTAAACAGGATGTTTCGATGTTAGAGCAGCCTGAAAAAGAGTTACAATATGGCTTCAATTAGAAGCCTGAAAAAGAGTTGAAATATAGCTTTGGGTGGACATTTAAACCTTTAATTTTAAAATCCTATATCAGACTAGTCCCATATTACCCAGTGACAGTCTGGGATGTGTATACTATCACCCTGACGTGAAATAAGTCTGGCTAAACAAGAGGTTTCGATGTTAGAGCAGCCTAAAAAAGAGTTACAATATGTCTTTAATTAGCAACCTGAAAAAGAGTTACAATATGGCTTCAATTAGAAGCCTGAAAAAGAGTTGAAATATAGCTTTGGGTGGACATTTAAACCTTTAATTTTTAAATCCTATATCAGACTAGTCCAATATTACCCAGTGACAGTCTGGGATGTGTATACTATCACCCTGACGTGAAATGAGCCTGGCTAAACAGGAGGTTTCGATGTTAGAGCAGCCTGAAAAAGCGATACAATATGTATTTAATTAGAAGCCAAAATATAGCCAAAATATAGCTTTAAGTGGACATTCAAACATTTAATTTTAAAATCCTATATCAGACTAGTCCCATATTACCCAGTGACAGTCTGGGATGTGTATACTATCACCCTGACGTGAAATGAGTCTGGCTAAACAGGAGGTTTCTACTTTAGAGCAGCCTGAAAAAGTGATACAATATGTATTCAAATAGAAGCCAAAATATAGCCAAAATATAGATTTAATTGGACATTTAACAATTTAATTTTTAAATCCTGTATCAGAATAGTCCAATATTACCCAGTGACAGTCTGGGATGTGTATACTATCATCCTGATGTGAAATGAGTCTGGCTAAACAAGAGGTTTCGATGTTAGAGCAGCCTGAAAAAGAGTTACAATATGGCTTCAATTAGAAGCCTGAAAAAGAGTTGAAATATAGCTTTGGGTGGACATTTAAACCTTTAATTTTTAAATCCTGTATCAGAATAGTCCAATATTACCCAGTGACAGTCTGGGATGTGTATACTATCACCCTGACGTGAAATGAGTCTGGCTAAACAGGAGGTTTCGATGTTAGATCAGCCTGAAAAAGAGATACAATATGCCTTTAATTAGAAGCCAAAATATAGCCAAAATATAGATTTAATTGGACATTTAACACTTTAATTTTTAAATCCTGTATCAGAATAGTCCAATATTACCCAGTGACAGTCTGGGATGTGTATACTATCATCTTGATGTGAAATGAGTCTGGCTAAACAGAAGGTTTCGATGTTAGAGCAGCCTGAAAAAGAGGTAAAATATGGCTTCAATTAGAAGCCTGAAAAAGCGTTGAAATATAGCTTTGGGTGAACATTTAAACCTTTAATTTGTAATTCCTATATCAGAATAGTCCAATATTACCCAGTGACAGTCTGGGATGTGTATACTATCACCTTGACGTGAAATGAGTCTGGCTAAACAAGAGGTTTCGATGTTAGAGCAGCCTGAAAAAGAGTTACAATATGTCTTTAATTAGCAGCCTGAAAAATTGTTGAAATATAGCTTTAAGTGGACATTTAAACCTTTAATTTTAAAATCCTATATCAGAATAGTCCAATATTACCCAGTGACAGTCTGGGATCTGTATACTATCACCCTGATGTGAAATGAGTCTGGCTAAACAGGAGGTTTCGATGTTAGAGCAGCCTGAAAAAGCGATACAATATGTATTTAATTAGAAGCCAAAATATAGCCAAAATATAGCTTTAAGTGCACATTCAAACCTTTAATTTTAAAATCCTATATCAGACTAGTCCCATATTACCCTGTGACAGTCTGGGATGTGTATACTATCACCCTGACGTGAAATGAGTCTGGCTAAACAGGAGGTTTCGATGTTAGATCAGCCTGAAAAAGAGATACAATATGCCTTTAATTAGAAGCCAAAATATAGCCAAAATATAGCTTTAAGTGGACATTTAAACCTTTAATTTTAAAATCCTATATCAGACTAGTCCCATATTACCCACTGACAGTCTGGGATGTGTATACTATCACCCTGAAGTGAAATGAGTCTGGCTAAACAGGAGGTTTCTACTTTAGAGCAGCCTGAAAAAGCGATACAATATGTATTTAATTAGAAGCCAAAATATAGCCAAAATATAGATTTAATTGGACATTTAACAATTTAATTTTTAAATCCTGTATCAGAATAGTCCAATATTACCCAGTGACAGTCTGGGATGTGTATACTATCATCATGATGTGAAATGAGTCTGGCTAAACAGGAGGTTTCGATGTTAGAGCAGCCTGAAAAAGAGTTACAATATGGCTTCAATTAGAAGCCTGAAAAAGAGTTGAAATATAGCTTTGAGTGGACATTTAAACCTTTAATTTTTAAATCCTATATCAGAATAGTCCAATATTACCCAGTGACAGTCTGGGATGTGTATACTATCACCCTGACGTGAAATGAGTCTGGCTAAACAGGAGGTTTCGATGTTAGATCAGCCTGAAAAATAGATACAATATGCCTTTAATTAGAAGCAAAAATATAGCCAAAATATAGATTTAATTGGACATTTAACACTTTAATTTTTAAATCCTGTATCAGAATAGTCCAATATTACCCAGTGACAGTCTGGGATGTGTATACTATCACCCTGACGTGAAATGAGTCTGGCTAAACAGGAAGTTTCGATGTTAGAGCAGCCTGAAAAAGAGTTACAATATGGCTTCAATTAGAAGCCTGAAAAAGAGTTGAAATATAGCTTTGGGTGGACATTTAAACCTTTAATTTTTAAATCCTATATCAGACTAGTCCAATATTATCCAGTGACAGTCTGGGATGTGTATACTATCACCCTGACATGAAATGAGTCTGGCTAAACAGGAGGTTTCGATGTTAGAGCAGCCTGAAAAAGCGATACAATATGTATTTAATTAGAAGCCAAAATATAGCCAAAATATAGCTTTAAGTGGACATTTAAACCTTTAATTTTAAAATCCTATAGCAGAATAGTCCAATATTACCCAGTGACAGTCTGGGATGTGTATACTATCACCCTGATGTGAAATGAGACTGGCTAAACAGGAGGTTTCTACTTTAGAGCAGCCTGAAAAAGCGATACAATATGTATTTAATTAGAAGCCAAAATATAGACAAAATATAGATTTAATTGGACATTTAACAATTTAAATTTTAAATCCTGTATCAGAATAGTCCAATATTACCCGTGACAGTCTGGGATGTGTATACTATCATCCTGATGTGAAATGAGTCTGGCTAAACAGGATGTTTCGATGTTAGAGCAGCCTGAAAAAGAGTTACAATATGGCTTCAATTAGAAGCCTGAAAAAGAGTTGAAATATAGCTTTGGGTGGACATTTAAACCTTTAATTTTAAAATCCTATATCAGACTAGTCCCATATTACCCAGTGACAGTCTGGGATGTGTATACTATCACCCTGACGTGAAATAAGTCTGGCTAAACAGGAGGTTTCGATGTTAGAGCAGCCTGAAAAAGAGTTACAATATGTCTTCAATTAGCAGCCTGAAAAATTGTTGAAATATAGCTTTAAGTGGACATTTAAACCTTTAATTTTAAAATCCTATATCAGAATAGTCCAATATTACCCAGTGACAGTCTGGGATCTGTATACTATCACCCTGATGTGAAATGAGTCTGGCTAAACAGGAGGTTTCGATGTTAGAGCAGCCTGAAAAAGCGATACAATATGTATTTAATTAGAAGCCAAAATATAGCCAAAATATAGCTTTAAGTGCACATTCAAACCTTTAATTTTAAAATCCTATATCAGACTAGTCCCATATTACCCTGTGACAGTCTGGGATGTGTATACTATCACCCTGACGTGAAATGAGTCTGGCTAAACAGGAGGTTTCGATGTTAGATCAGCCTGAAAAAGAGATACAATATGCCTTTAATTAGAAGCCAAAATATAGCCAAAATATAGCTTTAAGTGGACATTTAAACCTTTAATTTTAAAATCCTATATCAGACTAGTCCCATATTACCCACTGACAGTCTGGGATGTGTATACTATCACCCTGACGTGAAATGAGTCTGGCTAAACAGGAGGTTTCGATGTTAGAGCAGCCTGAAAAAGAGTTACAATATGGCTTCAATTAGAAGCCTGAAAAAGAGTTGAAATATAGCTTTGAGTGGACATTTAAACCTTTAATTTTTAAATCCTATATCAGAATAGTCCAATATTACCCAGTGACAGTCTGGGATGTGTATACTATCACCCTGACGTGAAATGAGTCTGGCTAAACAGGAGGTTTCGATGTTAGATCAGCCTGAAAAATAGATACAATATGCCTTTAATTAGAAGCAAAAATATAGCCAAAATATAGATTTAATTGGACATTTAACACTTTAATTTTTAAATCCTGTATCAGAATAGTCCAATATTACCCAGTGACAGTCTGGGATGTGTATACTATCACCCTGACGTGAAATGAGTCTGGCTAAACAGGAAGTTTCGATGTTAGAGCAGCCTGAAAAAGAGTTACAATATGGCTTCAATTAGAAGCCTGAAAAAGAGTTGAAATATAGCTTTGGGTGGACATTTAAACCTTTAATTTTTAAATCCTATATCAGACTAGTCCAATATTATCCAGTGACAGTCTGGGATGTGTATACTATCACCCTGACATGAAATGAGTCTGGCTAAACAGGAGGTTTCGATGTTAGAGCAGCCTGAAAAAGCGATACAATATGTATTTAATTAGAAGCCAAAATATAGCCAAAATATAGCTTTAAGTGGACATTTAAACCTTTAATTTTAAAATCCTATAGCAGAATAGTCCAATATTACCCAGTGACAGTCTGGGATGTGTATACTATCACCCTGATGTGAAATGAGACTGGCTAAACAGGAGGTTTCTACTTTAGAGCAGCCTGAAAAAGCGATACAATATGTATTTAATTAGAAGCCAAAATATAGACAAAATATAGATTTAATTGGACATTTAACAATTTAAATTTTAAATCCTGTATCAGAATAGTCCAATATTACCCGTGACAGTCTGGGATGTGTATACTATCATCCTGATGTGAAATGAGTCTGGCTAAACAGGATGTTTCGATGTTAGAGCAGCCTGAAAAAGAGTTACAATATGGCTTCAATTAGAAGCCTGAAAAAGAGTTGAAATATAGCTTTGGGTGGACATTTAAACCTTTAATTTTAAAATCCTATATCAGACTAGTCCCATATTACCCAGTGACAGTCTGGGATGTGTATACTATCACCCTGACGTGAAATAAGTCTGGCTAAACAGGAGGTTTCGATGTTAGAGCAGCCTGAAAAAGAGTTACAATATGTCTTCAATTAGCAGCCTGAAAAATTGTTGAAATATAGCTTTAAGTGGACATTTAAACCTTTAATTTTAAAATCCTATATCAGAATAGTCCAATATTACCCAGTGACAGTCTGGGATCTGTATACTATCACCCTGATGTGAAATGAGTCTGGCTAAACAGGAGGTTTCGATGTTAGAGCAGCCTGAAAAAGCGATACAATATGTATTTAATTAGAAGCCAAAATATAGCCAAAATATAGCTTTAAGTGCACATTCAAACCTTTAATTTTAAAATCCTATATCAGACTAGTCCCATATTACCCTGTGACAGTCTGGGATGTGTATACTATCACCCTGACGTGAAATGAGTCTGGCTAAACAGGAGGTTTCGATGTTAGATCAGCCTGAAAAAGAGATACAATATGCCTTTAATTAGAAGCCAAAATATAGCCAAAATATAGCTTTAAGTGGACATTTAAACCTTTAATTTTAAAATCCTATATCAGACTAGTCCCATATTACCCACTGACAGTCTGGGATGTGTATACTATCACCCTGACGTGAAATGAGTCTGGCTAAACAGGAGGTTTCGATGTTAGATCAGCCTGAAAAAGAGATACAATATGCCTTTAATTAGAAGCCAAAATATAGCCAAAATATAGCTTTAAGTGGACATTTAAACCTTTAATTTTAAAATCCTATATCAGACTAGTCCCATATTACCCACTGACAGTCTGGGATGTGTATACTATCACCCTGACGTGAAATGAGTCTGGCTAAACAGGAAGTTTCGATGTTAGAGCAGTCTGAAAAAGAGTTACAATATGGCTTCAATTAGAAGCCTGAAAAAGAGTTGAAATATAGCTTTGGGTGGACATTTAAACCTTTAATTTTTAAATGCTATATCAGACTAGTCCAATATTACCCAGTGACAGTCTGGGATGTGTATACTATCACCCTGACGTGAAATGAGTCTGGCTAAACAAGAGGTTTCGATGTTAGAGCAGCCTGAAAAAGCGATACAATATGTATTTAATTAGAAGCCAAAATATAGCCAAAATATTGATTTAATTGGACATTTAACAATTTAATTTTTAAATACTGTATCAGAATAGTCCAATATTACCCAGTGACAGTCTGGGATGTGTATACTATCACCCTGACATGAAATGAGTCTGGCTAAACAGGAGGTTTCGATGTTAGAGCAGCCTGAAAAAGCGATACAATATGTATTTAATTAGAAGCCAAAATATAGCCAAAATATAGCTTTAAGTGGACATTTAAACCTTTAATTTTAAAATCCTATATCAGACTAGTCCAATATTACCCAGTGACAGTCTGGGATGTGTATACTATCACCCTGATGTGAAATGAGTCTGGCTAAGCAGGAGGTTTCTACTTTAGAGCAGCCTGAAAAAGTGATACAATATGTATTCAATTAGAAGCCAAAATATAGCCAAAATATAGATTTAATTGGACAAATAACAATTTAATTTTTAAATCCTGTATCAGAATAGTCCAATATTACCCAGTGACAGTCTGGGATGTGTATACTATCATCCTGATGTGAAATGAGTCTGGCTAAACAAGAGGTTTCGATGTTAGAGCAGACTGAAAAAGAGTTACAATATGGCTTCAATTAGAAGCCTGAAAAAGAGTTGAAATATAGCTTTGGGTGGACATTTAAACCTTTAATTTTTAAATCCTGTATCAGAATAGTCCAATATTACCCAGTGACAGTCTGGGATGTGTATACTATCACCCTGACGTGAAATGAGTCTGGCTAAACAGGAGGTTTTGATGTTAGATCAGCCTGAAAAAGAGATACAATATGCCTTTAATTAGAAGCCAAAATATAGCCAAAATATAGATTTAATTGGACATTTAACACTTTAATTTTTAAATCCTGTATCAGAATAGTCCAATATTACCCAGTGACAGTCTGGGATGTGTATACTATCATCCTGATGCGAAATGAGTCTGGCTAAACAGAAGGTTTCGATGTTAGAGCAGCCTGAAAAAGAGGTAAAATATGGCTTCATTTAGAAGCCTGAAAAAGCGTTGAAATATAGCTTTGGGTGAACATTTAAACCTTTAATTTGTAATTCCTATATCAGAATAGTCCAATATTACCCAGTGACAGTCTGGGATGTGTATACTATCACCTTGACGTGAAATGAGTCTGGCTAAACAAGAGGTTTCGATGTTAGAGCAGCCTGAAAAAGAGTTACAATATGTCTTTAATTAGCAGCCTGAAAAATTGTTGAAATATAGCTTTAAGTGGACATTTAAACCTTTAATTTTAAAATCCTATATCAGACTAGTCCAATATTACCCAGTGACAGTCTGGGATGTGTATACTATCACCCTGATGTGAAATGAGTCTGGCTAAGCAGGAGGTTTCTACTTTAGAGCAGCCTGAAAAAGTGATACAATATGTATTCAATTAGAAGCCAAAATATAGCCAAAATATAGATTTAATTGGACATTTAACAATTTAATTTTTAAATCCTGTATCAGAATAGTCCAATATTACCCAGTGACAGTCTGGGATGTGTATACTATCATCCTGATGTGAAATGAGTCTGGCTAAACAAGAGGTTTCGATGTTAGAGCAGCCTGAAAAAGAGTTACAATATGGCTTCAATTAGAAGCCTGAAAAAGAGTTGAAATATAGCTTTGGGTGGACATTTAAACCTTTAAATTTTAAATCCTGTATCAGAATAGTCCAATATTACCCAGTGACAGTCTGGGATGTGTATACTATCACCCTGGCGTGAAATGAGTCTGGCTAAACAGGAGGTTTCGATGTTAGATCAGCCTGAAAAAGAGATACAATATGCCTTTAATTAGAAGCCAAAATATAGCCAAAATATAGATTTAATTGGACATTTAACACTTTAATTTTTAAATCCTGTATCAGAATAGTCCAATATTACCCAGTGACAGTCTGGGATGTGTATACTATCACCTTGATGTGAAATCAGTCTGGCTAAACAAGAGGTTTCGATGTTAGAGCAGCCTGAAAAAGAGTTACAATATGTCTTTAATTAGCAGCCTGAAAAATTGTTGAAATATAGCTTTAAGTGGACATTTAAACCTTTAATTTTAAAATCCTATATCAGAATAGTCCAATATTACCCAGTGAAAGTCAGGGATGTGTATACTATCACCCTGATGTGAAATGAGTCTGGCTAAACAGGAGGTTTCGATGTTAGAGCAGCCTGAAAAAGAGTTACAATATGACTTCAATTAGAAGCCTGAAAAAGAGTTGAAATATAGCTGTGGGTGGACATTTAAACCTTTAATTTTTAAATCCTATATCAGAATAGTCCCATATTACCCAGTGACAGTCTGGGATGTGTATACTATCACCCTGACGTGAAATGAGTCTGGCTAAACAGGAGGTTTCGATGTTAGATCAGCCTGAAAAAGAGATACAATATGCCTTTAATTAGAAGCCAAAATATAGCCAAAATATAGCTTTAAGTGGACATTTAAACCTTTAATTTTAAAATCCTATATCAGACTAGTCCCATATTACCCAGTGACAGTCTGGGATGTGTATACTATCACCCTGACGTGAAATGAGTCTGGCTAAACAGGAGGTTTCTACTTTAGAGCAGCCTGAAAAAGCGATACAATATGTATTTAATTAGAAGCCAAAATATAGCCAAAATATAGATTTAATTGGACATTTAACCATTTAATTTTTAAATCCTGTATCAGAATAGTCCAATATTACCCAGTGACAGTCTGGGATGTGTATCCTATCATCATGATGTGAAATGAGTCTGGCTAAACAGGAGGTTTCGATGTTAGAGCAGCCTGAAAAAGCGATACAATATGTATTTAATTAGAAGCCAAAATATAGCCAAAATATAGCTTTAAGTGCACATTCAAACCTTTAATTTTAAAATCCTATATCAGACTAGTCCCATATTACCCTGTGACAGTCTGGGATGTGTATACTATCACCCTGACGTGAAATGAGTCTGGCTAAACAGGAGGTTTCGATGTTAGATCAGCCTGAAAAAGAGATACAATATGCCTTTAATTAGAAGCCAAAATATAGCCAAAATATAGCTTTAAGTGGACATTTAAACCTTTAATTTTAAAATCCTATATCAGACTAGTCCCATATTACCCACTGACAGTCTGGGATGTGTATACTATCACCCTGACGTGAAATGAGTCTGGCTAAACAGGAGGTTTCGATGTTAGAGCAGCCTGAAAAAGAGTTACAATATGGCTTCAATTAGAAGCCTGAAAAAGAGTTGAAATATAGCTTTGAGTGGACATTTAAACCTTTAATTTTTAAATCCTATATCAGAATAGTCCAATATTACCCAGTGACAGTCTGGGATGTGTATACTATCACCCTGACGTGAAATGAGTCTGGCTAAACAGGAGGTTTCGATGTTAGATCAGCCTGAAAAATAGATACAATATGCCTTTAATTAGAAGCAAAAATATAGCCAAAATATAGATTTAATTGGACATTTAACACTTTAATTTTTAAATCCTGTATCAGAATAGTCCAATATTACCCAGTGACAGTCTGGGATGTGTATACTATCACCCTGACGTGAAATGAGTCTGGCTAAACAGGAAGTTTCGATGTTAGAGCAGCCTGAAAAAGAGTTACAATATGGCTTCAATTAGAAGCCTGAAAAAGAGTTGAAATATAGCTTTGGGTGGACATTTAAACCTTTAATTTTTAAATCCTATATCAGACTAGTCCAATATTATCCAGTGACAGTCTGGGATGTGTATACTATCACCCTGACATGAAATGAGTCTGGCTAAACAGGAGGTTTCGATGTTAGAGCAGCCTGAAAAAGCGATACAATATGTATTTAATTAGAAGCCAAAATATAGCCAAAATATAGCTTTAAGTGGACATTTAAACCTTTAATTTTAAAATCCTATAGCAGAATAGTCCAATATTACCCAGTGACAGTCTGGGATGTGTATACTATCACCCTGATGTGAAATGAGACTGGCTAAACAGGAGGTTTCTACTTTAGAGCAGCCTGAAAAAGCGATACAATATGTATTTAATTAGAAGCCAAAATATAGACAAAATATAGATTTAATTGGACATTTAACAATTTAAATTTTAAATCCTGTATCAGAATAGTCCAATATTACCCGTGACAGTCTGGGATGTGTATACTATCATCCTGATGTGAAATGAGTCTGGCTAAACAGGATGTTTCGATGTTAGAGCAGCCTGAAAAAGAGTTACAATATGGCTTCAATTAGAAGCCTGAAAAAGAGTTGAAATATAGCTTTGGGTGGACATTTAAACCTTTAATTTTAAAATCCTATATCAGACTAGTCCCATATTACCCAGTGACAGTCTGGGATGTGTATACTATCACCCTGACGTGAAATAAGTCTGGCTAAACAGGAGGTTTCGATGTTAGAGCAGCCTGAAAAAGAGTTACAATATGTCTTCAATTAGCAGCCTGAAAAATTGTTGAAATATAGCTTTAAGTGCACATTCAAACCTTTAATTTTAAAATCCTATATCAGACTAGTCCCATATTACCCTGTGACAGTCTGGGATGTGTATACTATCACCCTGACGTGAAATGAGTCTGGCTAAACAGGAGGTTTCGATGTTAGATCAGCCTGAAAAAGAGATACAATATGCCTTTAATTAGAAGCCAAAATATAGCCAAAATATAGCTTTAAGTGGACATTTAAACCTTTAATTTTAAAATCCTATATCAGACTAGTCCCATATTACCCACTGACAGTCTGGGATGTGTATACTATCACCCTGACGTGAAATGAGTCTGGCTAAACAGGAGGTTTCGATGTTAGATCAGCCTGAAAAAGAGATACAATATGCCTTTAATTAGAAGCCAAAATATAGCCAAAATATAGCTTTAAGTGGACATTTAAACCTTTAATTTTAAAATCCTATATCAGACTAGTCCCATATTACCCACTGACAGTCTGGGATGTGTATACTATCACCCTGACGTGAAATGAGTCTGGCTAAACAGGAAGTTTCGATGTTAGAGCAGTCTGAAAAAGAGTTACAATATGGCTTCAATTAGAAGCCTGAAAAAGAGTTGAAATATAGCTTTGGGTGGACATTTAAACCTTTAATTTTTAAATGCTATATCAGACTAGTCCAATATTACCCAGTGACAGTCTGGGATGTGTATACTATCACCCTGACGTGAAATGAGTCTGGCTAAACAAGAGGTTTCGATGTTAGAGCAGCCTGAAAAAGCGATACAATATGTATTTAATTAGAAGCCAAAATATAGCCAAAATATTGATTTAATTGGACATTTAACAATTTAATTTTTAAATACTGTATCAGAATAGTCCAATATTACCCAGTGACAGTCTGGGATGTGTATACTATCACCCTGACATGAAATGAGTCTGGCTAAACAGGAGGTTTCGATGTTAGAGCAGCCTGAAAAAGCGATACAATATGTATTTAATTAGAAGCCAAAATATAGCCAAAATATAGCTTTAAGTGGACATTTAAACCTTTAATTTTAAAATCCTATATCAGACTAGTCCAATATTACCCAGTGACAGTCTGGGATGTGTATACTATCACCCTGATGTGAAATGAGTCTGGCTAAGCAGGAGGTTTCTACTTTAGAGCAGCCTGAAAAAGTGATACAATATGTATTCAATTAGAAGCCAAAATATAGCCAAAATATAGATTTAATTGGACAAATAACAATTTAATTTTTAAATCCTGTATCAGAATAGTCCAATATTACCCAGTGACAGTCTGGGATGTGTATACTATCATCCTGATGTGAAATGAGTCTGGCTAAACAAGAGGTTTCGATGTTAGAGCAGACTGAAAAAGAGTTACAATATGGCTTCAATTAGAAGCCTGAAAAAGAGTTGAAATATAGCTTTGGGTGGACATTTAAACCTTTAATTTTTAAATCCTGTATCAGAATAGTCCAATATTACCCAGTGACAGTCTGGGATGTGTATACTATCACCCTGACGTGAAATGAGTCTGGCTAAACAGGAGGTTTTGATGTTAGATCAGCCTGAAAAAGAGATACAATATGCCTTTAATTAGAAGCCAAAATATAGCCAAAATATAGATTTAATTGGACATTTAACACTTTAATTTTTAAATCCTGTATCAGAATAGTCCAATATTACCCAGTGACAGTCTGGGATGTGTATACTATCATCCTGATGCGAAATGAGTCTGGCTAAACAGAAGGTTTCGATGTTAGAGCAGCCTGAAAAAGAGGTAAAATATGGCTTCATTTAGAAGCCTGAAAAAGCGTTGAAATATAGCTTTGGGTGAACATTTAAACCTTTAATTTGTAATTCCTATATCAGAATAGTCCAATATTACCCAGTGACAGTCTGGGATGTGTATACTATCACCTTGACGTGAAATGAGTCTGGCTAAACAAGAGGTTTCGATGTTAGAGCAGCCTGAAAAAGAGTTACAATATGTCTTTAATTAGCAGCCTGAAAAATTGTTGAAATATAGCTTTAAGTGGACATTTAAACCTTTAATTTTAAAATCCTATATCAGACTAGTCCAATATTACCCAGTGACAGTCTGGGATGTGTATACTATCACCCTGATGTGAAATGAGTCTGGCTAAGCAGGAGGTTTCTACTTTAGAGCAGCCTGAAAAAGTGATACAATATGTATTCAATTAGAAGCCAAAATATAGCCAAAATATAGATTTAATTGGACATTTAACAATTTAATTTTTAAATCCTGTATCAGAATAGTCCAATATTACCCAGTGACAGTCTGGGATGTGTATACTATCATCCTGATGTGAAATGAGTCTGGCTAAACAAGAGGTTTCGATGTTAGAGCAGCCTGAAAAAGAGTTACAATATGGCTTCAATTAGAAGCCTGAAAAAGAGTTGAAATATAGCTTTGGGTGGACATTTAAACCTTTAAATTTTAAATCCTGTATCAGAATAGTCCAATATTACCCAGTGACAGTCTGGGATGTGTATACTATCACCCTGGCGTGAAATGAGTCTGGCTAAACAGGAGGTTTCGATGTTAGATCAGCCTGAAAAAGAGATACAATATGCCTTTAATTAGAAGCCAAAATATAGCCAAAATATAGATTTAATTGGACATTTAACACTTTAATTTTTAAATCCTGTATCAGAATAGTCCAATATTACCCAGTGACAGTCTGGGATGTGTATACTATCACCTTGATGTGAAATCAGTCTGGCTAAACAAGAGGTTTCGATGTTAGAGCAGCCTGAAAAAGAGTTACAATATGTCTTTAATTAGCAGCCTGAAAAATTGTTGAAATATAGCTTTAAGTGGACATTTAAACCTTTAATTTTAAAATCCTATATCAGAATAGTCCAATATTACCCAGTGAAAGTCAGGGATGTGTATACTATCACCCTGATGTGAAATGAGTCTGGCTAAACAGGAGGTTTCGATGTTAGAGCAGCCTGAAAAAGAGTTACAATATGACTTCAATTAGAAGCCTGAAAAAGAGTTGAAATATAGCTGTGGGTGGACATTTAAACCTTTAATTTTTAAATCCTATATCAGAATAGTCCCATATTACCCAGTGACAGTCTGGGATGTGTATACTATCACCCTGACGTGAAATGAGTCTGGCTAAACAGGAGGTTTCGATGTTAGATCAGCCTGAAAAAGAGATACAATATGCCTTTAATTAGAAGCCAAAATATAGCCAAAATATAGCTTTAAGTGGACATTTAAACCTTTAATTTTAAAATCCTATATCAGACTAGTCCCATATTACCCAGTGACAGTCTGGGATGTGTATACTATCACCCTGACGTGAAATGAGTCTGGCTAAACAGGAGGTTTCTACTTTAGAGCAGCCTGAAAAAGCGATACAATATGTATTTAATTAGAAGCCAAAATATAGCCAAAATATAGATTTAATTGGACATTTAACCATTTAATTTTTAAATCCTGTATCAGAATAGTCCAATATTACCCAGTGACAGTCTGGGATGTGTATCCTATCATCATGATGTGAAATGAGTCTGGCTAAACAGGAGGTTTCGATGTTAGAGCAGCCTGAAAAAGAGTTACAATATGGCTTCAATTAGAAGCCTGAAAAAGAGTTGAAATATAGCTTTGGGTGGACATTTAAACCTTTAATTTTTAAATCCTATATCAGAATAGTCCAATATTACCCAGTGACAGTCTGGGATGTGTATACTATCACCCTGACGTGAAATGAGTCTGGCTAAACAGGAGGTTTCGATGTTAGATCAGCCTGAAAAAGAGATACAATATGCCTTTAATTAGAAGCCAAAATATAGCCAAAATATAGATTTAATTGGACATTTAACACTTTAATTTTTAAATCCTGTATCAGAATAGTCCAATATTACCCAGTGACAGTCTGGGATGTGTATACTATCATCCTGATGTGAAATGAGTCTGGCTAAACAGAAGGTTTCGATGTTAGAGCAGCCTGAAAAAGAGGTAAAATATGGCTTCAAATAGAAGCCTGAAAAAGCGTTGAAATATAGCTTTGGGTGAACATTTAAACCTTTAATTTGTAATTCCTATATCAGAATAGTCCAATATTACCCAGTGACAGTCTGGGATGCGTATACTCTCACCTTGACGTGAAATGAGTCTGGCTAAACAAGAGGTTTCGATGTTAGAGCAGCCTGAAAAAGAGTTACAATATGTCTTTAATTAGCAGCCTGAAAAATTGTTGAAATATAGCTTTAAGTGGACATTTAAACCTTTAATTTTAAAATCCTATATCAGACTAGTCCAATATTACCCAGTGACAGTCTGGGATGTGTATACTATCACCCTGATGTGAAATGAGTCTGGCTAAGCAGGAGGTTTCTACTTTAGAGCAGCCTGAAAAAGTGATACAATATGTATTCAATTAGAAGCCAAAATATAGCCAAAATATAGATTTAATTGGACATTTAACAATTTAATTTTTAAATCCTGTATCAGAATAGTCCAATATTACCCAGTGACAGTCTGGGATGTGTATACTATCACCCTGACCTGAAATGAGTCTGGCTAAACAGGAGGTTTCGATGTTAGATCAGCCTGAAAAAGAGATACAATATGCCTTTAATTAGAAGCCAAAATATAGCCAAAATATAGATTTAATTGGACATTTAACACTTTAATTTTTAAATCCTGTATCAGAATAGTCCAATATTACCCAGTGACAGTCTGGGATGTGTATACTATCATCCTGATGTGAAATGAGTCTGGCTAAACAGAAGGTTTCGATGTTAGAGCAGCCTGAAAAAGAGGTAAAATATGGCTTCAATTAGAAGCCTGAAAAAGAGTTGAAATATAGCTTTGGGTGGACATTTAAACCTTTAAGTTTTAAATCCTATATCAGACTAGTCCAATATTACCCAGTGACAGTCTGGGATTTGTATACTATCACCCTGACGTGAAATGAGTCTGGCTAAACAGGAGGTTTCGATGTTAGAGCAGCCTGAAAAAGAGTTACAATACGGCTTCAATTAGAAGCCTGAAAAAGAGTTGAAATATAGCTTTGGTTGAACATTTAAACCTTTAATTTTTAAATCCTATATCTGAATAGTCCAATATTACCCAGTGACAGTCTGGGATGTGTATACTATCACCCTGACGTGAAATGAGTCTGGCTAAACAGGAGGTTTCGATGTTAGAGCAGCCTGAAAAAGCGATACAATATGCATTTAATTAGAAGCCAAAATATAGCCAAAATATAGCTTTAAGTGGACATTTAAACCTTTAATTTTAAAATCCTATAGCAGAATAGTCCAATATTACCCAGTGACAGTCTGGGATGTGTATACTATCACCCTGATGTGAAATGAGACTGGCTAAACAGGAGGTTTCTACTTTAGAGCAGCCTGAAAAAGCGATACAATATGTAGTTAATTAGAAGCCAAAATATAGCCAAAATATAGATTTATTTGGACATTTAACACTTTAATTTTTAAATCCTGTATCAGAATAGTCCAATATTACCCAGTGATAGTCTGGTATGTGTATACTATCATCCTGATGTGAAATGAGTCTGGCTAAACAGGAGATTTCGATGTTAGAGCAGCCTGAAAAACAGTTAAAATATGTCTTAAATTAGCAGCCTGAAAAATTGTTGAAATATAGCTTTAAGTGGACATTGAAACCTTTAATTTTAAAATCCTATATCTAAATAGTCCAATATTACCCAGTGACAGTCTGGGATGTGTATACTATCACCCTGACGTGAAATGAGTCTGGCTAAACAGGAGGTTTCGATATTAGAGCAGCCTGAAAAAGCGATACAATATGTATTTAATTAGAAGCCAAAATATAGCCAAAATATAGCTTTAAGTGGACATTTAAACGTTTAATTTTAAAATCCTGTATCAGAATAGTCCAATATTACCCAGTGACAGTCTGGGATGTGTATACTATCATCCTGATGTGAAATGAGTCTGGCTAAACAGGAGGTTTCGATGTTAGAGCAGCCTGAAAAAGAGTTACAATATGGCTTCAATTAGAAGCCTGAAAAAGAGTTGAAATATAGCTTTGGGTGGACATTTAAACCTTTAATTTTTAAATCCTATATCAGAATAGTCCAATATTACCCAGTGACAGTCTGGGATGTGTATACTATCACCCTGACATGAAATGAGTCTGGCTAAACAGGAGGTTTCGATGTTAGAGCAGCCTGAAAAAGAGTTACAATATGGCTTCAATTAGAAGCCTGAAAAAGAGTTGAAATATAGCTTTGGGTGGACATTTAAACCTTTAATTTTTAAATCCTATATCAGACTAGTCCAATATTACCCAGTGACAGTCTGGGATGTGTATACTATCACCCTGACGTGAAATGAGTCTGGCTAAACAGGAGGTTTTGATGTTAGATCAGCCTGAAAAAGCGATACAATATGTATTTAATTAGAAGCCAAAATATAGCCAAAATATAGCTTTAAGTGGACATTGAAACCTTTAATTTTAAAATCCTATATCAGACTAGTCCCATATTACCCAGTGACAGTCTGGGATGTGTATACTATCACCCTGACGTGAAATGAGTCTGGCTAAACAGGAGGTTTCTACTTTAGAGCAGCTTGAAAAAGCGATACAATATGTATTTAATTAGAAGCCAAAATATAGCCAAAATATAGATTTAATTGGACATGTAACACTTTAGTTTTTAAATCCTGTCTCAGAATAGTCCAATATTACCCAATGACAGTCTGGGATGTGTATACTATCATCCTGATGTGAAATGAGTCTGGCTAAACAGGAGGTTTCGATGTTAGAGCAGCCTGAAAAACAGTTAAAATAGGGCTTCAATTAGAAGCCTGAAAAAGAGTTAAAATATAGCTTTGGGTGAACATTTAAACCTTTAATTTGTAATTCCTATATCAGAATAGTCCAATATTACCCAGTGACAGTCTGGGATGCGTATACTCTCACCTTGACGTGAAATGAGTCTGGCTAAACAAGAGGTTTCGATGTTAGAGCAGCCTAAAAAAGAGTTACAATATGTCTTTAATTAGCAGCCTGAAAAAGAGTTACAATATGGCTTCAATTAGAAGCCTGAAAAAGAGTTGAAATATAGCTTTGGGTGGACATTTAAACCTTTAATTTTTAAATCCTATATCAGACTAGTCCAATATTACCCAGTGACAGTCTGGGATGTGTATACTATCACCCTGACGTGAAATCAGTCTGGCTAAACAGGAGGTTTCGATGTTAGAGCAGCCTGAAAAAGAGTTACAATATGGCTTCAATTAGAAGCCTGAAAAAGAGTTGAAATATAGCTTTAAGTGGACATTTAAACCTTTAATTTTAAAATCCTATATCAGAATAGTCCAATATTACCCAGTGACAGTCTGGGATGTGTATGCTATCACCCTCACGTGAAATGAGTCTGGCTAAACAGGAGGTTTCGATGTTAGAGCAGCCTGAAAAAGAGTTACAATATGGCTTCAATTAGAAGCCTGAAAAATAGTTGAAATATAGCTTTGGGTGGACATTTAAACCTTTCATTTTTAAATCCTATATCAGAATAGTCCAATATTACCCAGTGACAGTCTGGGATGTGAATACTATGACCCTGACGTGAAATGAGTCTGGCAAAACAGGAGGTTTCGATGTTAGAGCAGCCTGAAAAAGTGATACAATATGTATTCAATTAGAAGCCAAAATATAGCCAAAATATAGATTTAATTGGACATTTAACACTTTAATTTTTAAATCCTGTATCAGAATAGTCCAATATTACCCAGTGACAGTCTGGGATGTGTATACTATCATCCTGATGTGAAATGAGTCTGGCTAAACAAGAGATTTCGATGTTAGAGCAGCCTGAAAAAGAGTTACAATATGGCTTCAATTAGAAGCCTGAAAAAGAGTTGAAATATAGCTTTGGGTGGACATTTAAACCTTTAATTTTTAAATCCTATATCAGAATAGTCCAATATTGCCCAGTGACAGTCTGGGATGTGTATACTATCACCCTGACCTGAAATGAGTCTGGCTAAACAGGAGGTTTCGATGTTAGATCAGCCTGAAAAATGGATACAATATGCCTTTAATTAGAAGCCAAAATATAGCCAAAATATAGATTTAATTGGACATTTAACACTTTAATTTTTAAATCCTGTATCAGAATAGTCCAAAATTACCCAGTGACAGTCTGGGATGTGTATACTATCATCCTGATGTGAAATGAGTCTGGCTAAACAGAAGGTTTCGATGTTAGAGCAGCCTGAAAAAGAGGTAAAATATGGCTTCAATTAGAAGCCTGAAAAAGAGTTGAAATATAGCTTTGGGTGGACATTTAAACCTTTAAGTTTTAAATCCTATATCAGACTAGTCCAATATTACCCAGTCAAAGTCTGGGATTTGTATACTATCACCCTGACGTGAAATGAGTCTGGCTAAACAGGAGGTTTCGATGTTAGAGCAGCCTGAAAAAGAGTTACAATACGGCTTCAATTAGAAGCCTGAAAAAGAGTTGAAATAAAGCTTTGGTTGAACATTTAAACCTTTAATTTTTAAATCCTATATCTGAATAGTCCAATATTACCCAGTGACAGTCTGGGATGTGTATACTATCACCCTGACGTGAAATGAGTCTGGCTAAACAGGAGGTTTCGATGTTAGAGCAGCCTGAAAAAGCGATACAATATGCATTTAATTAGAAGCCAAAATATAGCCAAAATATAGCTTTAAGTGGACATTTAAACCTTTAATTTTAAAATCCTATAGCAGAATAGTCCAATATTACCCAGTGACAGTCTGGGATGTGTATACTATCACCCTGATGTGAAATGAGACTGGATAAACAGGAGGTTTCTACTTTAGAGGAGCCTGAAAAAGCGATACAATATGTATTTAATTAGAAGCCAAAATATAGCCGAAATATAGATTTAATTGGACATTTAACAATTTAATTTTTAAATCCTGTATCAGAATAGTCCAATATTACCCAGTGACAGTCTGGGATGTGTATACTATCATCCTGATGTGAAATGAGTCTGGCTAAACAGGAGGTTTCGATGTTAGAGCAGCCTGAAAAAGAGTTACAATACGGCTTCAATTAGAAGCCTGAAAAATAATTGAAATATAGCTTTGGTTGAACATTTAAACCTTTAATTTTTAAATCCTATATCAGAATAGTCCAATATTACCCAGTGACAGTCTGGGATGTGAATACTATGACCCTGACGTGAAATGAGTCTGGCAAAACAGGAGGTTTCGATGTTAGAGCAGCCTGAAAAAGTGATACAATATGTATTCAATTAGAAGCCAAAATATAGCCAAAATATAGATTTAATTGGACATTTAACACTTTAATTTTTAAATCCTGTATCAGAATAGTCCAATATTACCCAGTGACAGTCTGGGATGTGTATACTATCATCCTGATGTGAAATGAGTCTGGCTAAACAAGAGGTTTCGATGTTAGAGCAGCCTGAAAAAGAGTTACAATATGGCTTCAATTAGAAGCCTGAAAAAGAGTTGAAATATAGCTTTGGGTGGACATTTAAACCTTTAATTTTTAAATCCTATATCAGAATAGTCCAATATTACCCAGTGACAGTCTGGGATGTGTATACTATCACCCTGACCTGAAATGAGTCTGGCTAAACAGGAGGTTTCGATGTTAGATCAGCCTGAAAAATGGATACAATATGCCTTTAATTAGAAGCCAAAATATAGCCAAAATATAGATTTAATTGGACATTTAACACTTTAATTTTTAAATCCTGTATCAGAATAGTCCAAAATTACCCAGTGACAGTCTGGGATGTGTATACTATCATCCTGATGTGAAATGAGTCTGGCTAAACAGAAGGTTTCGATGTTAGAGCAGCCTGAAAAAGAGGTAAAATATGGCTTCAATTAGAAGCCTGAAAAAGAGTTGAAATATAGCTTTGGGTGGACATTTAAACCTTTAAGTTTTAAATCCTATATCAGACTAGTCCAATATTACCCAGTCAAAGTCTGGGATTTGTATACTATCACCCTGACGTGAAATGAGTCTGGCTAAACAGGAGGTTTCGATGTTAGAGCAGCCTGAAAAAGAGTTACAATACGGCTTCAATTAGAAGCCTGAAAAAAAGTTGAAATATAGCTTTGGTTGAACATTTAAACCTTTAATTTTTAAATCCTATATCTGAATAGTCCAATATTACCCAGTGACAGTCTGGGATGTGTATACTATCACCCTGACGTGAAATGAGTCTGGCTAAACAGGAGGTTTCGATGTTAGAGCAGCCTGAAAAAGCGATACAATATGCATTTAATTAGAAGCCAAAATATAGCCAAAATATAGCTTTAAGTGGACATTTAAACCTTTAATTTTAAAATCCTATAGCAGAATAGTCCAATATTACCCAGTGACAGTCTGGGATGTGTATACTATCACCCTGATGTGAAATGAGACTGGATAAACAGGAGGTTTCTACTTTAGAGGAGCCTGAAAAAGCGATACAATATGTATTTAATTAGAAGCCAAAATATAGCCGAAATATAGATTTAATTGGACATTTAACAATTTAATTTTTAAATCCTGTATCAGAATAGTCCAATATTACCCAGTGACAGTCTGGGATGTGTATACTATCATCCTGATGTGAAATGAGTCTGGCTAAACAGGAGGTTTCGATGTTAGAGCAGCCTGAAAAAGAGTTACAATACGGCTTCAATTAGAAGCCTGAAAAAGAGTTGAAATATAGCTTTAAGTGGACATTTAAACCTTTAATTTTAAAATCCTATATCTAAATAGTCCAATATTACCCAGTGACAGTCTGGGATGTGTATACTATCACCCTGACGTGAAATGAGTCTGGCTAAACAGGAGGTTTCGATATTAGAGCAGCCTGAAAAAGCGATACAATATGTATTTAATTAGAAGCCAAAATATAGCCAAAATATAGCTTTAAGTGGACATTTAAACGTTTAATTTTAAAATCCTGTATCAGAATAGTCCAATATTACCCAGTGACAGTCTGGGATGTGTATACTATCATCCTGATGTGAAATGAGTCTGGCTAAACAGGAGGTTTCGATGTTAGAGCAGCCTGAAAAAGAGTTACAATATGGCTTCAATTAGAAGCCTGAAAAAGAGTTGAAATATAGCTTTGGGTGGACATTTAAACCTTTAATTTTTAAATCCTATATCAGAATAGTCCAATATTACCCAGTGACAGTCTGGGATGTGTATACTATCACCCTGACATGAAATGAGTCTGGCTAAACAGGAGGTTTCGATGTTAGAGCAGCCTGAAAAAGAGTTACAATATGGCTTCAATTAGAAGCCTGAAAAAGAGTTGAAATATAGCTTTGGGTGGACATTTAAACCTTTAATTTTTAAATCCTATATCAGACTAGTCCAATATTACCCAGTGACAGTCTGGGATGTGTATACTATCACCCTGACGTGAAATGAGTCTGGCTAAACAGGAGGTTTTGATGTTAGATCAGCCTGAAAAAGCGATACAATATGTATTTAATTAGAAGCCAAAATATAGCCAAAATATAGCTTTAAGTGGACATTCAAACCTTTAATTTTAAAATCCTATATCAGACTAGTCCCATATTACCCAGTGACAGTCTGGGATGTGTATACTATCACCCTGACGTGAAATGAGTCTGGCTAAACAGAAGGTTTCGATGTTAGAGCAGCCTGAAAAAGAGGTAAAATATGGCTTCAATTAGAAGCCTGAAAAAGAGTTGAAATATAGCTTTGGGTGGACATTTAAACCTTTAAGTTTTAAATCCTATATCAGACTAGTCCAATATTACCCAGTCAAAGTCTGGGATTTGTATACTATCACCCTGACGTGAAATGAGTCTGGCTAAACAGGAGGTTTCGATGTTAGAGCAGCCTGAAAAAGAGTTACAATACGGCTTCAATTAGAAGCCTGAAAAAAAGTTGAAATATAGCTTTGGTTGAACATTTAAACCTTTAATTTTTAAATCCTATATCTGAATAGTCCAATATTACCCAGTGACAGTCTGGGATGTGTATACTATCACCCTGACGTGAAATGAGTCTGGCTAAACAGGAGGTTTCGATGTTAGAGCAGCCTGAAAAAGCGATACAATATGCATTTAATTAGAAGCCAAAATATAGCCAAAATATAGCTTTAAGTGGACATTTAAACCTTTAATTTTAAAATCCTATAGCAGAATAGTCCAATATTACCCAGTGACAGTCTGGGATGTGTATACTATCACCCTGATGTGAAATGAGACTGGATAAACAGGAGGTTTCTACTTTAGAGGAGCCTGAAAAAGCGATACAATATGTATTTAATTAGAAGCCAAAATATAGCCGAAATATAGATTTAATTGGACATTTAACAATTTAATTTTTAAATCCTGTATCAGAATAGTCCAATATTACCCAGTGACAGTCTGGGATGTGTATACTATCATCCTGATGTGAAATGAGTCTGGCTAAACAGGAGGTTTCGATGTTAGAGCAGCCTGAAAAAGAGTTACAATACGGCTTCAATTAGAAGCCTGAAAAAGAGTTGAAATATAGCTTTAAGTGGACATTTAAACCTTTAATTTTAAAATCCTATATCTAAATAGTCCAATATTACCCAGTGACAGTCTGGGATGTGTATACTATCACCCTGACGTGAAATGAGTCTGGCTAAACAGGAGGTTTCGATATTAGAGCAGCCTGAAAAAGCGATACAATATGTATTTAATTAGAAGCCAAAATATAGCCAAAATATAGCTTTAAGTGGACATTTAAACGTTTAATTTTAAAATCCTGTATCAGAATAGTCCAATATTACCCAGTGACAGTCTGGGATGTGTATACTATCATCCTGATGTGAAATGAGTCTGGCTAAACAGGAGGTTTCGATGTTAGAGCAGCCTGAAAAAGAGTTACAATATGGCTTCAATTAGAAGCCTGAAAAAGAGTTGAAATATAGCTTTGGGTGGACATTTAAACCTTTAATTTTTAAATCCTATATCAGAATAGTCCAATATTACCCAGTGACAGTCTGGGATGTGTATACTATCACCCTGACATGAAATGAGTCTGGCTAAACAGGAGGTTTCGATGTTAGAGCAGCCTGAAAAAGAGTTACAATATGGCTTCAATTAGAAGCCTGAAAAAGAGTTGAAATATAGCTTTGGGTGGACATTTAAACCTTTAATTTTTAAATCCTATATCAGACTAGTCCAATATTACCCAGTGACAGTCTGGGATGTGTATACTATCACCCTGACGTGAAATGAGTCTGGCTAAACAGGAGGTTTTGATGTTAGATCAGCCTGAAAAAGCGATACAATATGTATTTAATTAGAAGCCAAAATATAGCCAAAATATAGCTTTAAGTGGACATTCAAACCTTTAATTTTAAAATCCTATATCAGACTAGTCCCATATTACCCAGTGACAGTCTGGGATGTGTATACTATCACCCTGACGTGAAATGAGTCTGGCTAAACAGGAGGTTTCTACTTTAGAGCAGCTTGAAAAAGCGATACAATATGTATTTAATTAGAAGCCAAAATATAGCCAAAATATAGATTTAATTGGACATTTAACACTTTAGTTTTTAAATCCTGTCTCAGAATAGTCCAATATTACCCAATGACAGTCTGGGATGTGTATACTATCATCCTGATGTGAAATGAGTCTGGCTAAACAGGAGGTTTCGATGTTAGAGCAGCCTGAAAAACAGTTAAAATAGGGCTTCAATTAGAAGCCTGAAAAAGATTTAAAATATAGCTTTGGGTGAACATTTAAACCTTTAATTTGTAATTCCTATATCAGAATAGTCCAATATTACCCAGTGACAGTCTGGGATGCGTATACTATCACCCTGACGTGAAATGAGCCTGGCTAAAAAGGAGGTTTCGATGTTAGAGCAGCCTGAAAAAGCGATACAATATGTATTTAATTAGAAGCCAAAATATAGCCAAAATATAGCTTTAACTGGACATTCAAACCTTTAATTTTAAAATCCTATATCAGACTAGTCACATATTACCCAGTGACAGTCTGGGATGTGTATACTATCACCCTGACGTGAAATGAGTCTGGCTAAACAGGAGGTTTCGATGTTAGAGCAGCCTGAAAAAGAGTTACAATATGGCTTCAATTAGAAGCCTGAAAAATAGTTGAAATATAGCTTTGGGTGGACATTTAAACCTTTCATTTTTAAATCCTATATCAGAATAGTCCAATATTACCCAGTGACAGTCTGGGATGTGTATACTATCATCATGATGTGAAATGAGTCTGGCTAAACAGGAGGTTTCGATGTTAGAGCAGCCTGAAAAAGAGTTACAATATGGCTTCAATTAGAAGCCTGAAAAAGAGTTGAAATATAGCTTTGGGTGGACATTTAAACCTTTAATTTTTAAATCCTATATCAGACTAGTCCAATATTACCCAGTGACAGTCTGGGATGTGTGTACTATCACCCTGACGTGAAATGAGCCTGGCTAAACAGGAGGTTTCGATGTCAGAGCAGCCTGAAAAAGTGATACAATATGTATTTAATTAGAAGCCAAAATATAGCCAAAATATAGCTTTAAGTGGACATTCAAACCTTTAATTTTAAAATCCTATATCAGACTAGTCCCATATTACCCAGTGACAGTCTGGGATGTGTATACTATCATCATGATGTGAAATGAGTCTGGCTAAACAGGAGGTTTCGATGTTAGAGCAGCCTGAAAAAGAGTTACAATATGGCTTCAATTAGAAGCCTGAAAAAGAGTTGAAATATAGCTTTAAGTGGACATTTAAACCTTTAATTTTAAAATCCTATATCAGAATAGTCCAATATTACCCAGTGACAGTCTGGGATGTGTATACTATCACCCTCACGTGAAATGAGTCTGGCTAAACAGGAGGTTTCGATGTTAGAGCAGCCTGAAAAAGAGTTACAATATGGCTTCAATTAGAAGCCTGAAAAATAGTTGAAATATAGCTTTGGGTGGACATTTAAACCTTTCATTTTTAAATCCTATATCAGAATAGACCAATATTACCCAGTGACAGTCTGGGATGTGTATACTATCACCCTGATGTGAAATGAGTCTGGCTAAGCAGGAGGTTTCTACTTTAGAGCAGCCTGAAAAAGTGATACAATATGTATTCAATTAGAAGCCAAAATATAGCCAAAATATAGATTTAATTGGACAAATAACAATTTAATTTTTAAATCCTGTATCAGAATAGTCCAATATTAACCAGTGACAGTCTGGGATGTGTATACTATCATCCTGATGTGAAATGAGTCTGGCTAAACAAGAGGTTTCGATGTTAGAGCAGCCTGAAAAAGAGTTACAATATGGCTTCAATTAGAAGCCTGAAAAAGAGTTGAAATATAGCTTTGGGTGGACATTTAAACCTTTAATTTTTAAATCCTATATCAGAATAGTCCAATATTACCCAGTGACAGTCTGGGATGTGTATACTATCACCCTGACGTGAAATGAGTCTGGCTAAACAGGAGGTTTCGATGTTAGATCAGCCTGAAAAAGAGATACAATATGCCTTTAATTAGAAGCCAAAATATAGCCAAAATATAGATTTAATTGGACATTTAACACTTTAATTTTTAAATCCTGTATCAGAATAGTCCAATATTACCCAGTGACAGTCTGGGATGTGTATACTATCATCCTGATGTGAAATGAGTCTGGCTAAACAGAAGGTTTCGATGTTAGAGCAGCCTGAAAAAGAGGTAAAATATGGCTTCAATTAGAAGCCTGAAAAAGCGTTGAAATATAGCTTTGGGTGAACATTTAAACCTTTAATTTGTAATTCCTATATCAGAATAGTCCAATATTACCCAGTGACAGTCTGGGATGTGGATTCTATCACCTTGACGTGAAATGAGTCTGGCTAAACAAGAGGTTTCGATGTTAGAGCAGCCTGAAAAAGAGTTACAATATGTCTTTAATTAGCAGCCTGAAAAATTGTTGAAATATAGCTTTAAGTGGACATTTAAACCTTTAATTTTAAAATCCTATATCAGAATAGTCCAATATTTCCCAGTGACAGTCTGGGATGTGTATACTATCACCCTGATGTGAAATGAGTCTGGCTAAACAGGAGGTTTCGATGTTAGAGCAGCCTGAAAAAGAGTTACAATATGTCTTTAATTAGCAGCCTGAAAAAGAGTTAAAATATAGCTTTGGGTGAACATTTAAACCTTTAATTTGTAATTCCTATATCAGAATAGTCCAATATTACCCAGTGACAGTCTGGGATGCGTATACTCTCACCTTGACGTGAAATGAGTCTGGCTAAACAAGAGGTTTCGATGTTAGAGCAGCCTAAAAAAGAGTTACAATATGTCTTTAATTAGCAGCCTGAAAAAGAGTTACAATATGGCTTCAATTAGAAGCCTGAAAAAGAGTTGAAATATAGCTTTGGGTGGACATTTAAACCTTTAATTTTTAAATCCTATATCAGACTAGTCCAATATTACCCAGTGACAGTCTGGGATGTGTATACTATCACCCTGACGTGAAATGAGCCTAGCTAAACAGGAGGTTTCGATGTTAGAGCAGCCTGAAAAAGAGTTACAATATGGCTTCAATTAGAAGCCTGAAAAAGAGTTGAAATATAGCTTTGGGTGGACATTTAAACCTTTAATTTTTAAATCCTATATCAGAATAGTCCAATATTACCCAGTGACAGTCTGGGATGTGTATACTATCACCCTGACGTGAAATGAGTCTGGCTAAACAGGAGGTTTCGATGTTAGAGCAGCCTGAAAAAGAGTTACAATATGGCTTCAATTAGAAGCCTGAAAAAGAGTTGAAATATAGCTTTGGGTGGACATTTAAACCTTTAATTTTTAAATCCTATATCAGACTAGTCCAATATTACCCAGTGACAGTCTGGGATGTGTATACTATCATCCTGATGTGAAATGAGTCTGGCTAAACAGGAGGTTTCGATGTTAGAGCAGCCTGAAAAACAGTTAAAATAGGGCTTCAATTAGAAGCCTGAAAAAGAGTTAAAATATAGCTTTGGGTGAACATTTAAACCTTTAATTTGTAATTCCTATATCAGAATAGTCCAATATTACCCAGTGACAGTCTGGGATGCGTATACTCTCACCTTGACGTGAAATGAGTCTAAACAAGAGGTTTCGATGTTAGAGCAGCCGAAAAAAGAGTTACAATATGTCTTTAATTAGCAGCCTGAAAAAGAGTTACAATATGGCTTCAATTAGAAGCCTGAAAAAGAGTTGAAATATAGCTTTGGGTGGACATTTAAACCTTTAATTTTTAAATCCTATATCAGACTAGTCCAATATTACCCAGTGACAGTCTGGGATGTGTATACTATCACCCTGACGTGAAATGAGCCTGGCTAAGCAGGAGGTTTCTACTTTAGAGCAGCCTGAAAAAGTGATACAATATGTATTCAATTAGAAGCCAAAATATAGCCAAAATATAGATTTAATTGGACAAATAACAATTTAATTTTTAAATCCTGTATCAGAATAGTCCAATATTACCCAGTGACAGTCTGGGATGTGTATACTATCATCCTGATGTGAAATGAGTCTGGCTAAACAAGAGGTTTCGATGTTAGAGCAGCCTGAAAAAGAGTTACAATATGGCTTCAATTAGAAGCCTGAAAAAGAGTTGAAATATAGCTTTGGGTGGACATTTAAACCTTTAATTTTTAAATCCTATATCAGAATAGTCCAATATTACCCAGTGACAGTCTGGGATGTGTATACTATCACCCTGACGTGAAATGAGTCTGGCTAAACAGGAGGTTTCGATGTTAGATCAGCCTGAAAAAGAGATACAATATGCCTTTAATTAGAAGCCAAAATATAGCCAAAATATAGATTTAATTGGACATTTAACACTTTAATTTTTAAATCCTGTATCAGAATAGTCCAATATTACCCAGTGACAGTCTGGGATGTGTATACTATCATCCTGATGTGAAATGAGTCTTGATAAACAGAAGGTTTCGATGTTAGAGCAGCCTGAAAAAGAGGTAAAATATGGCTTCAATTAGAAGCCTGAAAAAGCATTGAAATATAGCTTTGGGTGAACATTTAAACCTTTAATTTGTAATTCCTATATCAGAATAGTCCAATATTACCCAGTGACAGTCTGGGATGTGGATTCTATCACCTTGACGTGAAATGAGTCTGGCTAAACAAGAGGTTTCGATGTTAGAGCAGCCTGAAAAAGAGTTACAATATGTCTTTAATTAGCAGCCTGAAAAATTGTTGAAATATAGCTTTAAGTGGACATTTAAACCTTTAATTTTAAAATCCTATATCAGACTAGTCCAATATTACCCAGTCACAGTCTGGGATGTGTATACTATCATCCTGATGTGAAATGAGTCTGGCTAAACAGGAGGTTTCGATGTTAGAGCAGCCTGAAAAACAGTTAAAATAGGGCTTCAATTAGAAGCCTGAAAAAGAGTTAAAATATAGCTTTGGGTGAACATTTAAACCTTTAATTTGTAATTCCTATATCAGAATAGTCCAATATTACCCAGTGACAGTCTGGGATGCGTATACTCTCACCTTGACGTGAAATGAGTCTAAACAAGAGGTTTCGATGTTAGAGCAGCCGAAAAAAGAGTTACAATATGTCTTTAATTAGCAGCCTGAAAAAGAGTTACAATATGGCTTCAATTAGAAGCCTGAAAAAGAGTTGAAATATAGCTTTGGGTGGACATTTAAACCTTTAATTTTTAAATCCTATATCAGACTAGTCCAATATTACCCAGTGACAGTCTGGGATGTGTATACTATCACCCTGACGTGAAATGAGCCTGGCTAAGCAGGAGGTTTCTACTTTAGAGCAGCCTGAAAAAGTGATACAATATGTATTCAATTAGAAGCCAAAATATAGCCAAAATATAGATTTAATTGGACAAATAACAATTTAATTTTTAAATCCTGTATCAGAATAGTCCAATATTACCCAGTGACAGTCTGGGATGTGTATACTATCATCCTGATGTGAAATGAGTCTGGCTTAACAAGAGGTTTCGATGTTAGAGCAGCCTGAAAAAGAGTTACAATATGGCTTCAATTAGAAGCCTGAAAAAGAGTTGAAATATAGCTTTGGGTGGACATTTAAACCTTTAATTTTTAAATCCTATATCAGAATAGTCCAATATTACCCAGTGACAGTCTGGGATGTGTATACTATCACCCTGACGTGAAATGAGTCTGGCTAAACAGGAGGTTTCGATGTTAGATCAGCCTGAAAAAGAGATACAATATGCCTTTAATTAGAAGCCAAAATATAGCCAAAATATAGATTTAATTGGACATTTAACACTTTAATTTTTAAATCCTGTATCAGAATAGTCCAATATTACCCAGTGACAGTCTGGGATGTGTATACTATCATCCTGATGAGAAATGAGTCTTGATAAACAGAAGGTTTCGATGTTAGAGCAGCCTGAAAAAGAGGTAAAATATGGCTTCAATTAGAAGCCTGAAAAAGCATTGAAATATAGCTTTGGGTGAACATTTAAACCTTTAATTTGTAATTCCTATATCAGAATAGTCCAATATTACCCAGTGACAGTCTGGGATGTGGATTCTATCACCTTGACGTGAAATGAGTCTGGCTAAACAAGAGGTTTCGATGTTAGAGCAGCCTGAAAAAGAGTTACAATATGTCTTTAATTAGCAGCCTGAAAAATTGTTGAAATATAGCTTTAAGTGGACATTTAAACCTTTAATTTTAAAATCCTATATCAGACTAGTCCAATATTACCCAGTCACAGTCTGGGATGTGTATACTATCACCCTGACGTGAAATGAGCCTGGCTAAACAGGAGGTTTCGATGTTAGAGCAGCCTGAAAAAGTGATACAATATGTATTTAATTAGAAGCCAAAATATAGCCAAAATATAGCTTTAAGTGGACATTCAAACCTTTAATTTTAAAATCCTATATCAGACTAGTCCCATATTACCCAGTGACAGTCTGGGATGTGTATACTATCATCATGATGTGAAATGAGTCTGGCTAAACAGGAGGTTTCGATGTTAGAGCAGCCTGAAAAAGAGTTACAATATGGCTTCAATTAGAAGCCTGAAAAAGATTTGAAATATAGCTTTGGGTGGACATTTAAACCTTTAATTTTTAAATCCTGTATCAGAATAGTCCAATATTACCCAGTGACAGTCTGGGATGTGTATACTATCACCCTGACGTGAAATGAGTCTGGCTAAACAGGAGGTTTCGATGTTAGATCAGCCTGAAAAAGAGATACAATATGCCTTTAATTAGAAGCAAAAATATAGCCAAAATATAGATTTAATTGGACATTTAACACTTTAATTTTTAAATCCTGTATCAGAATAGTCCAATATTACCCAGTGACAGTCTGGGATGTGTATACTATCATCCTGATGTGAAATGAGTCTGGCTAAACAGAAGGTTTCGATGTTAGAGCAGCCTGAAAAAGCGTTGAAATATAGCTTTGGGTGAACATTTAAACCTTTAATTTGTAATTCCTATATCAGAATAGTCCAATATTACCCAGTGACAGTCTGGGATGTGTATACTATCACCTTGACGTGAAATGAGTCTGGCTAAACAAGAGGTTTCGATGTTAGAGCAGCCTGAAAAAGAGTTACAATATGCCTTTAATTAGAAGCCAAAATATAGCCAAAATATAGCTTTAAGTGGACATTTAAACCTTTAATTTTAAAATCCTATATCAGACTAGTCCCATATTACCCAGTGACAGTCTGGGATGTGTATACTATCACCATGACGTGAAATGAGTCTGGCTAAACAGGAGGTTTCTACTTTAGAGCAGCCTGAAAAAGCGATACAATATGTATTTAATTAGAAGCCAAAATATAGCCAAAATATAGATTTAATTGGACATTTAACAATTTAATTTTTAAATCCTGTATCAGAATAGTCCAATATTACCCAGTGACAGTCTGGGATGTGTATACTATCATCATGATGTGAAATGAGTCTGGCTAAACAGGAGGTTTCGATGTTAGAGCAGCCTGAAAAAGAGTTACAATATGGCTTCAATTAGAAGCCTGAAAAAGAGTTGAAATATAGCTTTGGGTGGACATTTAAACCTTTAATTTTTAAATCCTATATCAGAATAGTCCAATATTACCGAGTGACAGTCTGGGATGTGTATACTATCACCCTGACGTGAAATGAGTCTGGCTAAACAGGAGGATTCGATGTTAGATCAGCCTGAAAAAGAGATACAATATGCCTTTAATTAGAAGCCAAAATATAGCCAAAATATAGATTTAATTGGACATTTAATACTTTAATTTTTAAATCCTGTATCAGAATAGTCCAATATTACCCAGTGACAGTCTGGGATGTGTATACTATCACCCTGATTCTAAATGAGTCTGGCTAAACAGGAAGTTTCGATGTTAGAGCAGCCTGAAAAAGAGTTACAATATGGCTTCAATTAGAAGCCTGAAAAAGAGTTGAAATATAGCTTTGGGTGGACATTTAAACCTTTAATTTTTAAATGCTATATCAGACTAGTCCAATATTACCCAGTGACAGTCTGGGATGTGTATACTATCACCCTGACGTGAAATGAGTCTGGCTAAACAGGAGGTTTCGATGTTAGAGCAGCCTGAAAAAGTGATACAATATGTATTTAATTAGAAGCCAAAATATAGCCAAAATATAGCTTTAAGTGGACATTCAAACCTTTAATTTTAAAATCCTATATCAGACTAGTCCCATATTACCCTGTGACAGTCTGGGATGTGTATACTATCACCCTGACGTGAAATGAGTCTGGCTAAACAGGAGGTTTCTACTTTAGAGCAGCCTGAAAAAGCGATACAATATGTATTTAATTAGAAGCCAAAATATAGCCAAAATATAGATTTAATTGGACATTTAACAATTTAATTTTTAAATCATGTATCAGAATAGTCCAATATTACCCAGTGACAGTCTGGGATGTGTATACTATCATCATGATGTGAAATGAGTCTGGCTAAACAGGAGGTTTCGATGTTAGAGCAGCCTGAAAAAGAGTTACAATATGGCTTCAATTAGAAGCCTGAAAAAGAGTTGAAATATAGCTTTGGGTGGACATTTAAACCTTTAATTTTTAAATCCTATATCAGAATAGTCCAATATTACCGAGTGACAGTCTGGGATGTGTATACTATCACCCTGACGTGAAATGAGTCTGGCTAAACAGGAGGTTTCGATGTTAGATCAGCCTGAAAAAGAGATACAATATGCCTTTAATTAGAAGCCAAAACATAGCCAAAATATAGATTTAATTGGACATTTAACACTTTAATTTTTAAATCCTGTATCAGAATAGTCCAATATTACCCAGTGACAGTCTGGGATGTGTATACTATCATCCTGATGTGAAATGAGTCTGGCTAAACAAGAGGTTTCGATGTTAGAGCAGCCTAAAAAAGAGTTACAATATGGCTTCAATTAGAAGCCTGAAAAAGAGTTGAAATATAGCTTTAAGTGGACATTTAAACCTTTAATTTTAAAATCCTATATCAGAATAGTCCAATATTACCCAGTGACAGTCTGGGATGTGTATACTATCACCCTCACGTGAAATGAGTCTGGCTAAACAGGAGGTTTCGATGTTAGAGCAGCCTGAAAAATAGTTACAATATGACTTCAATTAGAAGCCTGAAAAAGAGTTGAAATATAGCTGTGGGTGGACATTTAAACCTTTAATTTGTAATTCCTTTATCAGAATAGTCCAATATTACCCAGTGACAGTCTGGGATGCGTATACTCTCACCTTGACGTGAAATGAGTATGGCTAAACAAGAGGTTTCGATGTTAGAGCAGCCTGAAAAAGAGTTACAATATGTCTTTAATTAGCAGACTGAAAAATTGTTGAAATATAGCTTTAAGTGGACATTTAAACCTTTAATTTTAAAATCCTATATCAGACTAGTCCAATATTACCCAGTGACAGTCTGGGATGTGTATACTATCACCCTGATGTGAAATGAGTCTGGCTAAGCAGGAGGTTTCTACTTTAGAGCAGCCTGAAAAAGTGATACAATATGTATTCAATTAGAAGCCAAAATATAGCCAAAATATAGATTTAATTGGACATTTAACAATTTAATTTTTAAATCCTGTATCAGAATAGTCCAATATTACCCAGTGACAGTCTGGGATGTGTATACTATCATCCTGATGTGAAATGAGTCTGGCTAAACAAGAGGTTTCGATGTTAGAGCAGCCTGAAAAAGAGTTACAATATGGCTTCAATTAGAAGCCTGAAAAAGAGTTGAAATATAGCTTTGGGTGGACATTTAAACCTTTAATTTTTAAATCCTGTATCAGAATAGTCCAATATTACCCAGTGACAGTCTGGGATGTGTATACTATCACCCTGACGTGAAATGAGTCTGGCTAAACAGGAGGTTTCGATGTTAGATCAGCCTGAAAAAGAGATACAATATGCCTTTAATTAGAAGCCAAAATATAGCCAAAATATAGATTTAATTGGACATTTAACACTTTAATTTTTAAATCCTGTATCAGAATAGTCCAATATTACCCAGTGACAGTCTGGGATGTGTATACTATCATCCTGATGTGAAATGAGTCTGGCTAAACAGAAGGTTTCGATGTTAGAGCAGCCTGAAAAAGAGGTAAAATATGGCTTCAATTAGAAGCCTGAAAAAGCTTTGAAATATAGCTTTGGGTGAACATTTAAACCTTTAATTTGTAATTCCTATATCAGAATAGTCCAATATTACCCAGTGACAGTCTGGGATGTGTATACTATCACCTTGACGTGAAATGAGTCTGGCTAAACAAGAGGTTTCGATGTTAGAGCAGCCTGAAAAAGAGTTACAATATGTCTTTAATTAGCAGCCTGAAAAATTGTTGAAATATAGCTTTAAGTGGACATTTAAACCTTTAATTTTAAAATCCTATATCAGAATAGTCCAATATTACCCAGTGACAGTCTGGGATGTGTATACTATCACCCTGATGTGAAATGAGTCTGGCTAAACAGGAGGTTTCGATGTTAGAGCAGCCTGAAAAAGAGTTACAATATGACTTCAATTAGAAGCCTGAAAAAGAGTTGAAATATAGCTGTGGGTGGACATTTAAACCTTTAATTTTTAAATCCTATATCAGAATAGTCCCATATTACCCAGTGACAGTCTGGGATGTGTATACTATCACCCTGACGTGAAATGAGTCTGGCTAAACAGGAGGTTTCGATGTTAGATCAGCCTGAAAAAGAGATACAATATGCCTTTAATTAGAAGCCAAAATATAGCCAAAATATAGCTTTAAGTGGACATTTAAACCTTTAATTTTAAAATCCTATATCAGACTAGTCCCATATTACCCAGTGACAGTCTGGGATGTGTATACTATCACCCTGACGTGAAATGAGTCTGGCTAAACAGGAGGTTTCTACTTTAGAGCAGCCTGAAAAAGCGATACAATATGTATTTAATTAGAAGCCAAAATATAGCCAAAATATAGATTTAATTGGACATTTAACAATTTAATTTTTAAATCCTGTATCAGAATAGTCCAATATTACCCAGTGACAGTCTGGGATGTGTATACTATCATCATGATGTGAAATGAGTCTGGCTAAACAGGAGGTTTCGATGTTAGAGCAGCCTGAAAAAGAGTTACAATATGGCTTCAATTAGAAGCCTGAAAAAGAGTTGAAATATAGCTTTGGGTGGACATTTAAACCTTTAATTTTTAAATCCTATATCAGAATAGTCCAATATTACCGAGTGACAGTCTGGGATGTGTATACTATCACCCTGACGTGAAATGAGTCTGGCTAAACAGGAGGTTTCGATGTTAGATCAGCCTGAAAAAGAGATACAATATGCCTTTAATTAGAAGCCAAAATATAGCCAAAATATAGATTTAATTGGACATTTAATACTTTAATTTTTAAATCCTGTATCAGAATAGTCCAATATTACCCAGTGACAGTCTGGGATGTGTATACTATCACCCTGATTCTAAATGAGTCTGGCTAAACAGGAAGTTTCGATGTTAGAGCAGCCTGAAAAAGAGTTACAATATGGCTTCAATTAGAAGCCTGAAAAAGAGTTGAAATATAGCTTTGGGTGGACATTTAAACCTTTAATTTTTAAATGCTATATCAGACTAGTCCAATATTACCCAGTGACAGTCTGGGATGTGTATACTATCACCCTGACGTGAAATGAGTCTGGCTAAACAGGAGGTTTCGATGTTAGAGCAGCCTGAAAAAGTGATACAATATGTATTTAATTAGAAGCCAAAATATAGCCAAAATATAGCTTTAAGTGGACATTTAAACGTTTAATTTTAAAATCCTGTATCAGAATAGTCCAATATTACCCAGTGACAGTCTGGGATGTGTATACTATCATCCTGATGTGAAATGAGTCTGGCTAAACAGGAGGTTTCGATGTTAGAGCAGCCTGAAAAAGAGTTACAATATGGCTTCAATTAGAAGCCTGAAAAAGAGTTGAAATATAGCTTTGGTGGACATTTAAACCTTTAATTTTTAAATCCTATATCAGAATAGTCCAATATTACCCAGTGACAGTCTGGGATGTGTATACTATCCCCCTGACGTGAAATGAGTCTGGCTAAACAGGAGGTTTCGATGTTAGAGCAGCCTGAAAAAGAGTTACAATATGGCTTCAATTAGAAGCCTGAAAAAGAGTTGAAATATAGCTTTGGGTGGACATTTAAACCTTTAATTTTTAAATCCTATATCTGACTAGTCCAATATTACCCAGTGACAGTCTGGGATGTGTATACTATCACCCTTTCGTGAAATGAGCCTGGCTAAACAGGAGGTTTCGATGTTAGAGCAGCCTGAAAAAGCGATACAATATGTATTTAATTAGAAGCCAAAATATAGCCAAAATATAGCTTTAAGTGGACATTCAAACCTTTAATTTTAAAATCCTATATCAGACTAGTCCCATATTACCCTGTGACAGTCTGGGATGTGTATACTATCACCCTGACGTGAAATGAGTCTGGCTAAACAGGAGGTTTCTACTTTAGAGCAGCCTGAAAAAGCGATACAATATGTATTTAATTAGAAGCCAAAATATAGCCAAAATATAGATTTAATTGGACATTTAACAATTTAATTTTTAAATCCTGTATCAGAATAGTCCAATATTACCCAGTGACAGTCTGGGATGTGTATACTATCATCATGATGTGAAATGAGTCTGGCTAAACAGGAGGTTTCGATGTTAGAGCAGCCTGAAAAAGAGTTACAATATGGCTTCAATTAGAAGCCTGAAAAAGAGTTGAAATATAGCTTTGGGTGGACATTTAAACCTTTAGTTTTTAAATCCTATATCAGAATAGTCCAATATTACCGAGTGACAGTCTGGGATGTGTATACTATCACCCTGACGTGAAATGAGTCTGGCTAAACAGGAGGTTTCGATGTTAGATCAGCCTGAAAAAGAGATACAATATGCCTTTAATTAGAAGCCAAAACATAGCCAAAATATAGATTTAATTGGACATTTAACACTTTAATTTTTAAATCCTGTATCAGAATAGTCCAATATTACCCAGTGACAGTCTGGGATGTGTATACTATCATCCTGATGTGAAATGAGTCTGGCTAAACAAGAGGTTTCGATGTTAGAGCAGCCTAAAAAAGAGTTACAATATGGCTTCAATTAGAAGCCTGAAAAAGAGTTGAAATATAGCTTTAAGTGGACATTTAAACCTTTAATTTTAAAATCCTATATCAGAATAGTCCAATATTACCCAGTGACAGTCTGGGATGTGTATACTATCACCCTCACGTGAAATGAGTCTGGCTAAACAGGAGGTTTCGATGTTAGAGCAGCCTGAAAAATAGTTACAATATGACTTCAATTAGAAGCCTGAAAAAGAGTTGAAATATAGCTGTGGGTGGACATTTAAACCTTTAATTTGTAATTCCTTTATCAGAATAGTCCAATATTACCCAGTGACAGTCTGGGATGCGTATACTCTCACCTTGACGTGAAATGAGTATGGCTAAACAAGAGGTTTCGATGTTAGAGCAGCCTGAAAAAAGAGTTACAATATGTCTTTAATTAGCAGACTGAAAAATTGTTGAAATATAGCTTTAAGTGGACATTTAAACCTTTAATTTTAAAATCCTATATCAGACTAGTCCAATATTACCCAGTGACAGTCTGGGATGTGTATACTATCACCCTGATGTGAAATGAGTCTGGCTAAGCAGGAGGTTTCTACTTTAGAGCAGCCTGAAAAAGTGATACAATATGTATTCAATTAGAAGCCAAAATATAGCCAAAATATAGATTTAATTGGACATTTAACAATTTAATTTTTAAATCCTGTATCAGAATAGTCCAATATTACCCAGTGACAGTCTGGGATGTGTATACTATCATCCTGATGTGAAATGAGTCTGGCTAAACAAGAGGTTTCGATGTTAGAGCAGCCTGAAAAAGAGTTACAATATGGCTTCAATTAGAAGCCTGAAAAAGAGTTGAAATATAGCTTTGGGTGGACATTTAAACCTTTAATTTTTAAATCCTGTATCAGAATAGTCCAATATTACCCAGTGACAGTCTGGGATGTGTATACTATCACCCTGACGTGAAATGAGTCTGGCTAAACAGGAGGTTTCGATGTTAGATCAGCCTGAAAAAGAGATACAATATGCCTTTAATTAGAAGCCAAAATATAGCCAAAATATAGATTTAATTGGACATTTAACACTTTAATTTTTAAATCCTGTATCAGAATAGTCCAATATTACCCAGTGACAGTCTGGGATGTGTATACTATCATCCTGATGTGAAATGAGTCTGGCTAAACAGAAGGTTTCGATGTTAGAGCAGCCTGAAAAAGAGGTAAAATATGGCTTCAATTAGAAGCCTGAAAAAGCTTTGAAATATAGCTTTGGGTGAACATTTAAACCTTTAATTTGTAATTCCTATATCAGAATAGTCCAATATTACCCAGTGACAGTCTGGGATGTGTATACTATCACCTTGACGTGAAATGAGTCTGGCTAAACAAGAGGTTTCGATGTTAGAGCAGCCTGAAAAAGAGTTACAATATGTCTTTAATTAGCAGCCTGAAAAATTGTTGAAATATAGCTTTAAGTGGACATTTAAACCTTTAATTTTAAAATCCTATATCAGAATAGTCCAATATTACCCAGTGACAGTCTGGGATGTGTATACTATCACCCTGATGTGAAATGAGTCTGGCTAAACAGGAGGTTTCGATGTTAGAGCAGCCTGAAAAAGAGTTACAATATGACTTCAATTAGAAGCCTGAAAAAGAGTTGAAATATAGCTGTGGGTGGACATTTAAACCTTTAATTTTTAAATCCTATATCAGAATAGTCCCATATTACCCAGTGACAGTCTGGGATGTGTATACTATCACCCTGACGTGAAATGAGTCTGGCTAAACAGGAGGTTTCGATGTTAGATCAGCCTGAAAAAGAGATACAATATGCCTTTAATTAGAAGCCAAAATATAGCCAAAATATAGCTTTAAGTGGAAATTTAAACCTTTAATTTTAAAATCCTATATCAGACTAGTCCCATATTACCCAGTGACAGTCTGGGATGTGTATACTATCACCCTGACGTGAAATGAGTCTGGCTAAACAGGAGGTTTCTACTTTAGAGCAGCCTGAAAAAGCGATACAATATGTATTTAATTAGAAGCCAAAATATAGCCAAAATATAGATTTAATTGGACATTTAACAATTTAATTTTTAAATCCTGTATCAGAATAGTCCAATATTACCCAGTGACAGTCTGGGATGTGTATACTATCATCATGATGTGAAATGAGTCTGGCTAAACAGGAGGTTTCGATGTTAGAGCAGCCTGAAAAAGAGTTACAATATGGCTTCAATTAGAAGCCTGAAAAAGAGTTGAAATATAGCTTTGGGTGGACATTTAAACCTTTAATTTTTAAATCCTATATCAGAATAGTCCAATATTACCGAGTGACAGTCTGGGATGTGTATACTATCACCCTGACGTGAAATGAGTCTGGCTAAACAGGAGGTTTCGATGTTAGATCAGCCTGAAAAAGAGATACAATATGCCTTTAATTAGAAGCCAAAATATAGCCAAAATATAGATTTAATTGGACATTTAATACTTTAATTTTTAAATCCTGTATCAGAATAGTCCAATATTACCCAGTGACAGTCTGGGATGTGTATACTATCACCCTGATGTGAAATGAGTCTGGCTAAACAGGAAGTTTCGATGTTAGAGCAGCCTGAAAAAGAGTTACAATATGGCTTCAATTAGAAGCCTGAAAAAGAGTTGAAATATAGCTTTGGGTGGACATTTAAACCTTTAATTTTTAAATGCTATATCAGACTAGTCCAATATTACCCAGTGACAGTCTGGGATGTGTATACTATCACCCTGACGTGAAATGAGTCTGGCTAAACAGGAGGTTTCGATGTTAGAGCAGCCTGAAAAAGTGATACAATATGTATTTAATTAGAAGCCAAAATATAGCCAAAATATAGCTTTAAGTGGACATTTAAACGTTTAATTTTAAAATCCTGTATCAGAATAGTCCAATATTACCCAGTGACAGTCTGGGATGTGTATACTATCACCCTGATGTGAAATGAGTCTGGCTAAACAGGAGGTTTCTACTTTAGAGCAGCCTGAAAAAGCGATACAATATGTATTCATTTAGAAGCCAAAATATAGCCAAAATATAGATTTAATTGGACATTTAACAATTTAATTTTTAAATCAAGTATCAGAATAGTCCAATATTACCCAGTGACAGTCTGGGATGTGTATACTATCATCCTGATGTGAAATGAGTCTGGCTAAACAGGAGGTTTCGATGTTAGAGCAGCCTGAAAAAGAGTTACAATATTGCTTCAATTAGAAGCCTGAAAAAGAGTTGAAATATAGCTTTGGTGGACATTTAAACCTTTAATTTTTAAATCCTATATCAGAATAGTCCAATATTACCCAGTGACAGTCTGGGATGTGTATACTATCCCCCTGACGTGAAATGAGTCTGGATAAACAGGAGGTTTCGATGTTAGAGCAGCCTGAAAAATAGTTACAATATGGCTTCAATTAGAAGCCTGAAAAAGAGTTGAAATATAGCTTTGGGTGGACATTTAAACCTTTAATTTTTAAATCCTATATCAGACTAGTCCAATATTACCCAGTGACAGTCTGGGATGTGTATACTATCACCCTGACGTGAAATGAGCCTGGCTAAACAGGAGGTTTCGATGTTAGAGCAGCCTGAAAAAGCGATACAATATGTATTTAATTAGAAGCCAAAATATAGCCAAAATATAGCTTTAAGTGGACATTCAAACCTTTAATTTTAAAATCCTATATCAGACTAGTCCCATATTACCCAGTGACAGTCTGGGATGTGTATACTATCACCCTGACGTGAAATTAGTCTGGCTAAACAGGAGGTTTCTACTTTAGAGCAGCTTGAAAAAGCGATACAATATGTATTTAATTAGAAGCCAAAATATAGCCAAAATATAGATTTAATTGGACATTTAACAATTTAATTTTTAAATCCTGTATCAGAATAGTCCAATATTACCCAGTGACAGTCTGGGATGTGTATACTATCATCATGATGTGAAATGAGTCTGGCTAAACAGGAGGTTTCGATGTTAGAGCAGCCTGAAAAAGAGTTACAATATGGCTTCAATTAGAAGCCTGTAAAAGAGTTGAAATATAGCTTTGGGTGGACATTTAAACCTTTAATTTTTAAATCCTATATCAGACTAGTCCAATATTACCCAGTGACAGTCTGGGATGTGTATACTATCACCCTGACGTGAAATGAGCCTGGCTAAACAGGAGGTTTCGATGTTAGAGCAGCCTGAAAAAGCGATACAATATGTATTTAATTAGAAGCCAAAATATAGCCAAAATATAGCTTTAAGTGGACATTTAAACCTTTAATTTTAAAATCCTATAGCAGAATAGTCCAATATTACCCAGTGACAGTCTGGGATGTGTATACTATCACCCTGATGTGAAATGAGACTGGCTAAACAGGAGGTTTCTACTTTAGAGCAGCCTGAAAAAGCGATACAATATGTATTCATTTAGAAGCCAAAATATAGCCAAAATATAGATTTAATTGGACATTTAACAATTTAATTTTTAAATCCCGTATCAGAATAGTCCAATATTACCCAGTGACCGTCTGGGATGTGTATACTATCATCCTGATGTGAAATGAGTCTGGCTAAACAGGAGGTTTCGATGTTAGAGCAGCCTGAAAAAGAGTTACAATATGGCTTCAATTAGAAGCCTGAAAAAGAGTTGAAATATAGCTTTGGTGGACATTTAAACCTTTAATTTTTAAATCATATATCAGACTAGTCCAATATTACCCAGTGACAGTCTGGGATGTGTATACTATCACCCTGACGTGAAATGAGCCTGGCTAAACAGGAGGTTTCGATGTTAGAGCAGCCTGAAAAAGCGATACAATATGTATTTAATTAGAAGCCAAAATATAGCCAAAATATAGCTTTAAGTGGACATTTAAACCATTAATTTTAAAATCCTATAGCAGAATAGTCCAATATTACCCAGTGACCGTCTGGGATGTGTATACTATCACCCTGATGTGAAATGAGACTGGCTAAACAGGAGGTTTCTACTTTAGAGCAGCCTGAAAAAGCGATACAATATGTAATTAATTAGAAGCCAAAATATAGCCAAAATATAGATTTAATTGGACATTTAACAATTTAAATTTTAAATCCTGTATCAGAATAGTCCAATATTACCCAGTGACAGTCTGGGATGTGTATACTATCATCCTGATGTGAAATGAGTCTGGCTAAACAGGATGTTTCGATGTTAGAGCAGCCTGAAAAAGAGTTACAATATGGCTTCAATTAGAAGCCTGGAAAAGAGTTGAAATATAGCTTTGGGTGGACATTTAAACCTTTAATTTTTAAATCCTATACCAGAATAGTCCAATATTACCCAGTGACAGTCTGTGATGTGTATACTATCAACCTGACGTGAAATGAGTCTGGCTAAACAGGAGGTTTCGATGTTAGATCAGCCTGAAAAAGAGATACAATATGCCTTTAATTAGAAGCCAAAATATAGCCAAAATATAGATTTATTTGGACATTTAACACTTTAATTTTTAAATCCTGTATCAGAATAGTCCAATATTACCCAGTGATAGTCTGGGATGTGTATACTATCATCCTGATGTGAAATGAGTCTGGCTAAACAGGAGATTTCGATGTTAGAGCAGCCTGAAAAACGGTTAAAATATGGCTTAAATTAGCAGCCTGAAAAATTGTTGAAATATAGCTTTAAGTGGACATTTAAACCTTTAATTTTAAAATCCTATATCTAAATAGTCCAATATTACCCAGTGACAGTCTGGGATGTGTATACTATCACCCTGACGTGAAATGAGTCTGGCTAAACAGGAGGTTTCGATATTAGAGCAGCCTGAAAAAGCGATACAATATGTATTTAATTAGAAGCCAAAATATAGCCAAAATATAGCTTTAAGTGGACATTTAAACATTTAATTTTAAAATCCTGTATCAGAATAGTCCAATATTACCCAGTGACAGTCTGGGATTTGTATACTATCATCCTGATGTGAAATGAGTCTGGCTAAACAGGAGGTTTCGATGTTAGAGCAGCCTGAAAAACAGTTAAAATATGGCTTAAATTAGCAGCCTGAAAAATTGTTGAAATATAGCTTTAAGTGGACATTTAAACCTTTAATTTTAAAATCCTATATCTAAATAGTCCAATATTACCCAGTGACAGTCTGGGATGTGTATACTATCACCCTGACGTGAAATGAGTCTGGCTAAACAGGAGGTTTCGATATTAGAGCAGCCTGAAAAAGCGATACAATATGTATTTAATTAGAAGCCAAAATATAGCCAAAATATAGCTTTAAGTGGACATTTAAACATTTAATTTTAAAATCCTGTATCAGAATAGTCCAATATTACCCAGTGACAGTCTGGGATTTGTATACTATCATCCTGATGTGAAATGAGTCTGGCTAAACAGGAGGTTTCGATGTTAGAGCAGCCTGAAAAAGAGTTACAATATGACTTCAATTAGAAGCCTGAAAAAGAGTTGAAATATAGCTGTGGGTGGACATTTAAACCTTTAATTTTTAAATCCTATATCAGAATAGTCCCATATTACCCAGTGACAGTCTGGGATGTGTATACTATCACCCTGACGTGAAATGAGTCTGGCTAAACAGGAGGTTTCGATGTTAGATCAGCCTGAAAAAGAGATACAATATGCCTTTAATTAGAAGCCAAAATATAGCCAAAATATAGCTTTAAGTGGACATTTAAACCTTTAATTTTAAAATCCTATATCAGACTAGTCCCATATTACCCAGTGACAGTCTGGGATGTGTATACTATCACCCTGACGTGAAATGAGTCTGGCTAAACAGGAGGTTTCTACTTTAGAGCAGCCTGAAAAAGCGATACAATATGTATTTAAATAGAAGCCAAAATATAGCCAAAATATAGATTTAATTGGACATTTAACAATTTAATTTTTAAATCCTGTATCAGAATAGTCCAATATTACCCAGTGACAGTCTGGGATGTGTATACTATCATCATGATGTGAAATGAGTCTGGCTAAACAGGAGGTTTCGATGTTAGAGCAGCCTGAAAAAGAGTTACAATATGGCTTCAATTAGAAGCCTGAAAAAGAGTTGAAATATAGCTTTGGGTGGACATTTAAACCTTTAATTTTTAAATCCTATATCAGAATAGTCCAATATTACCGAGTGACAGTCTGGGATGTGTATACTATCACCCTGACGTGAAATGAGTCTGGCTAAACAGGAGGTTTCGATGTTAGATCAGCCTGAAAAAGAGATACAATATGCCTTTAATTAGAAGCCAAAATATAGCCAAAATATAGATTTAATTGGACATTTAATACTTTAATTTTTAAATCCTGTATCAGAATAGTCCAATATTACCCAGTGACAGTCTGGGATGTGTATACTATCACCCTGATGTGAAATGAGTCTGGCTAAACAGGAAGTTTCGATGTTAGAGCAGCCTGAAAAAGAGTTACAATATGGCTTCAATTAGAAGCCTGAAAAAGAGTTGAAATATAGCTTTGGGTGGACATTTAAACCTTTAATTTTTAAATGCTATATCAGACTAGTCCAATATTACCCAGTGACAGTCTGGGATGTGTATACTATCACCCTGACGTGAAATGAGTCTGGCTAAACAGGAGGTTTCGATGTTAGAGCAGCCTGAAAAAGTGATACAATATGTATTTAATTAGAAGCCAAAATATAGCCAAAATATAGCTTTAAGTGGACATTTAAACGTTTAATTTTAAAATCCTGTATCAGAATAGTCCAATATTACCCAGTGACAGTCTGGGATGTGTATACTATCACCCTGATGTGAAATGAGTCTGGCTAAACAGGAGGTTTCTACTTTAGAGCAGCCTGAAAAAGCGATACAATATGTATTCATTTAGAAGCCAAAATATAGCCAAAATATAGATTTAATTGGACATTTAACAATTTAATTTTTAAATCAAGTATCAGAATAGTCCAATATTACCCAGTGACAGTCTGGGATGTGTATACTATCATCCTGATGTGAAATGAGTCTGGCTAAACAGGAGGTTTCGATGTTAGAGCAGCCTGAAAAAGAGTTACAATATGGCTTCAATTAGAAGCCTGAAAAAGAGTTGAAATATAGCTTTGGGTGGACATTTAAACCTTTAATTTTTAAATCCTATATCTGACTAGTCCAATATTACCCAGTGACAGTCTGGGATGTGTATACTATCACCCTGACGTGAAATGAGCCTGGCTAAACAGGAGGTTTCGATGTTAGAGCAGCCTGAAAAAGCGATACAATATGTATTTAATTAGAAGCCAAAATATAGCCAAAATATAGCTTTAAGTGGACATTCAAACCTTTAATTTTAAAATGCTATATCAGACTAGTCCCATATTACCCTGTGACAGTCTGGGATGTGTATACTATCACCCTGACGTGAAATGAGTCTGGCTAAACAGGAGGTTTCTACTTTAGAGCAGCCTGAAAAAGCGATACAATATGTATTTAATTAGAAGCCAAAATATAGCCAAAATATAGATTTAATTGGACATTTAACAATTTAATTTTTAAATCCTGTATCAGAATAGTCCAATATTACCCAGTGACAGTCTGGGATGTGTATACTATCATCATGATGTGAAATGAGTCTGGCTAAACAGGAGGTTTCGATGTTAGAGCAGCCTGAAAAAGAGTTACAATATGGCTTCAATTAGAAGCCTGAAAAAGAGTTGAAATATAGCTTTGGGTGGACATTTAAACCTTTAATTTTTAAATCCTATATCAGAATAGTCCAATATTACCGAGTGACAGTCTGGGATGTGTATACTATCACCCTGACGTGAAATGAGTCTGGCTAAACAGGAGGTTTCGATGTTAGATCAGCCTGAAAAAGAGATACAATATGCCTTTAATTAGAAGCCAAAATATAGCCAAAATATAGATTTAATTGGACATTTAACACTTTAATTTTTAAATCCTGTATCAGAATAGTCCAATATTACCCAGTGACAGTCTGGGATGTGTATACTATCACCCTGATGTGAAATGAGTCTGGCTAAACAGGAAGTTTCGATGTTAGAGCAGCCTGAAAAAGAGTTACAATATGGCTTCAATTAGAAGCCTGAAAAAGAGTTGAAATATAGCTTTGGGTGGACATTTAAACCTTTAATTTTTAAATGCTATATCAGACTAGTCCAATATTACCCAGTGACAGTCTGGGATGTGTATACTATCACCCTGACGTGAAATGAGTCTGGCTAAACAGGAGGTTTCGATGTTAGAGCAGCATGAAAAAGTGATACAATATGTATTTAATTAGAAGCCAAAATATAGCCAAAATATAGCTTTAAGTGGACATTTAAACGTTTAATTTTAAAATCCTGTATCAGAATAGTCCAATATTACCCAGTGACAGTCTGGGATGTGTATACTATCCCCCTGACGTGAAATGAGTCTGGCTAAACAGGAGGTTTCGATGTTAGAGCAGCCTGAAAAATAGTTACAATATGGCTTCAATTAGAAGCCTGAAAAAGAGTTGAAATATAGCTTTGGGTGGACATTTAAACCTTTAATTTTTAAATCCTATATCAGACTAGTCCAATATTACCCAGTGACAGTCTGGGATGTGTATACTATCACCCTGACGTGAAATGAGCCTGGCTAAACAGGAGGTTTCGATGTTAGAGCAGCCTGAAAAAGCGATACAATATGTATTTAATTAGAAGCCAAAATATAGCCAAAATATAGCTTTAAGTGGACATTCAAACCTTTAATTTTAAAATCCTATATCAGACTAGTCCCATATTACCCAGTGACAGTCTGGGATGTGTATACTATCACCCTGACGTGAAATTAGTCTGGCTAAACAGGAGGTTTCTACTTTAGAGCAGCTTGAAAAAGCGATACAATATGTATTTAATTAGAAGCCAAAATATAGCCAAAATATAGATTTAATTGGACATTTAACAATTTAATTTTTAAATCCTGTATCAGAATAGTCCAATATTACCCAGTGATAGTCTGGGATGTGTATACTATCATCCTGATGTGAAATGAGTCTGGCTAAACAGGAGATTTCGATGTTAGAGCAGCCTGAAAAACAGTTAAAATATGGCTTAAATTAGCAGCCTGAAAAATTGTTGAAATATAGCTTTAAGTGGACATTTAAACCTTTAATTTTAAAATCCTATATCTAAATAGTCCAATATTACCCAGTGACAGTCTGGGATGTGTATACTATCACCCTGACGTGAAATGAGTCTGGCTAAACAGGAGGTTTCGATATTAGAGCAGCCTGAAAAAGCGATACAATATGTATTTAATTAGAAGCCAAAATATAGCCAAAATATAGCTTTAAGTGGACATTTAAACATTTAATTTTAAAATCCTGTATCAGAATAGTCCAATATTACCCAGTGACAGTCTGGGATTTGTATACTATCATCCTGATGTGAAATGAGTCTGGCTAAACAGGAGGTTTCGATGTTAGAGCAGCCTGAAAAAGAGTTACAATATGGCTTCAATTAGAAGCCTGAAAAAGAGTTGAAATATAGCTTTGGGTGGACATTTAAACCTTTCATTTTTAAATCCTATATCAGACTAGTCCAATATTACCCAGTGACAGTCTGGGATGTGTATACTATCACCCTGACGTGAAATGAGCCTGGCTAAACAGGAGGTTTCGATGTTAGAGCAGCCTGAAAAAGCGATACAATATGTATTTAATTAGAAGCCAAAATATAGCCAAAATATAGCTTTAAGTGGACATTCAAACCTTTAATTTTAAAATCCTATATCAGACTAGTCCCATATTACCCAGTGACAGTCTGGGATGTGTATACTATCACCCTGACGTGAAATGAGTCTGGCTAAACAGGAGGTTTCGATGTTAGAGCAGCCTGAAAAAGAGTTACAATATGGCTTCAATTAGAAGCCTGAAAAATAGTTGAAATATAGCTTTGGGTGGACATTTAAACCTTTCATTTTTAAATCCTATATCAGAATAGTCCAATATTACCCAGTGACAGTCTGGGATGTGTATACTATCATCATGATGTGAAATGAGTCTGGCTAAACAGGAGGTTTCGATGTTAGAGCAGCCTGAAAAAGAGTTACAATATGGCTTCAATTAGAAGCCTGAAAAAGAGTTGAAATATAGCTTTGGGTGGACATTTAAACCTTTAATTTTTAAATCCTATATCAGACTAGTCCAATATTACCCAGTGACAGTCTGGGATGTGTATACTATCACCCTGACGTGAAATGAGCCTGGCTAAACAGGAGGTTTCGATGTTAGAGCAGCCTGAAAAAGCGATACAATATGTATTTAATTAGAAGCCAAAATATAGCCAAAATATAGCTTTAAGTGGACATTCAAACCTTTAATTTTAAAATCCTATATCAGACTAGTCCCATATTACCCAGTGACAGTCTGGGATGTGTATACTATCACCCTGACGTGAAATGAGTCTGGCTAAACAGGAGGTTTCGATGTTAGAGCAGCCTGAAAAAGAGTTACAATATGGCTTCAATTAGAAGCCTGAAAAATAGTTGAAATATAGCTTTGGGTGGACATTTAAACTTTTCATTTTTAAATCCTATATCAGAATAGTCCAATATTACCCAGTGACAGTCTGGGATGTGTATACTATCATCATGATGTGAAATGAGTCTGGCTAAACAGGAGGTTTCGATGTTAGAGCAGCCTGAAAAAGAGTTACAATATGGCTTCAATTAGAAGCCTGAAAAAGAGTTGAAATATAGCTTTGGGTGGACATTTAAACCTTTAATTTTTAAATCCTATATCAGACTAGTCCAATATTACCCAGTGACAGTCTGGGATGTGTATACTATCACCCTGACGTGAAATGAGCCTGGCTAAACAGGAGGTTTCGATGTTAGAGCAGCCTGAAAAAGTGATACAATATGTATTTAATTAGAAGCCAAAATATAGCCAAAATATAGTTTTAAGTGGACATTCAAACCTTTAATTTTAAAATCCTATATCAGACTAGTCCCATATTACCCAGTGACAGTCTGGGATGTGTATACTATCATCATGATGTGAAATGAGTCTGGCTAAACAGGAGGTTTCGATGTTAGAGCAGCCTGAAAAAGAGTTACAATATGGCTTCAATTAGAAGCCTGAAAAACAGTTGAAATATAGCTTTAAGTGGACATTTAAACCTTTAATTTTAAAATCCTATATCAGAATAGTCCAATATTACCCAGTGACAGTCTGGGATGTGTATACTATCACCCTCACGTGAAATGAGTCTGGCTAAACAGGAGGTTTCGATGTTAGAGCAGCCTGAAAAAGAGTTACAATATGGCTTCAATTAGAAGCCTGAAAAATAGTTGAAATATAGCTTTGGGTGGACATTTAAACCTTTCATTTTTAAATCCTATATCAGAATAGTCCAATATTACCCAGTGACAGTCTGGGATGTGAATACTATGACCCTGACGTGAAATGAGTCTGGCAAAACAGGAGGTTTCGATGTTAGATCAGCCTGAAAAAGAGATACAATATTCCTGTAATTAGAAGCCAAAATATAGCCAAAATATAGATTTAATTGGACATTTAACACTTTAGTTTTTAAATCCTGTATCAGAATAGTCCAATATTACCCAGTGACAGTCTGGGATGCGTATACTCTCACCTTGACGTGAAATGAGTCTGACTAAACAAGAGGTTTCGATGTTAGAGCAGCCTGAAAAAGAGTTACAATATGTCTTTAATTAGCAGCCTGAAAAATTGTTGAAATATAGCTTTAAGTGGACATTTAAACCTTTAATTTTAAAATCCTATATCAGACTAGTCCAATATTACCCAGTGACAGTCTGGGATGTGTATACTATCACCCTGATGTGAAATGAGTCTGGCTAAGCAGGAGGTTTCTACTTTAGAGCAGCCTGAAAAAGTCATACAATATGTATTCAATTAGAAGCCAAAATATAGCCAAAATATAGATTTAATTGGACAAATAACAATTTAATTTTTAAATCCTGTATCAGAATAGTCCAATATTACCCAGTGACAGTCTGGGATGTGTATACTATCATCCTGATGTGAAATGAGTCTAGCTAAACAAGAGGTTTCGATGTTAGAGCAGCCTGAAAAAGAGTTACAATATGGCTTCAATTAGAAGCCTGAAAAAGAGTTGAAATATAGCTTTGGGTGGACATTTAAACCTTTAATTTTTAAATCCTATATCAGAATAGTCCAATATTACCCAGTGACAGTCTGGGATGTGTATACTATCACCCTGACGTGAAATGAGTCTGGCTAAACAGGAGGTTTCGATGTTAGATCAGCCTGAAAAAGAGATACAATATGCCTTTAATTAGAAGCCAAAATATAGCCAAAATATAGATTTAATTGGACATTTAACACTTTAATTTTTAAATCCTGTATCAGAATAGTCCAATATTACCCAGTGACAGTCTGGGATGTGTATACTATCATCCTGATGTGAAATGAGTCTGGCTAAACAGAAGGTTTCGATGTTAGAGCAGCCTGAAAAAGAGGTAAAATATGGCTTCAATTAGAAGCCTGAAAAAGCGTTGAAATATAGCTTTGGGTGAACATTTAAACCTTTAATTTGTAATTCCTATATCAGAATAGTCCAATATTACCCAGTGACAGTCTGGGATGTGGATTCTATCACCTTGACGTGAAATGAGTCTGGCTAAACAAGAGGTTTCGATGTTAGAGCAGCCTGAAAAAGAGTTACAATATGTCTTTAATTAGCAGCCTGAAAAATTGTTGAAATATAGCTTTAAGTGGACATTTAAACCTTTAATTTTAAAATCCTATATCAGAATAGTCCAATATTTCCCAGTGACAGTCTGGGATGTGTATACTATCACCCTGATGTGAAATGAGTCTGGCTAAACAGGAGGTTTCGATGTTAGAGCAGCCTGAAAAATAGTTACAATATGACTTCAATTAGAAGACTGAAAAAGAGTTGAAATATAGCTGTGGGTGGACATTTAAACCTTTAATTTGTAATTCCTATATCAGAATAGTCCAATATTACCCAGTGACAGTCTGGGATGCGTATACTCTCACCTTGACGTGAAATGAGTATGGCTAAACAAGAGGTTTCGATGTTAGAGCAGCCTGAAAAAGAGTTACAATATGTCTTTAATTAGCAGACTGAAAAATTGTTGAAATATAGCTTTAAGTGGACATTTAAACCTTTGATTTTAAAATCCTATATCAGACTAGTCCAATATTACCCAGTGACAGTCTGGGATGTGTATACTATCACCCTGATGTGAAATGAGTCTGGCTAAGCAGGAGGTTTCTACTTTAGAGCAGCCTGAAAAAGTGATACAATATGTATTCAATTAGAAGCCAAAATATAGCCAAAATATAGATTTAATTGGACATTTAACAATTTAATTTTTAAATCCTGTATCAGAATAGTCCAATATTACCCAGTGACAGTCTGGGATGTGTATACTATCACCCTGACGTGAAATGAGTCTGGCTAAACAGGAGGTTTCGATGTTAGATCAGCCTGAAAAAGAGATACAATATGCCTTTAATTAGAAGCCAAAATATAGCCAAAATATAGATTTAATTGGACATTTAACACTTTAATTTTTAAATCCTGTATCAGAATAGTCCAATATTACCCAGTGACAGTCTGGGATGTGTATACTATCATCCTGATGTGAAATGAGTCTGGCTAAACAGAAGGTTTCGATGTTAGAGCAGCCTGAAAAAGAGGTAAAATATGGCTTCAATTAGAAGCCTGAAAAAGCGTTGAAATATAGCTTTGGGTGAACATTTAAACCTTTAATTTGTAATTCCTATATCAGAATAGTCCAATATTACCCAGTGACAGTCTGGGATGTGTATACTATCACCCTGACGTGAAATGAGTCTGGCTAAACAGGAGGTTTCGATGTTAGATCAGCCTGAAAAAGAGATACAATATGCCTTTAATTAGAAGCCAAAATATAGCCAAAATATAGATTTAATTGGACATTTAACACTTTAATTTTTAAATCCTGTATCAGAATAGTCCAATATTACCCAGTGACAGTCTGGGATGTGTATACTATCACCCTGACGTGAAATGAGTCTGGCTAAACAGGAAGTTTTGATGTTAGAGCAGCCTGAAAAAGAGTTACAATATGGCTTCAATTAGAAGCCTGAAAAAGAGTTGAAATATAGCTTTGGGTGGACATTTAAACCTTTAATTTTTAAATCCTATATCAGACTAGTCCAATATTACCCAGTGACAGTCTGGGATGTGTATACTATCACCCTGATGTGAAATGAGTCTGGCTAAACAGGAGGTTTCGATGTTAGAGCAGCCTGAAAAAGTGATACAATATGTATTTAATTAGAAGCCAAAATATAGCCAAAATATAGCTTTAAGTGGACATTTAAACGTTTAATTTTAAAATCCTGTATCAGAATAGTCCAATATTACCCAGTGACAGTCTGGGATGTGTATACTATCATCCTGATGTGAAATGAGTCTGGCTAAACAGGAGGTTTCGATGTTAGAGCAGCCTGAAAAAGAGTTACAATATGGCTTCAATTAGAAGCCTGAAAAAGAGTTGAAATATAGCTTTGGGTGGACATTTAAACCTTTAATTTTTAAATCCTATATCAGACTAGTCCAATATTACCCAGTGACAGTCTGGGATGTGTATAATATCACCCTGACGTGAAATGAGTCTGGCTAAACAGGAGGTTTTGATGTTAGATCAGCCTGAAAAAGCGATACAATATGTATTTAATTAGAAGCCAAAATATAGCCAAAATATAGCTTTAAGTGGACATTTAAACCTTTAATTTTAAAATCCTATATCAGACTAGTCCAATATTACCCAGTGACAGTCTGGGATATGTATACTATCACCCTGATGTGAAATGAGTCTGGCTAAACAGGAGGTTTCTACTTTAGAGCAGCCTGAAAAAGCGATACAATATGTATTCATTTAGAAGCCAAAATATAGCCAAAATATAGATTTAATTGGATATTTAACAATTTAATTTTTAAATCAAGTATCAGAATAGTCCAATATTACCCAGTGACAGTCTGGGATGTGTATACTATCATCCTGATGTGAAATGAGTCTGGCTAAACAGGAGGTTTCGATGTTAGAGCAGCCTGAAAAAGAGTTACAATATGGCTTCAATTAGAAGCCTGAAAAAGAGTTGAAATATAGCTTTGGTGGACATTTAAACCTTTAATTTTTTAAATCCTATATCAGAATAGTCCAATATTACCCAGTGACAGTCTGGGATGTGTATAATATCCCCCTGACATGAAATGAGTCTGGCTAAACAGGAGGTTTCGATGTTAGAGCAGCCTGAAAAAGAGTTACAATATGGCTTCAATTAGAAGCCTGAAAAAGAGTTGAAATATAGCTTTGGGTGGACATTTAAACCTTTAATTTTTAAATCCTGTATCTGACTAGTCCAATATTACCCAGTGACAGTCTGGGATGTGTATACTATCACCCTGACGTGAAATGAGCCTGGCTAAACAGGAGGTTTCGATGTTAGAGCAGCCTGAAAAAGCGATACAATATGTATTTAATTAGAAGCCAAAATATAGCCAAAATATAGCTTTAAGTGGACATTCAAACCTTTAATTTTAAAATCCTATATCAGACTAGTCCCATATTACCCTGTGACAGTCTGGGATGTGTATACTATCACCCTGACGTGAAATGAGTCTGGCTAAACAGGAGGTTTCTACTTTAGAGCAGCTTGAAAAAGCGATACAATATGTATTTAATTAGAAGCCAAAATATAGCCAAAATATAGATTTAATTGGACATTTAACACTTTAGTTTTTAAATCCTGTATCAGAATAGTCCAATATTACCCAATGACAGTCTGGGATGTGTATACTATCATCCTGATGTGAAATGAGTCTGGCTAAACAGGAGGTTTCGATGTTAGAGCAGCCTGAAAAATAGTTACAATATGACTTCAATTAGAAGACTGAAAAAGAGTTGAAATATAGCTGTGGGTGGACATTTAAACCTTTAATTTGTAATTCCTATATCAGAATAGTCCAATATTACCCAGTGACAGTCTGGGATGCGTATACTCTCACCTTGACGTGAAATGAGTATGGCTAAACAAGAGGTTTCGATGTTAGAGCAGCCTGAAAAAGAGTTACAATATGTCTTTAATTAGCAGACTGAAAAATTGTTGAAATATAGCTTTAAGTGGACATTTAAACCTTTAATTTTAAAATCCTATATCAGACTAGTCCAATATTACCCAGTGACAGTCTGGGATGTGTATACTATCACCCTGATGTGAAATGAGTCTGGCTAAGCAGGAGGTTTCTACTTTAGAGCAGCCTGAAAAAGTGATACAATATGTATTCAATTAGAAGCCAAAATATAGCCAAAATATAGATTTAATTGGACATTTAACAATTTAATTTTTAAATCCTGTATCAGAATAGTCCAATATTACCCAGTGACAGTCTGGGATGTGTATACTATCACCCTGACGTGAAATGAGTCTGGCTAAACAGGAGGTTTCGATGTTAGATCAGCCTGAAAAAGAGATACAATATGCCTTTAATTAGAAGCCAAAATATAGCCAAAATATAGATTTAATTGGACATTTAACACTTTAATTTTTAAATCCTGTATCAGAATAGTCCAATATTACCCAGTGACAGTCTGGGATGTGTATACTATCATCCTGATGTGAAATGAGTCTGGCTAAACAGAAGGTTTCGATGTTAGAGCAGCCTGAAAAAGAGGTAAAATATGGCTTCAATTAGAAGCCTGAAAAAGCGTTGAAATATAGCTTTGGGTGAACATTTAAACCTTTAATTTGTAATTCCTATATCAGAATAGTCCAATATTACCCAGTGACAGTCTGGGATGTGGATTCTATCACCTTGACGTGAAATGAGTCTGGCTAAACAAGAGGTTTCGATGTTAGAGCAGCCTGAAAAAGAGTTACAATATGTCTTTAATTAGCAGCCTGAAAAATTGTTGAAATATAGCTTTAAGTGGACATTTAAACCTTTAATTTTAAAATCCTATATCAGAATAGTCCAATATTTCCCAGTGACAGTCTGGGATGTGTATACTATCACCCTGATGTGAAATGAGTCTGGCTAAACAGGAGGTTTCGATGTTAGAGCAGCCTGAAAAATAGTTACAATATGACTTCAATTAGAAGACTGAAAAAGAGTTGAAATATAGCTGTGGGTGGACATTTAAACCTTTAATTTGTAATTCCTATATCAGAATAGTCCAATATTACCCAGTGACAGTCTGGGATGCGTATACTCTCACCTTGACGTGAAATGAGTATGGCTAAACAAGAGGTTTCGATGTTAGAGCAGCCTGAAAAAGAGTTACAATATGTCTTTAATTAGCAGACTGAAAAATTGTTGAAATATAGCTTTAAGTGGACATTTAAACCTTTGATTTTAAAATCCTATATCAGACTAGTCCAATATTACCCAGTGACAGTCTGGGATGTGTATACTATCACCCTGATGTGAAATGAGTCTGGCTAAGCAGGAGGTTTCTACTTTAGAGCAGCCTGAAAAAGTGATACAATATGTATTCAATTAGAAGCCAAAATATAGCCAAAATATAGATTTAATTGGACATTTAACAATTTAATTTTTAAATCCTGTATCAGAATAGTCCAATATTACCCAGTGACAGTCTGGGATGTGTATACTATCACCCTGACGTGAAATGAGTCTGGCTAAACAGGAGGTTTCGATGTTAGATCAGCCTGAAAAAGAGATACAATATGCCTTTAATTAGAAGCCAAAATATAGCCAAAATATAGATTTAATTGGACATTTAACACTTTAATTTTTAAATCCTGTATCAGAATAGTCCAATATTACCCAGTGACAGTCTGGGATGTGTATACTATCATCCTGATGTGAAATGAGTCTGGCTAAACAGAAGGTTTCGATGTTAGAGCAGCCTGAAAAAGAGGTAAAATATGGCTTCAATTAGAAGCCTGAAAAAGCGTTGAAATATAGCTTTGGGTGAACATTTAAACCTTTAATTTGTAATTCCTATATCAGAATAGTCCAATATTACCCAGTGACAGTCTGGGATGTGTATACTATCACCCTGACGTGAAATGAGTCTGGCTAAACAGGAGGTTTCGATGTTAGATCAGCCTGAAAAAGAGATACAATATGCCTTTAATTAGAAGCCAAAATATAGCCAAAATATAGATTTAATTGGACATTTAACACTTTAATTTTTAAATCCTGTATCAGAATAGTCCAATATTACCCAGTGACAGTCTGGGATGTGTATACTATCACCCTGACGTGAAATGAGTCTGGCTAAACAGGAAGTTTTGATGTTAGAGCAGCCTGAAAAAGAGTTACAATATGGCTTCAATTAGAAGTCTGAAAAAGAGTTGAAATATAGCTTTGGGTGGACATTTAAACCTTTAATTTTTAAATCCTATATCAGACTAGTCCAATATTACCCAGTGACAGTCTGGGATGTGTATACTATCACCCTGATGTGAAATGAGTCTGGCTAAACAGGAGGTTTCGATGTTAGAGCAGCCTGAAAAAGTGATACAATATGTATTTAATTAGAAGCCAAAATATAGCCAAAATATAGCTTTAAGTGGACATTTAAACGTTTAATTTTAAAATCCTGTATCAGAATAGTCCAATATTACCCAGTGACAGTCTGGGATGTGTATACTATCATCCTGATGTGAAATGAGTCTGGCTAAACAGGAGGTTTCGATGTTAGAGCAGCCTGAAAAAGAGTTACAATATGGCTTCAATTAGAAGCCTGAAAAAGAGTTGAAATATAGCTTTGGGTGGACATTTAAACCTTTAATTTTTAAATCCTATATCAGACTAGTCCAATATTACCCAGTGACAGTCTGGGATGTGTATAATATCACCCTGACGTGAAATGAGTCTGGCTAAACAGGAGGTTTTGATGTTAGATCAGCCTGAAAAAGCGATACAATATGTATTTAATTAGAAGCCAAAATATAGCCAAAATATAGCTTTAAGTGGACATTTAAACCTTTAATTTTAAAATCCTATATCAGACTAGTCCAATATTACCCAGTGACAGTCTGGGATATGTATACTATCACCCTGATGTGAAATGAGTCTGGCTAAACAGGAGGTTTCTACTTTAGAGCAGCCTGAAAAAGCGATACAATATGTATTCATTTAGAAGCCAAAATATAGCCAAAATATAGATTTAATTGGATATTTAACAATTTAATTTTTAAATCAAGTATCAGAATAGTCCAATATTACCCAGTGACAGTCTGGGATGTGTATACTATCATCCTGATGTGAAATGAGTCTGGCTAAACAGGAGGTTTCGATGTTAGAGCAGCCTGAAAAAGAGTTACAATATGGCTTCAATTAGAAGCCTGAAAAAGAGTTGAAATATAGCTTTGGTGGACATTTAAACCTTTAATTTTTTAAATCCTATATCAGAATAGTCCAATATTACCCAGTGACAGTCTGGGATGTGTATAATATCCCCCTGACATGAAATGAGTCTGGCTAAACAGGAGGTTTCGATGTTAGAGCAGCCTGAAAAAGAGTTACAATATGGCTTCAATTAGAAGCCTGAAAAAGAGTTGAAATATAGCTTTGGGTGGACATTTAAACCTTTAATTTTTAAATCCTGTATCTGACTAGTCCAATATTACCCAGTGACAGTCTGGGATGTGTATACTATCACCCTGACGTGAAATGAGCCTGGCTAAACAGGAGGTTTCGATGTTAGAGCAGCCTGAAAAAGCGATACAATATGTATTTAATTAGAAGCCAAAATATAGCCAAAATATAGCTTTAAGTGGACATTCAAACCTTTAATTTTAAAATCCTATATCAGACTAGTCCCATATTACCCTGTGACAGTCTGGGATGTGTATACTATCACCCTGACGTGAAATGAGTCTGGCTAAACAGGAGGTTTCTACTTTAGAGCAGCTTGAAAAAGCGATACAATATGTATTTAATTAGAAGCCAAAATATAGCCAAAATATAGATTTAATTGGACATTTAACACTTTAATTTTTAAATCCTGTATCAGAATAGTCCAATATTACCCAATGACAGTCTGGGATGTGTATACTATCATCCTGATGTGAAATGAGTCTGGCTAAACAGGAGGTTTCGATGTTAGAGCAGCCTGAAAAACAGTTAAAATAGGGCTTCAATTAGAAGCCTGAAAAAGAGTTAAAATATAGCTTTGGGTGAACATTTAAACCTTTAATTTGTAATTCCTATATCAGAATAGTCCAATATTACCCAGTGACAGTCTGGGATGCGTATACTCTCACCTTGACGTGAAATGAGTCTGGCTAAACAAGAGGTTTCGATGTTAGAGCAGCCTAAAAAAGAGTTACAATATGTCTTTAATTAGCAGCCTGAAAAAGAGTTACAATATGGCTTCAATTAGAAGCCTGAAAAAGAGTTGAAATATAGCTTTGGGTGGACATTTAAACCTTTAATTTTTAAATCCTATATCAGACTAGTCCAATATTACCCAGTGACAGTCTGGGATATGTATACTATCACACTGACGTGAAATGAGCCTGGCTAAACAGGAGGTTTCGATGTTAGAGCAGCCTGAAAAAGCGATACAATATGTATTTAATTAGAAGCCAAAATATAGCCAAAATATAGCTTTAAGTGGACATTCAAACCTTTAATTTTAAAATCCTATATCAGACTAGTCCCATATTACCCAGTGACAGTCTGGGATGTGTATACTATCATCATGATGTGAAATGAGTCTGGCTAAACAGAAGGTTTCGATGTTAGAGCAGCCTGAAAAAGAGTTACAATATGGCTTCAATTAGAAGCCTGAAAAAGAGTTGAAATATAGCTTTAAGTGGACATTTAAACCTTTAATTTTAAAATCCTATATCAGAATAGTCCAATATTACCCAGTGACAGTCTGGGATGTGTATACTATCACCTTGACGTGAAATGAGTCTGGCTAAACAAGAGGTTTCGATGTTAGAGCAGCCTGAAAAAGAGTTACAATATGTCTTTAATTAGCAGCCTGAAAAATTGTTGAAATATAGCTTTAAGTGGACATTTAAACCTTCAATTTTAAAATCTTATATCAGAATAGTCCAATATTACCCAGTGACAGTCTGGGATGTGTATACTTTCACCCTGATGTGAAATGAGTCTGGCTAAACAGGAGGTTTCGATGTTAGAGCAGCCTGAAAAAGAGTTACAATATGACTTCAATTAGAAGCCTGAAAAAGAGTTGAAATATAGCTGTGGGTGGACATTTAAACCTTTAATTTTTAAATCCTATATCAGAATAGTCCCATATTACCCAGTGACAGTCTGGGATGTGTATACTATCACCCTGACGTGAAATGAGTCTGGCTAAACAGGAGGTTTCGATGTTAGATCAGCCTGAAAAAGAGATACAATATGCCTTTAATTAGAAGCCAAAATATAGCCAAAATATAGCTTTAAGTGGACATTTAAACCTTTAATTTTAAAATCCTATATCAGACTAGTCCCATATTACCCAGTGACAGTCTGGGATGTGTATACTATCACCCTGACGTGAAATGAGTCTGGCTAAACAGGAGGTTTCTACTTTAGAGCAGCCTGAAAAAGCGATACAATATGTATTTAATTAGAAGCCAAAATATAGCCAAAATATAGATTTAATTGGACATTTAACACTTTAATTTTTAAATCCTGTATCAGAATAGTCCAATATTACCCAGTGACAGTCTGGGATGTGTATACTATCATCCTGATGTGAAATGAGTCTGGCTAAACAGAAGGTTTCGATGTTAGAGCAGCCTGAAAAAGAGGTAAAATATGGCTTCAATTGGAAGCCTGAAAAAGCGTTGAAATATAGCTTTGGGTGAACATTTAAACCTTTAATTTGTAATTCCTATTTCAGAATAGTCCAATATTACCCAGTGACAGTCTGGGATGTGTATACTATCACCTTGACGTGAAATGAGTCTGGCTAAACAAGAGGTTTCGATGTTAGAGCAGCCTGAAAAAGAGTTACAATATGTCTTTAATTAGCAGCCTGAAAAATTGTTGAAATATAGCTTTAAGTGGACATTTAAACCTTTAATTTTAAAATCCTATATCAGAATAGTCCAATATTACCCAGTGACAGTCTGGGATGTGTATACTATCACCCTGATGTGAAATGAGTCTGGCTAAACAGGAGGTTTCGATGTTAGATCAGCCTGAAAAAGAGATACAATATGCCTTTAATTAGAAGCCAAAATATAGCCAAAATATAGATTTAATTGGACATTTAACACTTTAATTTTTAAATCCTGTATCAGAATAGTCCAATATTACCCAGTGACAGTCTGGGATGTGTATAGTATCATCCTGATGTGAAATGAGTCTGGCTAAACAAGAGGTTTCGATGTTAGAGCAGCCTGAAAAAGAGTTACAATATGTCTTTAATTAGCAGCCTGAAAAATTGTTGAAATATAGCTTTAAGTGGACATTTAAACGTTTAATTTTAAAATCCTATATCTGAATAGTCCAATATTACCCAGTGACAGTCTGGGATGTGTATACTATCACCCTGATCTGAAATGAGTCTGGCTAAGCAGGAGGTTTCGATGTTAGAGCAGCCTGAAAAAGAGTTACAATATGGCTTCAATTAGAAGCCTGAAAAAGAGTTGAAATATAGCTTTGGGTGGACATTTAAACCTTTAAGTTTTAAATCCTATATCAGACTAGTCCAATATTACCCAGTGACAGTCTGGGATTTGTATACTATCACCCTGACGTGAAATGAGTCTGGCTAAACAGGAGGTTTCGATGTTAGAGCAGCCTGAAAAAGCGATACAATATGTATTTAATTAGAAGCCAAAATATAGCCAAAATGTAGCTTTAAGTGGACATTTAAACCTTTAATTTTAAAATCCTATATCAGAATAGTCCAATATTACCCAGTGACAGTCTGGGATGTGTATACTATCACCCTGACGTGAAATGAGTCTGGCTAAACAGGAGGTTTCGATGTTAGATCAGCCTGAAAAAGAGATACAATATGCCTTTAATTAGAAGCCAAAATATAGCCAAAATATAGATTTATTTGGACATTTAACACTTTAATTTTTAAATTCTGTATCAGAATAGTCGAATATTACCCAGTGACAGTCTGGGATGTGTATACTATCATCCTGATGTGAAATGAGTCTGGCTAACCAGGAGGTTTCGATGTTAGAGCAGCCTGAAAAACAGTTAAAATATGGCTTCAATTAGAAGCCTGAAAAAGAGTTGAAATATAGCTTTGGGTGAATATTTAAACCTTTAATTTGTAATTCCTGTATCAGAATAGTCCAATATTACCCAGTGACAGTCTGGGATGTGTATACTATCACCTTGACGTGAAATGAGTATGGCTAAACAAGAGGTTTCGATGTTAGAGCAGCCTGAAAAAGAGTTACAATATGTCTTTAATTAGCAGCCTGAAAAATTGTTGAAATATAGCTTTAAGTGGACATTAGTAGTATATAGCTGACAGGTTTGCGCGTGCACGTATAGGGTACAGGTTTGCGCGTGCACGTGAGGTCACGTGATGTCATCACGTGCACACGCGTGCACGTGTCCCCCGAAGCGTTGTGATTGGTCGGGCGCTCGAGCGGCGCGCGCAGCAAGGGAAAAAATAAAAATATAAAAAAATTTAAAAATTAAAAAATTAAAAAATAAAAAAATAAAAAAATAAATGAATTTAAAATTTAAAAATAAAAAAATTAAAAAATTAAAAAATTAAAAAATATTTTTTTTTTAAAACGCCTAAAAATAAATGAAACTGATATCGTCCGGTTTGTAGTGCCCCCCGAGGGTGAAGGGAAGTCCGTGAGAACCGTAGCCATAACTGCACAGAGTGTCCTGTCCTTGTATGGTGGAGTTTGTATTGTGTATTCCTTAAAGCGTTAGGGTTAGGCTATGTCTCAACATTTCTGAAAAAGTCATGCCGTCTCTCTAGCGGTCGAACCTGGGATCGCCTCTAGCGTTCGTAATGCCGGGAGTACATCTCGCGGGCCGGCTGTCTGCGTGTGAGTGTGAGGACCTCTGGTGACCGAGGGAGCTGTGGCGTCTAGCAGACGGATCGACCGTGCTCACTCATTCGTACTGTTTGGGTAGTTTGCTCACTTGTTAACAAACCATTTTTAACTAGTCTGTTAGCTATCTCGCTAGCTTGTTACCACGTTTTTTTTCTCAACCTTCCACATTTTGCTCTTTTTTTAACAAACCATTTTAGCTAGGCTGTTAGCTGGCTTGTCTGTTAGCTAGCTAACTTGTTACTACGTTTTTTCTTGACCTTCCACACCTATACCAGCTGGTGTTCTTTTTTTTGATTTTTTAATTATTCTTGTGAAAGCAAAGATGATTCGTTTTTCAGCAAAGCACATTACACCGTTTTAATAGCACCCCTTTTTGCATGCTAGCTTGTTCACTTTTTTCAACAAACCATTTAAGCTGTGTTGATAGCTACCTTGCTATCACGTTTTTCCTCTAACAAAGCCCTCCCGGAATGTACTTTTAATTCTATTTTTGTGAAAGCAAAGAGGAATCGTTTTTTCAGCAACATCTACAATTGGTAAGTACATTTTAAAGCAGATCTTGTGTTTAAGCATGTTGTAAGATATTTAATTTATTCAGCCATTCGTAAATTAAAAAAACGTTGACCTCGTGGTCGTCTGTTACGAAGGGGGGTTTGCTATTGTTGGTTTGTAAAAGCGTCATCCTGGGTGTGTCTTGTAGGTTTAAAACGGGGTGTTTCAAGGTGGGGTGCTCACTTTCGTACCTGCTGTTTTAGCTCGTCTGCTAGCTAACTTTTACCTTGTTTTTCCCAGCCTTCCTCAACAAAAGACCTCTGAAGTGTTTTTCTTTTTTAATTCTTTTTGTTGAAAGAAAAGAGACTTCGTTGTTTTTTGCAGCTATGCCTACAACTGGTGAGTAAATATAAAAAGCGTATCTCGTGTTTAAGCACGCTGTAAGATATTTAATTCATTCAGACATTTGTGTATTAAAACGTTTAAGCGGCATATACTTTATGTAGTTTGCATCATTAGGTGATTCTACCAAAGAGCCAGGACAATGTTGCTACGGTAGCTGTTGATTATCATCCTGAAAGCAATAAGAAAGCTGTAAACAGGTATTTAGTGGTGTATTTATCTCTTTTACTATGTGATTTTTATTACTATTTAATTTATCACGGTGTTTTTAGACTACTAATATATATATATATATATATATATTCTCTGTCTGTGTCTAGACACCCCACCCCGGAACAAAGGATCCAGAGTGGAGATAGCTACTCAATAGGACATTCTGTTGAAATCAACAGTGTTAGAGGGCCATGTGCTTCGCTAGGCGTATCTGTGAAAGCAGTTAGGTCTAAGAAGGATCTCTGGTTTAAACATAAGAAGAGTTCTATTGAGGTGGGGTGAAAAAGAAAAACAGTAAAATAGTGTATTGTTTTTTTTAAAAAAAAGTCTGTTCTAATAATGTAATGTTGTGTTTCAGACTAAGAAAATCCCTGAAGGGTTACCACCGAAAAGATCCCGCTCATCCTTTGTTCAAGGCTCTCCTTCTCTGAGCACTGATGCAGAGGTAAGAAAAACCATTTGTATCTAACAGACTATATTTATATAGTGTTATAAAATATGTTTATAGAATCTATATATTGTTATAAAAAATAAAAAAAGGATTTTTCCTTTGTGTCATCAGCTAAAGGTTGTAGCAGGCTTGTCTTTGCGTATGGCATCTGATGAGGATTTCACACAGTCACCCCATGGAGCACAAACGGCTGTCTCCATAAGTCTAAGAAGAGATCTAAGAAGAGATCTATTGAGGTGGGTTGAAAAAGAAAAACAGTAAAATAGTGTATTGTATTTTTTTTAAAAAAGTCTGTTCTAATAATGTAATGTTGTGTTTCAGACTAAGAAAATCCCTGAAGGGTTACCACCGAAAAGATCCTGCTCATCCTTTGTTCAAGGCTCTCCTTCTCTGAGCACTGATGCAGAGGTAAGAAAAACCATTTGTATCTAACAGACTATATTTATATAGTGTTATAAAATATTTTTATAGAATGTATATATTGTTATAAAAAATAAAAAAAAGGATTTTTCCTTTGTGTCATCAGCTAAAGGATGTAGCAGGCTTGTCTTTGCGTTTGGCATCTGATGAGGATTTCACACAGTCACCCCCATGGAGCACAAACGGCTGTCTCCATAAGTCTAAGAAGAGATCTAAGAAAATCCCTGAAGGTTTACCACCGAAAAGATCCCGCTCATCCTTTGTTCAAGGCTCTCCTTCTCTGAGCACTGATGCAGAGGTAAGAAAAACCATTTGTATCTAACAGACTATATTTATATAGTGTTATAAAATATTGTTATAGAATGTATATATTGTTAAAATGGATTTTCCTTTGTGACAGCAACTAAAGGCTGTTTCAGACTTGGTGTCTCTACATTTGACACCGAAGGAGAATTTCACACATAGTACCCAGGCGCCAATACGACCACTGGGTGTCTCTATTGAGAGGGGACAAAGGGCCACACCTTTACCAAAAACAACAGTTGAGGTTTGTGTTTTGTTTGAAGTGTGTGTGTGTGTGTGTGTGTGTGTGTTTGTGTGTGTGTGTGTGTGTGTCTTTATTTAACTAAAATATGTTATCATCCCTAGACGATCATATCCGTAGAAGACTTAGAAGGGCGTGAAGACACACACCTATCGGAGCCGTCTCATACAACACACCAGACGAATGGGGAAGCTTCGCCGCCGGTCCCTGAATATGATGTAGGTGTTTTACAGAGTTCTGCTGTACTCCTTGACACCGTTTGTAGAGAGGAATGTGACTATAATGACGAAGACGACTGTATACCAGACACTCCTGTCATACATAGACAAAGACCAACATACAAGCCCTCGTTAACTGTGTCAGATGATTGGTGTAGCATTAGTAATACCCCTGTAACTATTCCTATAAATATACTCGAGGGTGTCGATCCATTCCTGGGTAATCAACCAGAGCGTAGTTATATTACTAACAATCTTTTCGAGCCCTGCTCAACCCAAGGGTTTTCCGACCGTACCACCTTGTTTCAAGGTGAAGAGCTTTTTGAATATTGTGCGAACACGTCATTCCGGCAAACTGTGTCTACAAACCGCTCATGTGCAGATTCTTATGCCAGTCCACAACCGTCCACGAGTACGTTCCGCGCACAGGCGCCTCCCTCAGACAATCCTCAGGAGCGTGGGCAGTCATCAAAACGTCCCAGCCCCCGTGACCGCTCCAGTCCACAACCGTCCACGAGTACGTTCCGCGCACAGGCGCCGCCCTCAGACAATCCTCAGGAGCGTGGGCAGTCATCAAAACGTCCCAGCCCCCGTGACCGCTCCAGTCCACAACCGTCCACGAGTACGTTCCGCGCACAGACGCCGCCCTCAGACAATCCTCAGGAGCGTGGGCAGTCATCAAAACGTCCCAGCCCCCGTGACCGCTCCAGTCCACAACCGTCCACGAGTACGTTCCGCGCACAGACGCTGCCCTCAGAAAATCCTCACGGGGGTGTGCAGCATGGGGAGGGTCGTGTTTCTAAGGCGACGTCTGACATAGCATCCCGACAGTTTCCCCTTTTTAATGCTACTGAATTTCGTCAAGATGTCGACCTACGAAATATTGATTTGACAGATATTGGCAGTGTGCCTGAAAGGGTTTATAACACTCTAACAGGTTTAATAGAGAGGGCTTTGGACAATGCTACACAGGACAGTGTTTTAAATGTTGAGTTAAGGGGCCCTGCCGTGAATGTCCCTATTCAAACAATGTTGAACTCGGACGACGGCTACAACACAGATACATTTCTGGAGCAAGTCTCACAAGCTATGCAAAGTAACGATAATTCTCTGACCGATGACGCTTTGGAATTAATTGTGACTATAGCTCGTAATATGTCAGGCGGTAATCCCGGGGGGCGTCGAAAACTAGGAAGCATCGGTTACGATCAAATATTGTCAGTAAAAGGTAATGCTTTATACAATCCCAAGAATAACGACGGTAATGACAATCTCTGCTTTGCTCTCTGTCTGGCACATTATGTAAACAGTAGATTATCCCCGTGTGAAAAGATAAATTATGCAAAGCAGCTACATAGGGATTTGGATTTTGACGATACGCATATGGTTTCATTCTCTGATGTTGACAGATTTCAGAAACATCTGAAAATGAAAATTGTAATATTCCATCATGTTGGCAGTTGTAAAAAACCACAGATCTTCAAAACACACGACGAGCCACATGTGAAAACAGCATGGTTGTATTTGCATAACGAGCATTACTATCTCAATGTAAATAAGATGTCTTTCTTCGGTGCACCGTACGTTTGCGACGGTTGTTACAAGACCTACAGCACTGCCCTGGAGCACCGGTGTGGTTTTCTTTGTAATGTATGTTACACTGCTTGTACCCCTAATAAAACTATTAAATGTGCAGACTGTAGACGCATATGCAAATCGCAACAGTGTTTTGAAAACCATAAAAAACCCGATGCGAAACACCGTCTCATACCCTGCAAGCGGATCAAATATTGTGAGTCCTGTCACACGACGTACCGGACGGCTAAAAAACCACACGTCTGTAGAGTCCCAAAATGCCTACATTGTAGAGAGCCTGTAGTCAGCACAACGCACGAATGCTTTATACAGCCCCACAAACGCGAAGAAAGTAGTGATAAGTATCTCTTTTACGATTTTGAGACACGTTGTACTGAGGGTCGCCATGAAGCTAATTTTGTGTGCATTATGGATATGAACGGCACCAAAAACTGTTACGAAACCTCCAACTGTGTCGCTTCATTCATTCAGAACTACAGACGGGAGAAATACAAAGGCTATACTTTTATAGCACACAATGCCTCCGGTTTTGACAGTTACATAGTTTTAGAGTATATGGTGAGCCAGAAACTTTGTCCAACTATTACTATGCGGGGTTCTAGGGTGCTTCTGATGTACGATTCTACTTACAAACAACGCTGGATAGACTCATTCAGTTTCATAACAATGCCTCTGTCTAAAACCCCGTCTGCCATGGGATTCTCAGATCTTCTGAAGGGATTCTTCCCCCACGCCTTCAACACACGTGAGAATGAGAATTATATTGGTCCCCATCCGCCTCCTGCTCTATATGGTTATGATGCCATGACTGACGAGTGTAAGAAAACGTTCACCGAGTGGTACGCCACGGTCTGTGACACACCCTTTGACTTTCGAAAAGAGCTGCGCACCTATTGTGTTAACGATGTGACAGTTTTGCGCAAAGCATGCCAGATATACAGAGAAGCCTTCCATGAGTGCACCGGTCTAGATCCGTTTGCATATACGACAATGGCCTCCTCCTGTATGGGAGTGTTTAAAACTCTGTTCCTAACCAAAGACACAGTTGCTCTGACGTACGAGGGTGCTTACATTAGGCAAAACAAGACGTATTCTGACATTTCAATACAGTGGTTAGAGTATGTTGCAAACAGCGAGGGTATTGACATACAGCACGCTCTGAACAGAGGTGAAAAGTCATTTGGCCCGTTCTTTGTAGATGGCTATTGTGAAGCCACAAACACATGTTATGAATTTAACGGATGCTTCTTTCATGGCTGTGATAAGTGCTACGCACAAGCGGAAATCAACCCTCTCACCAAAAACAAAACACAGGGTGAGCTGCGCATAGAGTTCCATAACAGAGTGACGGCTCTAAAAAATGTGTACGGCCTAACTGTTGTGGTGAAGTGGGAGTGTGATTGGCGACAGGATGTGTGCAATAACCCGGCCGTTAAGGAGTTCATGTTAACGTATGAAAAGCCAGCGCGTCTCAATCCTCGAGAAGCCCTCTTTGGAGGCCGAACGAATGCTATGAAGCTGTACCACAAGGTAGAAAATGGTGAGAAAATTCGCTACTACGATTTCACAAGTTTGTACCCAACTGTTCAGGCCAAAAGAGATTATCCAATAGGCCATCCTCAGATAATACACAAGGATTTTGATGACATAAACACATACTTTGGTATTGTGAAATGCACAGTGGTGCCCCCCAGAGGACTGTACCACCCTGTACTGCCGTATCACTGTAACGGGAAACTGATGTTCCCTCTATGTGCTGTGTGTGCCGTTCAGATGAATCAGACAACCCAGTGTGCGCATAGCGACCAAGAGCGACAGCTGTCTGGGGTGTGGGTGTCGTTTGAATTACAAAAAGCCGTAGCGAAAGGGTATAAGATAGTTGCAATCGACGAGGTTTGGCATTTCCCAGAAAAAACGGACCAGCTTTTTAAAGCCTATGTTAAGACATTTCTTAAACGCAAGCAAGAGGCTTCAGGATATCCCGGGCATATCAAAACGGAAGACGAAAAAAAAAATACATAGATGGCTACTATGTACGCGAAGGCATACGTCTGGATCCCGCCAAGATATGTGTTAACAAAGCAGTCAGAAATACCAATAAATCAATTTTGAACAACTTGTGGGGACGCTTTGCTATGCGTAACAATATGACGACTGCTGAACTCATAACAGATCCGTCCCGGTTTACACAGCTCATGTTCAGCGATACTTTTGATGTTCGACAGTTCTCATTTATCTCGCCAGAGGTAGCTATTGTCCAGTGGCGATACACAGATGGTCAAGTATCCAGAGTAAACGATGTGAATGTTTTTATAGGAGCTATGACCACCGCCTATGCACGCATGGAACTATATGATTTGCTGGATACGCTTCAGGAACGTGTTTTGTACTGTGACACAGACAGCATTGTCTTCACAACCCGAGGCGATGAGTGGACCCCCCCGCTCGGCCCTTACCTTGGTGAATTAACTGATGAACTCAACAGTGCGCAAGTCTGCGGGGCCCCTACAGAGGACTATTTAGCAGAGTTTGTTTCGGGGGGTCCTAAATGCTATGCTTATAGGACGGCACAAGGCCACACACAGGTTAAATGCAAGGGTGTGACCCTTAATTCCGAAAATGCCAAAGTGGTGACACATGAATCTTTAATTGGTCTTGTTCAAGCATTTGTGACCAATCAGCAGCCTCCTAACCGTCTGACCACAAATGCATTCACAATAAAACGCGACAAAAAACAGTTTCATCTCAAAAACGACACGCTGACGCGGAAAGTACAGGTTGTTTACAACAAGCGGCGCGTGTTCCGCGACTATACAACGGTTCCTTATGGCTACTAGTAATAACATCAGGCATGTTGCAGAATTTGATGGCAGGCTACAACACCCTTTCAGCGTCATTATTAGTGGGCCCTCTAATTGCGGGAAAACATGTTTTGTCAAAGATATTATTGAAAACATGGCCTCTGTTATTTCACAAAAAATAGATAACATTGTATACATCTATTCATGCTGGCAGTCAATATACGATCAATTGCTTAAAACGGTGAATATAAATTTTGTGGAAGGACTCCCTGAATCGTTCTGTGACGATGCGCTTCTTCCACCTGCTAAGAATAATCTGTTAGTGATTGATGATTTAATGGATCGAGCCAGTGATAATTTGGAAGTTCAAAAAAATTTTACACAGTATGTCCATCACAGAAATATTAGTTGTATATATCTAGTGCAGAATCTGTTCATTCAAGGTAAAGCGAGTCGTACAATCAGTTGGAACACAAATTATATAATTCTTTTCAAAAATGCTAGAGATCAGCATCAGATAAGCTTACTGGCACGACAAATGTTCCCCGGAAATACTAAATATTTTTTAGAGGCTTTCGACGATGCCACAAGTTCCCCATACGGATATCTGTTGATAGATTATAAAGCCACAACCCCCGATATTTTAAGACTCAGATCCGCGCTGCTATCGCCTCAGCAGGTTGTATACATTCCGAGGGAAAAAAAAGTGTAATAATGTCAAACCGAATGGAACGGAATTTTACAATGTTAGACATGCTACATAAGGCATCACCCAGAGCAAGAGGTGTTATTGTGAGCAATGCCAGTCCAGACTTTATTAATGCGCTTTGTGAAATAGCTTTGAATGTGTTAAGAGGTAACATACCACTGTCTAATATTCAGTACAAGCTGTTAAAGAAGAAGAAGAAAGTGATTAGACTAATAGCTGATAAAAAAATCAAACATTTAAAAAAAAAAAGACAATCAACCAAACAGGTGGGTTTCTATTGCCTCTACTTGGCGCCGCAATCCCGTTCATAGCAAGTCTTATCAACAGGAATTGAAATGGAACACACTCAGAAAATGTTTCTGGTTCCTCAAAATCAGTTAGCGACATTACAGCCGCCTCAAACAACTGACTCCTCAAATGTATCTCTGCGACAGTCTGTACAAAGTGAATTGGATCGAGCCATGAGTGAAATATTGAAACAACCTGACATCAATGTATATGAAAAAGCTAAAAAATATTCAAGTATTCTGCAGCGATACCTAGCCTTGGCGAGACAGGGGGAGCGTGAGAAAAGTGTGATTACATTATCACTGCCTGACGAATCCTCAAAGGATGACGCCTCAATGTCTGAGTCACAAGACGCTATCGCACAAGACGATATGATAAGAGCAGAAGTATTGGCACATATGCCCTCCAGGAATAAACGCAACGCTGAATACATAATCACTTCGTTATCCCGTAATAATAAGATTGCGTGGTCAAACAACGGAGAAATCGTTGTTGAAGATAAGCCTGTGCCAGGTAGTCATCTGTATGATTTACTGAAAAGTGTAACAACGCATAATAATGTTTCAGATCGTTCAAGACCAAAAGGGTGGAACATTTTTTAAAAACGTTAGCCAGCTTAAATGTGCCACTATCCGTAATCCCAAACACGATGGTACGCCGCTCTATTGAGGCATTTAAAACAGGGGAACGGGATGAAACTAATACACAATCGTCAATGTCTGATTTACGTACCCCGCGCATGCGTAGAGAAATAAGAATGGCCCCTTCCTTTATACATAGCACATCGTCTGATTTACGAGCAACTAGTACTCCTAGACCCATTAGTATTACACCCGCCATTACTAAGACTCGTTGGGCCAGTTTTTAATCTATTTTTATATTTTCTATTATTATTACAATAATTTTATATTTTCCTTTTTAACCTATTTTTATTATTTTTCTATTGAGGGGTATTTTCTTTATTCAAGAATGTGACAAAAACAAGAAAAGACAGTGTTGAATGTAACTTGTAACAGTAATGACTGTGATTTACAATAATTGTGTATTTTCCTTTTTTAATCTGTTTTTATTATTATTTTTCGATTGAGGGGGTATTTTCTTTATTCAATGATGCGACTAACAAGAAAAGACAGTGTTGAATGTAACCAGTAACACTAAATGAATGTGTTTACATTTAATTTTATATTTTCCTTTTTAACCTATTTTTATATTTTCTATTGAGGGGTATTTTCTTTATTCAAGAATGTGACAAAACCAAGAAAAGACAGTGTTGAATGTAACCTGTAACAGTAATGACTGTGATTTACAATAATTTTATATTTTCCTTTTTAACCTATTTTTATTATTTTTCTATTGAGGGGTATTTTCTTTATTCAAGAATGTGAAAAGACAGTGTTGAATGTAACCTGTAACATTAAATGAATGTGTTTTTTTATATTAATGTTATCTGATGAATGCATTTTTTCTGTATAGCTCTACAAAGTAATAAAAGGAATAAAACAGAAAGACATTGTAAGATCAATATATTCCACATTCTTTATTGAAAAACATTACACAATACTTTTTTTTATCTGTAGGTAGCGCATGAACATTGTACACATTTAAAATTCTGATCGTGACACACGTATGGATGTATTCTGCTAACAAAATGGGTGACCATCGTGTCGTTGCATACAAGATTAGGACCATACATGTTCAAAACTTTTGAATAAGGAATTTTTTTCTGGATATGCCATAAAAAGAAAACGCAGTGCTGACCACATGTTGTAGAATGATTATTTTGCACTTGGATAGCTGAATGGTACATCTCCGCGCAGTTTTTTAAGAGGAAATGGTTAATTTCTTGAGGAAAAAAGCTAGGGGGGTGTCCAAAACTATCAAAAAACAAACCATGCTTGTTCTCTGTAATGTAAATACCGAGCCAATGTTGACCCGGTTTATCGCTAGGGTCAGTATTTACAACTAGCATAGCAGGTAATTTACAAATGACGGTTTTTGGCAGTTGATCACACGGCCTTACTCCTAAGAAATTTGTGTCTCTAGTCGTTCTTTTTCTAAGAACACTAGTGAGTTCTATTGTATTCATCTTTAGTAGTGGTCCAATAGGACTTGCCTTTGGTTAGATATTTCAATTACAGAATCAAAAACGGAATAGCAGATAAGGGTCACCGTACGTGGTAGTGGGTTTCTGAAGCGTGCTTCCAAGCGAACGTTGCCGTTCTTAATCAGCGAGACGTTTCCTGACCCACCACCAACCGGTTCCAAATTGAAACAAAAGAGTGTATATCCAGCCCCGAAATCGGAGCGTGTTATGGACAGTGATCGATCTTTTAAATGACGACCTGTTGATTCCACCAGCTGATAATATTCTCGTACATATTGTCCTCTTTGAAAAAGGGGTTGAAAAGGCCGTGCAGGGTGAGGCTGTCCGTCTGCGTATAGGCCTATAAACTCAGTGTCATAGTGCCCGAAATTAAAAGGGTTACGAGCATATGAGCCTGTGTATGCTTCGTTATCAACAAAAGCCAAGACTACGAATTTTGGTATCTGCCCAATAAATAAATTCTCTTGGCTACAGACCCTCGTACCTGCCGGAATGGAAAATGTTTTTATGGCTACCCTGTCAATAGAATATTTGGCATTAGTATGCTGTAGAGCTCTACTATGAGCTAGTCTCACAGTAGGAGACACTGATATCTTCTTTACAAACAGACTAGCAGACATTATTTTCACTGTGAATTGAACATTTCCTGGGGTCATTAGTACAAAGTCATCTTTTGACCTGATGAATTTTAGCGAGATGTCCAAACCATTTATCAAAAGTTTTTCTTGAAAAAACAAGTCAGCATGTATTGGTGATATTAATTCCACAATACGGCTTTCACCAGTGTATGCACCCCGTTGCTCTAACCCCAAATTATCTCCTGTAATAGATGTCTCCTCCATTTTTCCACCGGTGTCTTTACAGAACAGGCCAGTGCTGAACTGTGTATCCAGTGTTTCTTTTCCATAGTTTAGCAAACATTCAATAATCCCTCTGTACGGATATGTATTTGAAGATTGGCTAATCAACCTATCCCCTAACATTATATCTACTTGGGCAAAAAGACTGCACCCAGGATAGTTTATAAAACCCACATCAGCGGCATTAGCCAGCAATGTGCCGTCAGGATTTGTAATCCTCACACGTGTGTACAGATACGAATCGTTCAGATCTAGATAGTCTTCTCCACTAGCAGATATGAAAAACTCTATAGGCCCGCTGTCTGTTAGAGAGGACATGGGCGGTACTTCTAGAAATGTTGATTTTTCGATAGATGTCTGGGTGTACGGGACTGTAAATAGGTCCAGTTCTGTCTTCACACACTCTTCCGACTGATTATGAATGAATGACATGATTAATTTCTTAAAGTTAATCTAAAATATGTCTTTTGTCAGGAACAATGATCGTCGGTTCGGAGCTCTGCGCCTACGGACAGATGTCTTCTTTTTGAGGACCCTTCGTTTTTTGCATGTGTTTTTATGTTTTTTTTTTCACACCCTGGTTACGCCCACATCCAGAAGGGCTTCTTTTTAATGCTTTGCGCCTGTACACCATGAGACCTTTTCCCTGCTGCCTGGATGCTACGGCATTCCTGACATTAGACACAACATCTCCTATAATACCTGTGGCGGCTGTTTTCAGGTGAGGTTTGGCTAGATTAAAACCATTTTTTAAAAGAGGGACAGCCATTCGAAATAGGGTTCGGAACACGCCCCCTAAACCAGACCCGTATTGCGTGGGGGTTCCTATGAAACCGGGCAGGTCTCCACCGGCTTGGTTCATATAGTAGGACATATACCTTCCATCATCAGCTGTGTACGCTTTCCGCATCATTTTTTAATGTTGTTTCACAGGTCTAAAATGTAGTTTGACAATTACTTTTCCGTATGAGAAAGGTATGTGCTGGTTCTGGTCATCTCGTAGATCTATTTGAATGTCTGTAATAGCGGAGCGTGACAACGATGTGTAGTGAGGGTTGTCGTAACTCAGAGTGGGCATACGTTTGACCTCATCGGAGATATTTATACACCGCAGCAGGGGTACATGACTATCGCCGACTAGCTGGTAGTCCACAATGTCACTATAAATAAACATATTATAACGGCTGCCGTGAATGTCGGCAGGGTGCGGAGCTATACATTTTAAATGGGGTCCAACGTGGATTTCGAACACAGTGTCTGGAATGAACCCTAGAATTTCGGCCAGACGTCCCTTAAACACAATATGCCATCCATCTCCTCCCGTGAAAAATATCTTATTAGTGATATGGTTGTGACTCATCGTTATGTGTGAAAGGATTGGGTTAGACGCACATTTCATATTATATTCTTTAACAAGGCTGTCGATCGTGTTATAAGAGCCAACTGTTAGCCTTAGCTTATTGAGCAGTTTCGTTTTTGTGTCGAAGAATTCAATCTTGGCATCGCTCTCACTGAAACTATTCCAGACCCGGGGATATTGTATTTCGATAAGGCCGACTTCATACGCCTGATGTAATATGAGCGGTTTTGCTAGTTTTGTTCTGAACTGCCAAATCTTATTATTTGGATACACTATGGGCGATGCATTACTAGGCAGCGTAACAAAAAAAACGTTCTTATTCATAGCTCCGTCACCTTTCGCTAACAAATCACAATGACTAGTTTTAAGAGCATGTCCGGCTCTATTATCTTACACCAATTATGTCTTTTTCAGAGACCCATGAATTGAATTTCTCGGGCCATCCTAACCATTTCACAAGTACTAGATTTTTACGACCCGTTTTCTTTCTATCCAGCACTTTCTCAATTTTAAACACTTTGTTTTTGTCTATAATTACAGCCTGTAACTCTGCTTCGTAAAAAGTCCCTGTCAAGGTCTCTCCGCTATTGTCTTTTAGTATATAAACGGGAAGAGTCCTGCCTATACGTTTTGATATTGTAAAAAACTCATCTGTAAAGGATTGTTCGTAACCTTTGCGAAACACACCTCTGTGCTTTGATATCCTAACGGTGTCGCCCGTCTGAAATTTAAACAGTACCATTCCCTGCGGTTTCAGTTTGTACAGAGTGTTAAAGACTGTTTTCTCATTGTCTTTACACACAGCGGTTGGAGCCATTTTTATTGAACTATGGTATGCAGAGTTGTAAGCAGTGACCATGTCTTGTACCACATCAATATAGCGACGTGAGTTAACAGCCGTTAAGTATCTCCACATTCTGGTTTTGAAAGTCCGGTTGAAACGCTCAACAACACTTGCTTTTGTTTCGTTCGTTGTGGAAAAATGGTGAATTTTATATAGAGTCATCAATTTTTGAAAAACCTTATTATAAAACTCTTTTCCGGCATCTGTTTGAAGTTTCAGAGGTACGCGTCCTTGTTCCAATATTTCTTTAAAGGCACTTGTGACAACGGGACCCGTTTTGTTTTTAAGACATATTACCCATGCATATTTAGAAAACACATCAATGCATGTCAATAAATATTGCACATTATCGTTTTCCGTAGAATAATCCGTCATATCGACCAAATCAGCCTGAAATTGTTTATCGATACCGTTAACAATCACCCTGTTTCTGGGGAAATGTTTCAAGACAGGTGCATGTAGAGTGTACGCATCCTGCCGCAAGAGAAACTTTTTAACAGCGGGGATCGATGGAGACAACCCAGTACATTCTTTGACGGAATCACGAAGTTTGTGTACACCTCCTAGAGCCCCTGGGTGGGCAGGATCGTAGTATATTTTTTGCATAACCTTCTCCATGATTCGTTAAAACACAAGTGATCACGATAGTGTTATGTCATCTTTTTTTTTATTTCACAAAACAACCAAACGCATTCATACATACGAAAGTCATGAAGACAGCGAAACCGCTTCTATCATAGATAGCATCTTGAGTAATACGGATACATTGCTTTTACTGATTATGAATATATGTAGTTTTTGCAAATCCTGTAAGACGTCGGTATAGTGTTTTTCTTTCACATACAAACTCACTGTATCTACAAGCATTGTATACATAGTAAGCAGGTGATAATCTTTTAACATCTTAAAATCGTGTGTAATGTTAGCTATGACATCACAAAATGTTTCCACTATACTCTCTCGTGTCATTAACATTGATAACAACATCTGTAACAGATCCTCCCAAGGAGTGACGCTATGTTGTCTTCTTACAAGCACCATACATTTTTCTAACCTACACACATCTGTACGATCTACAGCATCACTCTTACATTGGTATTTTGTAACATCATTCACGTTATTAGCAATGGCTTGATCTAAAATATCAGATATACGTGATATGTGATATCGCTCACTGATATGATTATACAACACGCATAAACAATTCCCCATATTTTCACCCTGTTAGTTCTTTCTACCATATAAATCCCTCCAATAGTCACTAATCTCTCTAATTTCGGCTATTTTAACCACATCATCACCTATCATAGAGTCATACATAGCACTGATTTTAGTCGTGACATCTTCAACCGTTTTCAACTCGTGTAAAACTGTTTCTGATACTCCGAGGATTCTACCCTCACCGGCCTTGAGATGTTTAAAGGACAGAAAACGCTGCACAACTCCGATGAATCAGTCAATAGTCTTTTCATAATCTGTTCAAAGTGGACAGCGTAGAAGTGTTCTGGTAGCCCTTCTATACAGTCATGCTGTTTCTGGCTCGGATGATTGATCTGACAGCCATAACACCGCTCCTCCAAATACTGGTAAAGAACAATGTTAAGAAGATGTAGAGACGCTGTTTTAACGCTATCTATAAACAACGATGACACCACGCCGTCCGGCTGATCATGCGTCACACTGTCCGAACAAGCCCCGACATCATCCTGTTGTAATACAGCATACGTTGAGGGGGTAGATGGATATGCATGTGTTTGACGCGGCGGGGAGCATATCAATAGAGAGGGAGGCAGAGGAGGGGTCATAGGCGGCGGTGCCAGGAAGTGTTCCGGGCTTAGAGTGGGGGTTGTTGATGATGATGATGATGAAAGGGATTGAGGAGAGCCGAAGACCGTCAGGGGGTCAAATAACACAGGGGTCTTAGGTGTCTTTCTGCCGGACGAATGACACATCTCTAGATCCTCTGGGAAGAAAAAAAGCACACATTACAATCACAGTAGCAAACACAATAATATAAAAGCATTTTAACTATTTTTGCCAAATAATTAGCACCTACAAATTAGACCCACCATTTTGTTAGTCTTTGTGTCTGACGATTTTAGGTCTATATAGGGTCTTCGGGAGGGGCTGAGACTGTTGATCATCGTCCTCAAATATCAATCTTTTTCTTATGTTCTCATAAGAATTCCTTATTTTGTCTCTTCTGATGACATAGTCAATGGTATCAAACTGTGTCTTCAATATCTCCCAGTCACACCATTGTATAAAGAACCCGTTTTTAAACCATTTCTCATATTCTTCGTTAGATACAGGGTAGGGCTTTAACTTCCATTCTTCACGTCCTCTGGCTGCAACTAACTTCTCCCTTTCGGAGCATACGCGAAGGAAGATAAAATCCTCTGCGGTTCTGGTGAAGCGGTCTGCTTCAACACGATAGATACCGGCCCCATTGCAGGTGTCCCATTGAGACACATACACTAGCTCAGGAAAGCCAGGATTGTCAAGATCGGGGCAGACAACCCTACGAAAAAGACTCCAGTCTTTCACCGCCATTGTGCAGGCTGTTTTAGCATTGCTAGATAAATCGGCCACAACACTAGTATACACAGCTAATGTCACATATCCGGAACTGTAGCTAATTGAATAACAGTAACCATTGTCCCCCGCATATTCCATATCAGCTGTACACGACTCTGACATGCTTGACGTAAAGATATCGGGTCGGAATCTCTTTTTTCTGGGGGCCTGGCTCAGACCGAATGTTGCTCCAGTATTAGTCTCACCTCCTCCCCATAACTCTTTACGGGGTGCACGGATCATCTTCAACGTACTGGGTCTCAATTCAAATGCACTGGGAGCGTGTGTATCAACCGTACCTTCTTCTTCAACCGTTGATCCAACTTGATATTCAAATCGATGTGTAGACATGGCTGTAAGATGTTTTTTTTTTCCTCTTGCTTTCTCCCAGGAGTTAAAAAGAAATATACACCGCTGGTCTGCTTGAGATGATCGAAGGCACAAAACGAACTGGCTAGCTAGCTAACTAAAAACAGTAGGTAAAAAGAGGCGAGACAGGTCGAGACATAGCCCTTTATACTCCTCCATAACCCTCCCCTATAACAGCATCACCGTCATACGGGGCACATGACTTTTTCAGACATGTTGAGACACAGCCTAACCCTAACGCTTTAAGGAATACACAATACAAACTCCACCATACAACGACAGGACACTCTGTCCTACAAGACACACACAGGATGACGCTTTTACAAACCAACAATAGCAAACCCCCCTTCGTAACAGACGACCACGAGGTCAACGTTTTTTTAATTTACGAATGGCTGAATAAATTAAATATCTTACAACATGCTTAAACACAAGATCTGCTTTAAAATGTACTTACCAATTGTAGATGTTGCTGAAAAAACGATTCCTCTTTGCTTTCACAAAAATAGAATTAAAAGTACATTCCGGGAGGGCTTTGTTAGAGGAAAAACGTGATAGCAAGGTAGCTATCAACACAGCTTAAATGGTTTGTTGAAAAAAGTGAACAAGCTAGCATGCAAAAAGGGGTGCTATTAAAACGATGTAATGTGCTTTGCTGAAAAACGAATCATCTTTGCTATCACAAGAATAATTAAAAAATCAAAAAAAAGAACACCAGCTGGTATGGGTGTGGAAGGTCAAGAAAAAACGTAGTAACAAGTTAGCTAGCTAACAGACAAGCCAGCTAACAGCCTAGCTAAAATGGTTTGTTAAAAAAAGAGCAAAATGTGGAAGGTTGAGAAAAAAAACGTGGTAACAAGCTAGCGAGATAGCTAACAGACTAGTTAAAAATGGTTTGTTAACAAGTGAGCAAACTACCCAAACAGTACGAACGAGTGAGCACGGTCGATCCGTCTGCTAGACGCCACAGCTCCCTCGGTCACCAGAGGTCCTCACACTCACACGCAGACAGCCGGCCCGCGAGATGTACTCCCGGCATTACGAACGCTAGAGGCGATCCCAGGTTCGACCGCTAGAGAGACGGCATGACTTTTTCAGACATGTTGAGACATAGCCTAACCCTAACGCTTTAAGGAATACACAATACAAACTCCACCATACAACGACAGGACACTCTGTGCAGTTATGGCTACGGTTCTCACGGACTTCCCTTCACCCTCGGGGGGCACTACAAACCGGACGATATCAGTTTCATTTATTTTTAGGCGTTTTAAAAAAAAAATATTTTTTAATTTTTTAATTTTTTAATTTTTTAATTTTTTTATTTTTTAATTTTTTTATATTTTTATTTTTTCCCTTGCTGCGCGCGCCGCTCGAGCGCCCGACCAATCACAACGCTTCGGGGGACACGTGCACGCGTGTGCACGTGACGACATCACGTGACCTCACGTGCACGCGCAAACCTGTACCCTATACGTGCACGCGCAAACCTGTCAGCTATATACTACTGACATTTAAAGCTTTAATTTTAAAACCCTATATCTGAATAGTCCAATATTACCCAGTGACAGTCTGGGATGTGTATACTATCACCCTGATGTGAAATGAGTCTGGCTAAACAGGAGGTTTCGATGTTAGAGCAGCCTGAAAAAGAGTTACAATATGGCTTCAATTAGAAGCCAAAATATAACCAAAATATAGATTTAATTGGACATTTAACATTTTAATTTTTAAGTCATGTATCAGAATAGTCCAATATTACCCAGTGACAGTCTAGCATGTGTATACAAACAACCTGATGTGAAAGGAGTCTGGCTAAACAGGAGGTTTCGATGTTAGATCAGCCTGAAAAGAGATACAATATGCCTTTAATTAGAAGCCAAAATATAGCCAATATATAGATTAAATTGGACATTTAACAATTTAATTTTTAAATCCTGTATCAGAATAGTCCAATATTACCCAGTGACAGTCTGGGATGTGTATACTATCATCCTGATGTGAAATGAGTCTGGCTAAACATGAGGTTTTGATGTTAGAGCAGCCTGAAAAAGAGTTACAATATGGCTTCAATTAGAAGCCTGAAAAAAAGTTGAAATATAGCTTTAAGTGGACATTTAAACCTTTAATTTTAAAATCCTATATCAGAATAGTCCAATATTAACAAATGACAGTCTGGGATGTGTATACTATCACCCTGACATGAAATGAGTCGGGCTAAACAGGAGGTTTTGATGTTAGAGCAGCCTGAAAAAAGAGTTACAATATGGCTTCAATTAGAAGCCTGAAAAAGAGTTGAAATATAGCTTTGGGTGGACATTTAAACCTTTAATTTTTAAATCCTATATCAGACTAGTCCAATATTACCCAGTGACAGTCTGGGATGTGTATACTATCACCCTGACGTGAAATGAGTCTGGCTAAACAGGAGGTTTCGATGTTAGAGCAGCCTGAAAAAGCGATACAATATATATTTAATTAGAAGCCAAAATATAGCCAAAATATAGCTTTAAGTGGACATTTAAACCTTTAATTTTAAAATCCTATATCAGAATAGTCGAATATTACCCAGTGACAGTCTGGGATGTGTATACTATCACCCTGATGTGAAATGAGACTGGCTAAACAGGATGTTTCGATGTTAGAGCAGCCTGAAAAAGAGTTACAATATGGCTTCAATTAGAAGCCTGAAAAAGAGTTGAAATATAGCTTTAAGTGGACATTTAAACCTTTAATTTTTAAATCCTATATCTGAATAGTCCAATATTACCCAGTGACAGTCTGGGATGTGTATACTATCACCCTGACGTGAAATGAGTCTGGCTAAACAAGAGGTTTCGATGTTAGAGCAGCCTGAAAAAGAGATACAATATGCCTTTAATTAGAAGCCAAAATATAACCAAAATATAGATTTAATTGGACATTTAACACTTTAATTTTTAAATCATGTATCAGAATAGTCCAATATTACACAGTGACAGTCTAACATGTGTATACTAACATCCTGATGTGAAAGGAGTCTGGCTAAACAGGAGGTTTCGATGTTAGATCAGCCTGAAAAAGAGATACAATATGCCTTTAATTAGAAGCCAAAATATAGCCAATATATAGATTTAATTGGACATTTAACAATTTAATTTTTAAATCCTGTATCAGAATTGTCCAATATTACCCAGTGACAGTCTGGGATGTGTATACTATCATCCTGATGTGAAATGAGTCTGGCTAAACAGGAGGTTTCGATGTTAGAGCAGCCTGAAAAAGAGTTACAATATGGCTTCAATTAGAAGCCTGAAAAAAAGTTGAAATATTGCTTTAAGTGGACATTTAAACCTTTAATTTTAAAATCCTACATCAGAATAGTCCAATATTAACAAATGACAGTCTGGGATGTGTATACTATCACCCTGACGTGAAATGAGTCGGGCTAAACAGGAGGTTTCGATGTTAGAGCAGCCTGAAAAAGAGTTACAATATGGCTTCAATTAGAAGCCTGAAAAAGAGTTGAAATAAAGTTTTGGGTGGACACTTAAACCTTTAATTTTTAAATCCTATATCAGACTAGTCCAATATTACCCAGTGAGAGTCTGGGATGTGTACACTATCACCCTGACGTGAAATGAGTCTGGCTAAACAGGAGGTTTCGATGTTAGAGCAGCCTGAAAAAGCGATACAATATGTATTTAATTAGAAGCCAATATATAGCCAAAATATAGCTTTAAGTGGACATTTAAACCTTTAATTTTAAAATCCTATATCAGAATAGTCCAATATTACCCAGTGACAGTCTGGGATGTGTATACTATTACCCTGATGTGAAATGAGACTGGTTAAACAGGATGTTTCGATGTTAGAGCAGCCTGAAAAAGAGTTACAATATGGCTTCAATTAGAAGCCTGAAAAAGAGTTGAAATATAGCTTTGGGTGGCCATTTAAACCTTTAATTTTTAAATCCTATATCAGAATAGTCCAATATTACACAGTGACAGTCTGGGATGTGTATACTATCAACCTGATGTGAAATGAGTCTGGCTAAACAAGAGTTTTCGATGTTAGATCAGCCTGAAAAAGAGATAAAATATGCCTTTAATTAGAAGCCAAAATATAGCCAAAATATAGATTTATTTGGACATTTAACACTTTAATTTTTAAATCCTGTATCAGACTAGTCGAATATTACCCAGTGACAGTCTGGGATGTGTATACTATCATCCTGATGTGAAATGAGTCTGGCTAAACAGGAGGTTTCGATGTTAGAGCAGCCTGAAAAAGAGTTACAATATGGCTTCAATTAGAAGCCTGAAAAAGAGTTAAAATATAGCTTTGGGTGGGCATTTAAACCTTTAATTTTTAAATCCTATATCAGACTAGTCCAATATTACCCAGTGACAGTCTGGGATGTGTATACTATCACGCTGACGTGAAATGAGTCTGGCTAAACAGGAGGTTTCGATGTTAGAGCAGCCTGAAAAAGCAATACAATATGTATTTAATTAGAAGCCAAAATATAGCCAAAATATAGCTTTAAGTGGACATTTAAACCTTAATTTTAAAATCCTATATCAGAATAGTCCAATATTACCCAGTGACAGTCTGGGATGTTTTTACTATCACCCTGATGTGAAATGAGACTGGCTAAACAGGATGTTTCGATGTTAGAGCAGCCTGAAAAAGAGTTACAATATGGCTTCAATTAGAAGCCTGAAAAAGAGTTGAAATATAGCTTTGGGTGGACATTTAAACCTTTAATTTTTAAATCCTATATCTGAATAGTCCAATATTACCCAGTGACAGTCTAACATGTGTATACTAACATCCTGATGTGAAAGGAGTCTGGCTAAACAGGAGGTTTCGATGTTAGATCAGCCTGAAAAAGAGATACAATATGCCATTAATTAGAAGCCAAAATATAGCCAATATATAGATTTAATTGGACATTTAACAATTTAATTTTTAAATCCTGTATCAGAATAGTCCAATATTACCCAGTGACAGTCTGGGATGTGTATACTATCACCCTGACGTGAAATGAGTCTGGCTAAACAGGAGGTTTCGATGTTAGAGCAGCCTGAAAAAGCGATACAATATGTATTTAATTAGAAGCCAAAATATAGCCAAAATATAGCTTTAAGTGGACATTTAAACCTTTAATTTTAAAATCCTATAGCAGAATAGTCCAATATTACCCAGTGACAGTCTAGGATGTGTATACTATCACGCTGATGTGAAATGAGTCTGGCTAAACAGGATGTTTCGATGTTAGAGCAGCCTGAAAAAGAGTTACAATATGGCTTCAATTAGAAGCCTGAAAAAGAGTTGAAATATAGCTATGGGTGAACATTTAAACCTTTAATTTGTAATTCCTATATCAGAATAGTCCAATATTACCCAGTGACAGTCTGGGATGTGTATACTATCACCTTGACGTGAAATGAGTCTGGCTAAACAAGAGGTTTCGATGTTAGAGCAGCCTGAAAAAGAGTTACAATATGTCTTTAATTAGCAGCCTGAAAAATTGTTGAAATATAGCTTTAAGTGGACATTTAAACCTTTAATTTTAAAATCCTATATCTGAATAGTCCAGTATTACCCAGTGACAGTCTGGGATGTGTATACTATCACCCTGACGTGAAATGAGTCTGGCTAAACAGGAGGTTTCGATGTTAGAGCAGCCTGAAAAAGCGATACAATATGTATTTAATTAGAAGCCAAAATATAGCCAAAATATAGCTTTAAGTGGACATTTAAACCTTTAATTTTAAAATCCTATATCTGAATAGTCCAGTATTACCCAGTGACAGTCTGGGATGTGTATACTATCACCCTGACGTGAAATGAGTCTGGCTAAACAGGAGGTTTCGATGTTAGAGCAGCCTGAAAAAGCGATACAATATGTATTTAATTAGAAGCCAAAATATAGCCAATATATAGATTTAATTGGACATTTAACAATTTAATTTTTAAATCCTGTATCAGAATAGTCCAATATTACCCAGTGACAGTCTGGGATGTGTATACTATCATCCTGATGTGAAATGAGTCTGGCTAAACAAGAGGTTTCGATATTAGAGCAGCCTGAAAAAGAGTTACAATATGTCTTTAATTAGCAGCCTGAAAAATAGTTGAAATATAGCTTTGGGTGGACATTTAAACCTTTAATTTTAGAATCCTATATCTGAATAGTCCAATATTACCCAGTGACAGTCTGGGATGTGTATACTATCACCCTGATGTGAAATGAGTCTGGCTAAACAGGAGGTTTCGATGTTAGAGCAGCCTGAAAAAGAGTTACAATATGTCTTTAATTAGCAGCCTGAAGAAGAGTTGAAATATAGCTTTGGGTGGACATTTAAACCTTTAATTTTTAAATCCTATATCAGAATAGTCCAATATTACCCAGTGTAAGTCTGGGATGTATATACTATCACCCTGATGTGAAATGAGTCTGGCTAAACAGGAGGTTTCGATGTTAGAGCAGCCTGAAAAAGAGTTACAATATGTCTTTAATTAGCAGCCTGAAAAAAAGTTGAAATATAGCTTTAAGTGGACATTTAAACCTTCAATTTTAAAATCATATATCAGAATAGTCCAATGTTACCCAGTGACAGTCTGGGATGTATATACTATCACCCTGACGTGAAATGAGTCTGGCTAAACAGGAGGTTTCGATGTTAGAGCAGCCTGAAAAAGAGTTACAATATGGCTTCAATTAGAAGCCTGAAAAAGAGTTGAAATATAGCTTTGGGTGGACACTTAAACCTTTAATTTTTAAATCCTCTATCAGACTAGTCCAATATTACCCAGTGACAGTCTAGGATGTGTATACTATCACGCTGATGTGAAATGAGTCTGGCTAAACAGGATGTTTCGATGTTAGAGCAGCCTGAAAAAGAGTTACAATATGGCTTCAATTAGAAGCCTGAAAAAGAGTTGAAATATAGCTATAAGTGGACATTTAAACCTTTAATTTGTAATTCCTATATCAGAATAGTCCAATATTACCCAGTGACAGTCTGGGATGTGTATACTATCACCCTGATGTGAAATGAGACTGGCTAAACAGGAGGTTTCTACTTTAGAGCAGCCTGAAAAAGCGATAAAATATGTATTTAATTAGAAGCCAAAATATAGCCGAAATATAGATTTAATTGGACATTTAACAATTTAATTTTTAAATCCTGTATCAGAATAGTCCAATATTACCCAGTGACAGTCTGGGATGTGTATACTATCATCCTGATGTGAAATGAGTCTGGCTAAACAAGAGGTTTCGATATTAGAGCAGCCTGAAAAAGAGTTACAATATGTCTTTAATTAGCAGCCTGAAAAATAGTTGAAATATAGCTTTGGGTGGACATTTAAACCTTTAATTTTAGAATCCTATATCTGAATAGTCCAATATTACCCAGTGACAGTCTGGGATGTGTATACTATCACCCTGATGTGAAATGAGTCTGGCTAAACAGGAGGTTTCGATGTTAGAGCAGCCTGAAAAAGAGTTACAATATGTCTTTAATTAGCAGCCTGAAGAAGAGTTGAAATATAGCTTTGGGTGGACATTTAAACCTTTAATTTTTAAATCCTATATCAGAATAGTCCAATATTACCCAGTGTAAGTCTGGGATGTATATACTATCACCCTGATGTGAAATGAGTCTGGCTAAACAGGAGGTTTCGATGTTAGAGCAGCCTGAAAAAGAGTTACAATATGTCTTTAATTAGCAGCCTGAAAAAAAGTTGAAATATAGCTTTAAGTGGACATTTAAACCTTCAATTTTAAAATCATATATCAGAATAGTCCAATGTTACCCAGTGACAGTCTGGGATGTATATACTATCACCCTGACGTGAAATGAGTCTGGCTAAACAGGAGGTTTCGATGTTAGAGCAGCCTGAAAAAGAGTTACAATATGGCTTCAATTAGAAGCCTGAAAAAGAGTTGAAATATAGCTTTGGGTGGACACTTAAACCTTTAATTTTTAAATCCTCTATCAGACTAGTCCAATATTACCCAGTGACAGTCTGGGATGTGTATATTATCACCCTGACGTGAAATGAGTCTGGCTAAACAAGAGGTTTCGATGTTAGAGCAGCCTGAAAAAGAGATACAATATGCCTTTAATTAGAAGCCAAAATATAACCAAAATATAGATTTAATTGGACATTTAACACTTTAATTTTTAAATCATGTATCAGAATTGTCCAATATTACCCAGTGACAGTCTGGGATGTGTATACTATCACCCTGATGTGAAATGAGTCTGGCTAAACAGGAGGTTTCGATGTTAGAGCAGCCTGAAAAAGAGTTACAATATGGCTTCAATTAGAAGCCTGAAAAAGAGTTGAAATATAGCTTTGGGTGGACACGTAAACCTTTAATTTTTAAATCCTATATCAGACTAGTCCAATATTACCCAGTGACAGTCTGGGATGTGTATACTATCACCCTGACGTGAAATGAGTCTGGCTAAACAGGAGGTTTCGATGTTAGAGCATCCTGAAAAAGCGATACAATATGTATTTAATTAGAAGCCAAAATATAGCCAAAATATAGCTTTAAGTGGACATTTAAACCTTTAATTTTAAAATCCTATATCAGAATAGTCCAATATTACCCAGTGACAGTCTGGGATGTGTATACTATCACCCTGATGTGAAATGAGACTGGCTAAACAGGAGGTTTCTACTTTCGAGCAGCCTGAAAAAGTGATACAATATGTATTTAATTAGAAGCCAAAATATAGCCAAAATATAGCTTTAAGTGGACATTTAAACCTTTAATTTTAAAATCCTATAGCAGAATAGTCCAATATTACCCAGTGACAGTCTAGGATGTGTATACTATCACGCTGATGTGAAATGAGTCTGGCTAAACAGGATGTTTCGATGTTAGAGCAGCCTGAAAAAGAGTTACAATATGGCTTCAATTAGAAGCCTGAAAAAGAGTTGAAATATAGCTACGGGTGAACATTTAAACCTTTAATTTGTAATTCCTGTATCAGAATAGTCCAATATTACCCAGTGACAGTCTGGGATGTGTATACTATCACCTTGATGTGAAATCAGTCTGGCTAAACAAGAGGTTTCGATGTTAGAGCAGCCTGAAAAAGAGTTACAATATGTCTTTAATTAGCAGCCTGAAAAATTGTTGAAATATAGCTTTAAGTGGACATTTAAACCTTTAATTTTAAAATCCTATATCTGAATAGTCCAGTATTACCCAGTGACAGTCTGGGATGTGTATACTATCACCCTGACGTGAAATGAGTCTGGCTAAACAGGAGGTTTCGATGTTAGAGCAGCCTGAAAAAGCGATACAATATGTATTTAATTAGAACCCAAAATATAGCCAAAATATAGCTTTAAGTGGACATTTAAACCTTTAATTTTAAAATCCTGTATCAGACTAGTCAAATATTACCCAGTGACAGTCTTGGATGTGTATACTATCATCCTGATGTGAAATGAGTCTGGCTAAACAGGAGGTTTCGATGTTAGAGCAGCCTGAAAAACAGTTAAAATATGGCTTCAATTAGAAGCCTGAAGAAGAGTTGAAATATAGCTTTGGGTGAACATTTAAACCTTTAATTTGTAATTCCTATATCAGAATAGTCCAATATTAACAAATGACAGTCTGGGATGTGTATACTATCACCCTGACGTGAAATGAGTCGGGCTAAACAGGAGGTTTCGATGTTAGAGCAGCCTGAAAAAGAGTTACAATATGGCTTCAATTAGAAGCCTGAAAAATAGTTGAAATATAGCTTAGGGTAGACATTTAAACCTGTAATTTTTAAATCCTATATCAGACTAGTCCAATATTACCCAGTGACAGTCTGGGATGTGTATACTATCACCCTGACGTGAAATGAGTCTGGCTAAACAGGAGGCTTCGATGTTAGAGCAGCCTGAAAAAGCGATACAATATGTATTTAATTAGAAGCCAAAATATAGCCAAAATATAGCTTTAAGTGGACATTTAAACCTTTAATTTTAAAATCCTATATCAGAATAGTCCAATATTACCCAGTGACAGTCTGGGATGTGTATACTATCACCCTGATGTGAAATGAGACTGGCTAAACAGGAGGTTTCTACTTTAGAGCAGCCTGAAAAAGCGATACAATATGTATTTAATTAGAAGCCAAAATATAGCCGAAATATAGATTTAATTGGACATTTAACAATTTAATTTTTAAATCCTGTACCAGAATAGTCCAATATTACCCAGTGACAGTCTGGGATGTGTATACTATCACCCTGATGTGAAATGAGTCTGGCTAAACAGGAGGTTTCGATGTTAGAGCAGCCTGAAAAAGCGATACAATATGTATTTAATTAGAAGCCAAAATATAGCCAAAATATAGCTTTAAGTGGACATTTAAACCTTTAATTTTAAAATCCTGTATCAGACTAGTCGAATATTACCCAGTGACAGTCTGGGATGTGTATACTATCATCCTGATGTGAAATGAGTCTGGCTAAACAAGAGGTTTCGATATTAGAGCAGCCTGAAAAAGAGTTACAATATGTCTTTAATTAGCAGCCTGAAAAATAGTTGAAATATAGCTTTGGGTGGACATTTAAACCTTTAATTTTAAAATCCTATATCTGAATAGTCCAATATTACCCAGTGACAGTCTGGGATGTGTATACTATCACCCTGATGTGAAAGGAGTCTGGCTAAACAGGAGGTTTCGATGTTAGATCAGCCTGAAAAAAGAGATACAATATGCCTTTAATTAGAAGCCAAAATATAGCCAATATATAGATTTAATTGGACATTTAACAATTTAATTTTAAAATCCTGTATCAGAATAGTCCAATATTACCCAGTGACAGTCTGGGATGTGTATACTATCATCCTGATGTGAAATGAGTCTGGCTAAACAGGAGGATTCGATGTTAGAGCAGCCTGAAAAAGAGTTACAATATGGCTTCGATTAGAAGCCTGAAAAAAAGTTGAAATATAGCTTTAAGTGGACATTTAAACCTTTAATTTTAAAATCCTATATCAGAATAGTCCAATATTAACAAGTGACAGTCTGGGATGTGTATACTATCACCCTGACGTGAAATGAGTCGGGCTGAACAGGAGGTTTCGATGTTAGAGCAGCCTGAAAAAGAGTTACAATATGGCTTCAATTAGAAGCCTGAAAAAGAGTTGAAATATAGCTTTGGGTGGACATTTAAACCTTTAATTTTTAAATCCTATATCAGATTAGTCCAATATTACCAAGTGACAGTCTGGGATGTGTATACTATCACCCTGATGTGAAATGAGCCTTTCTAAACAGGAGGTTTCAATGTTACAGCAGCCTAAAAAAGAGTTACAATATGTCTTTAATTAGCAGCCTGAAAAAGAGTTGAAATATAGCTTTGGGTGGACATTTAAACCTTTAATTTTTAAATTATATATCAGAATAGTCCAATATTACCCAGTGACAGTCTGGGATGTGTATACTATCACCCTGATGTGAAATGAGTCTGGCTAAACAGGAGGTTTCGATGTTAGAGCAGCCTGAAAAAGAGTTACAATATGTCTTTAATTAGCAGCCTGAAAAAGAGTTACAATATGGCTTCAATTAGAAGCCTGAAAAAGAGTTGAAATATAGCTTTGGGTGGACATTTAAACGTTTAATTTTTAAATCCTATATCAGACTAGTCCAATATTACCCAGTGACAGTCTGGGATGTGTATACTATCACCCTGACGTGAAATGAGTCTGGCTAAACAAGAGTTTTCGATGTTAGAGCAGCCTGAAAAAGAGTTACAATATGTCTTTAATTAGCAGCCTGAAAAAGAGTTACAATATGTCTTTAATTAGCAGCCTGAAAAATAGTTACAATATGTCTTTAATTAGCAGCCTGAAAAAGAGTTACAATATGTCTTTAATTAGAAGCCAAAATATAGCCAATACATAGATTTAATTGGACATTTAACAATTTAATTTTTAAATCCTGTATCAGAATAGTCCAATATTACCCAGTGACAGTCTGGGATGTGTATACTATCACCCTGATGTGAAATGAGCCTGTCTAAACAGGAGGTTTCAATGTTACAGCAGCTTAAAAAAGAGTTACTATATGTCTTTAATTAGCAGCCTGAAAAAGAGTTGAAATATAGCTTTGGGTGGACATTTAAACCTTTAATTTTTAAATCCTATATCAGAATAGTCCAATATTACCCAGTGACAGTCTGGGATGTGTATACTATCACCCTGATGTGAAATGAGTCTGGCTAAACAATAGGATTAGATGTTAGAGCAGCCTGAAAAAGAGTTAAAATATGACTTCAATTAGAAGCCTGAAAAAGAGTTGAAATATAGCTTTGGGTGGACATTTAAACCTTTAATTTTTAAATCCTATATCAGAATAGTCCAATATTGAAAATGAGTCTGGCTAAACAGGAGGTTTCAATGTTACAGCAGCTTAAAAAAGAGTTACAATATGTCTTTAATTAGCAGCCTGAAAAATAGTTACAATATGTCTTTAATTAGCAGCCTGAAAAAAAGTTGAAATATAGCTTTAAGTGGACATTTAAACCTTTAATTTTAAAATCATATATCAGAATAGTCCAATGTTACCCAATGACAGTCTAGCATGTGTATACTAACATCCTGATGTGAAAGGAGTCTGGCTAAACAGGAGGTTTCGATGTTAGATCAGCCTGAAAAAGAGATACAATATGCCTTTAATTAGAAGCGAAAATATAGTCAATATATAGATTTAATTGGACATTTAACAATTTAATTTTAAAATCCTGTATCAGAATAGTCCAATATTACCCAGTGACAGTCTGGGATGTGTATACTATCATCCTGATGTGAAATGAGTCTGGCTAAACAGGAGGTTTCGATGTTAGAGCAGCCTGAAAAAGAGATACAATATGCCTTTAATTAGAAGCCAAAATATAGCCAATACATAGATTTAATTGGACATTTAACAATTTAATTTTAAAATCCTGTATCAGAATAGTCCAATATTACCCAGTGACAGTCTGGGATGTGTATACTATCATCCTGATGTGAAATGAGTCTGGCTAAACAGGAGGTTTCGATGTTAGAGCAGCCTGAAAAAGAGTTACAATATGGCTTCAATTAGAAGCCTGAAAAAGAGTTGAAATATAGCTTTGGGTGGACATTTAAACCTTTAATTTTTAAATCCTATATCAGACTAGTCCAATATTACCCAGTGACAGTCTGGGATGTGTATACTATCACCCTGATGTGAAATGAGCCTTTCTAAACAGGACGTTTCAATGTTACAGCAGCCTAAAAAAGAGTTACAATATGTCTTTAATTAGCAGCCTGAAAAAGAGTTGAAATATAGCTTTGGGTGGACATTTAAACCTTTAATTTTAAAATCCTATATCAGAATAGTCCAATATTACCCAGTGACAGTCTGGGATGTGTATACTATCATCCTGATGTGAAATGAGTCTGGCTAAACAGGAGGTTTCGATGTTAGAGCAGCCTGAAAAAGAGTTACAATATGGCTTCAATTAGAAGCCTGAAAAAGAGTTGAAATATAGCTTTGGGTGGACATTTAAACCTTTAATTTTTAAATCCTATATCAGACTAGTCCAATATTACCCAGTGACAGTCTGGGATGTGTATACTATCACCCTGATGTGAAATGAGCCTTTCTAAACAGGACGTTTCAATGTTACAGCAGCCTAAAAAAGAGTTACAATATGTCTTTAATTAGCAGCCTGAAAAAGAGTTACAATATGGCTTCAATTAGAAGCCTGAAAAAAAGTTGAAATATAGCTTTAAGTGGACATTTAAACCTTTAATTTTAAAATCCTATATCAGAATAGTCCAATATTAACAAGTGACAGTCTGGGATGTGTATACTATCACCCTGATGTGAAATGAGTCGGGCTGAACAGGAGGTTTCGATGTTAGAGCAGCCTGAAAAAGAGTTACAATATGGCTTCAATTAGAAGCCTGAAAAAGAGTTGAAATATAGCTTTGGGTGGACATTTAAACCTTTAATTTTTAAATTATATATCAGAATAGTCCAATATTACCCAGTGACAGTCTGGGATGTGTATACTATCACCCTGATGTGAAATGAGTCTGGCTAAACAGGAGGTTTCGATGTTAGAGCAGCCTGAAAAAGAGTTACAATATGTCTTTAATTAGCAGCCTGAAAAAGAGTTACAATATGGCTTCAATTAGAAGCCTGAAAAAGAGTTGAAATATAGCTTTGGGTGGACATTTAAACGTTTAATTTTTAAATCCTATATCAGACTAGTCCAATATTACCCAGTGACAGTCTGGGATGTGTATACTATCACCCTGACGTGAAATGAGTCTGGCTAAACAAGAGTTTTCGATGTTAGAGCAGCCTGAAAAAGAGTTACAATATGTCTTTAATTAGCAGCCTGAAAAAGAGTTACAATATGTCTTTAATTAGCAGCCTGAAAAATAGTTACAATATGTCTTTAATTAGCAGCCTGAAAAAGAGTTACAATATGTCTTTAATTAGAAGCCAAAATTTAGCCAATACATAGATTTAATTGGACATTTAACAATTTAATTTTTAAATCCTGTATCTGAATAGTCCAATATTACCCAGTGGCAGTCTGGGATGTGTATACTATCACCCTGATGTGAAATGAGCCTGTCTAAACAGGAGGTTTCAATGTTACAGCAGCTTAAAAAAGAGTTACTATATGTCTTTAATTAGCAGCCTGAAAAAGAGTTGAAATATAGCTTTGGGTGGACATTTAAACCTTTAATTTTTAAATCCTATATCAGAATAGTCCAATATTACCCAGTGACAGTCTGGGATGTGTATACTATCACCCTGATGTGAAATGAGTCTGGCTAAACAGGAGGTTTCGATGTTAGAGCAGCCTGAAAAAGAGTTACAATATGTCTTTAATTAGCAGCCTGAAAAATAGTTACAATATGTCTTTAATTAGCAGCCTGAAAAAAAGTTGAAATATAGCTTTAAGTGGACATTTAAACCTTTAATTTTAAAATCATATATCAGAATAGTCCAATGTTACCCAGTGACAGTCTAGCATGTGTATACTAACATCCTGATGTGAAAGGAGTCTGGCTAAACAGGAGGTTTCGATGTTAGATCAGCCTGAAAAAGAGATACAATATGCCTTTAATTAGAAGCGAAAATATAGTCAATATATAGATTTAATTGGACATTTAACAATTTAATTTTAAAATCCTGTATCAGAATAGTCCAATATTACCCAGTGACAGTCTGGGATGTGTATACTATCATCCTGATGTGAAATGAGTCTGGCTAAACAGGAGGTTTCGATGTTAGAGCAGCCTGAAAAAGAGATACAATATGCCTTTAATTAGAAGCCAAAATATAGCCAATACATAGATTTAATTGGACATTTAACAATTTAATTTTAAAATCCTGTATCAGAATAGTCCAATATTACCCAGTGACAGTCTGGGATGTGTATACTATCATCCTGATGTGAAATGAGTCTGGCTAAACAGGAGGTTTCGATGTTTGAGCAGCCTGAAAAAGAGTTACAATATGGCTTCAATTAGAAGCCTGAAAAAGAGTTGAAATATAGCTTTGGGTGGACATTTAAACCTTTAATTTTTAAATCCTATATCAGACTAGTCCAATATTACCCAGTGACAGTCTGGGATGTGTATACTATCACCCTGATGTGAAATGAGCCTTTCTAAACAGGACGTTTCAATGTTACAGCAGCCTAAAAAAGAGTTACAATATGTCTTTAATTAGCAGCCTGAAAAAGAGTTGAAATATAGCTTTGGGTGGACATTTAAACCTTTAATTTTAAAATCCTATATCAGAATAGTCCAATATTACCCAGTGACAGTCTGGGATGTGTATACTATCATCCTGATGTGAAATGAGTCTGGCTAAACAGGAGGTTTCGATGTTAGAGCAGCCTGAAAAAGAGTTACAATATGGCTTCAATTAGAAGCCTGAAAAAGAGTTGAAATATAGCTTTGGGTGGACATTTAAACCTTTAATTTTTAAATCCTATATCAGACTAGTCCAATATTACCCAGTGACAGTCTGGGATGTGTATACTATCACCCTGATGTGAAATGAGCCTTTCTAAACAGGACGTTTCAATGTTACAGCAGCCTAAAAAAGAGTTACAATATGTCTTTAATTAGCAGCCTGAAAAAGAGTTACAATATGGCTTCAATTAGAAGCCTGAAAAAAAGTTGAAATATAGCTTTAAGTGGACATTTAAACCTTTAATTTTAAAATCCTATATCAGAATAGTCCAATATTAACAAGTGACAGTCTGGGATGTGTATACTATCACCCTGATGTGAAATGAGTCGGGCTGAACAGGAGGTTTCGATGTTAGAGCAGCCTGAAAAAGAGTTACAATATGGCTTCAATTAGAAGCCTGACAAAGAGTTGAAATATAGCTTTGGGTGGACATTTAAACCTTTAATTTTTAAATTATATATCAGAATAGTCCAATATTACCCAGTGACAGTCTGGGATGTGTATACTATCACCCTGATGTGAAATGAGTCTGGCTAAACAGGAGGTTTCGATGTTAGAGCAGCCTGAAAAAGAGTTACAATATGTCTTTAATTAGCAGCCTGAAAAAGAGTTACAATATGGCTTCAATTAGAAGCCTGAAAAAGAGTTGAAATATAGCTTTGGGTGGACATTTAAACGTTTAATTTTTAAATCCTATATCAGACTAGTCCAATATTACCCAGTGACAGTCTGGGATGTGTATACTATCACCCTGACGTGAAATGAGTCTGGCTAAACAAGAGTTTTCGATGTTAGAGCAGCCTGAAAAAGAGTTACAATATGTCTTTAATTAGCAGCCTGAAAAAGAGTTACAATATGTCTTTAATTAGCAGCCTGAAAAATAGTTACAATATGTCTTTAATTAGCAGCCTGAAAAAGAGTTACAATATGTCTTTAATTAGAAGCCAAAATTTAGCCAATACATAGATTTAATTGGACATTTAACAATTTAATTTTTAAATCCTGTATCTGAATAGTCCAATATTACCCAGTGACAGTCTGGGATGTGTATACTATCACCCTGATGTGAAATGAGCCTGTCTAAACAGGAGGTTTCAATGTTACAGCAGCTTAAAAAAGAGTTACTATATGTCTTTAATTAGCAGCCTGAAAAAGAGTTGAAATATAGCTTTGGGTGGACATTTAAACCTTTAATTTTTAAATCCTATATCAGAATAGTCCAATATTACCCAGTGACAGTCTGGGATGTGTATACTATCACCCTGATGTGAAATGAGTCTGGCTAAACAATAGGATTAGATGTTAGAGCAGCCTGAAAAAGAGTTAAAATATGACTTCAATTAGAAGCCTGAAAAAGAGTTGAAATATAGCTTTGGGTGGACATTTAAACCTTTAATTTTTAAATCCTATATCAGAATAGTCCAATATTACCCAGTGACAGTCTGGGATGTGTATACTATCACACTGATGTGAAATGAGTCTGGCTAAACAGGAGGTTTCGATGTTAGAGCAGCCTGAAAAAGAGTTACAATATGTCTTTAATTAGCAGCCTGAAAAATAGTTACAATATGTCTTTAATTAGCAGCCTGAAAAAAAGTTGAAATATAGCTTTAAGTGGACATTTAAACCTTTAATTTTAAAATAATATATCAGAATAGTCCAATGTTACCCAGTGACAGTCTAGCATGTGTATACTAACATCCTGATGTGAAAGGAGTCTGGCTAAACAGGAGGTTTCGATGTTAGATCAGCCTGAAAAAGAGATACAATATGCCTTTAATTAGAAGCGAAAATATAGTCAATATATAGATTTAATTGGACATTTAACAATTTAATTTTAAAATCCTGTATCAGAATAGTCCAATATTACCCAGTGACAGTCTGGGATGTGTATACTATCATCCTGATGTGAAATGAGTCTGGCTAAACAGGAGGTTTCGATGTTAGAGCAGCCTGAAAAAGAGATACAATATGCCTTTAATTAGAAGCCAAAATATAGCCAATACATAGATTTAATTGGACATTTAACAATTTAATTTTAAAATCCTGTATCAGAATAGTCCAATATTACCCAGTGACAGTCTGGGATGTGTATACTATCATCCTGATGTGAAATGAGTCTGGCTAAACAGGAGGTTTCGATGTTAGAGCAGCCTGAAAAAGAGTTACAATATGGCTTCAATTAGAAGCCTGAAAAAGAGTTGAAATATAGCTTTGGGTGGACATTTAAACCTTTAATTTTTAAATCCTATATCAGACTAGTCCAATATTACCCAGTGACAGTCTGGGATGTGTATACTATCACCCTGATGTGAAATGAGCCTTTCTAAACAGGACGTTTCAATGTTACAGCAGCCTAAAAAAGAGTTACAATATGTCTTTAATTAGCAGCCTGAAAAAGAGTTGAAATATAGCTTTGGGTGGACATTTAAACCTTTAATTTTAAAATCCTATATCAGAATAGTCCAATATTACCCAGTGACAGTCTGGGATGTGTATACTATCATCCTGATGTGAAATGAGTCTGGCTAAACAGGAGGTTTCGATGTTAGAGCAGCCTGAAAAAGAGTTACAATATGGCTTCAATTAGAAGCCTGAAAAAGAGTTGAAATATAGCTTTGGGTGGACATTTAAACCTTTAATTTTTAAATCCTATATCAGACTAGTCCAATATTACCCAGTGACAGTCTGGGATGTGTATACTATCACCCTGATGTGAAATGAGCCTTTCTAAACAGGACGTTTCAATGTTACAGCAGCCTAAAAAAGAGTTACAATATGTCTTTAATTAGCAGCCTGAAAAAGAGTTGAAATATAGCTTTGGGTGGACGTTTAAACCTTTAATTTTAAAATCCTATATCAGAATAGTCCAATATTACCCAGTGACAGTCTGGGATGTGTATACTATCATCCTGATGTGAAATGAGTCTGGCTAAACAGGAGGTTTCGATGTTAGAGCAGCCTGAAAAAGAGTTACAATATGGCTTCAAATAGAAGCCTAAAAAAGAGTTGAAATATAGCTTTGGGTGGACATTTAAACCTTTAATTTTTAAATCCTATATCAGACTAGTCCAATATTACCCAGTGACAGTCTGGGATGTGTATACTATCACCCTGATGTGAAATGAGCCTTTCTAAACAGGACGTTTCAATGTTACAGCAGCCTAAAAAAGAGTTACAATATGTCTTTAATTAGCAGCCTGAAAAAGAGTTGAAATATAGCTTTGGGTGGACATTTAAACCTTTAATTTTTAAATTCTATATCAGAATAGTCCAATATTACCCAGTGACAGTCTGGGATGTGTATACTATCACCCTGATGTGAAATGAGTCTGTCTAAACAGGAGGTTTCGATGTTAGAGCAGCCTGAAAAAGAGTTACAATATGGCTTCAATTAGCAGCCTGAAAAAGAGTTACAATATGACTTCAATTAGAAGCCTGAAAAAGAGTTGAAATATAGCTTTGGGTGGACATTTAAACCTTTAATTTTTAAATCCTATATCAGAATAGTCCAATATTACCCAGTGACAGTCTGGGATGTGTATACTATCACCCTGATGTGAAATGAGTCTGGCTAAACAGGAGGTTTCGATGTTAGAGCAGCCTGAAAAAGAGTTACAATATGGCTTCAATTAGAAGCCTGAAAAAGAGTTGAAATATAGCTTTGGGTGGACATTTAAACCTTTCATTTTTAAATCCTATATCAGACTAGTCCAATATTACCCAGTGACAGTCTGGGATGTGTATACTATCACCCTGACGTGAAATGAGTCTGGCTAAACAAGAGGCTTCGATGTTAGAGCAGCCTGAAAAAGAGTTAAAATATGTCTTTAATTAGCAGCCTGAAAAAGAGTTACAATATGACTTCAATTAGAAGCCTGAAAAATAGTTGATATATAGCTTTGGCTGGACATTTAAACCTTGAATTTTTAAATCCTATATCAGAATAGTCCAATATTACTCAGTGCCAGTCTGGGATGTGTATACTATCACCCTGACAAGAAATGAATCTGGCTAAATAGGAGGTTTTGATGTTAGAGCAGCCTGAAAAAGAGATACAATATGCCTTTAATTAGAAGCCAAAATATAGCCAAAATATAGATTTATTTGGACATTTAACACTTTAATTTTTAAATCCTGTATCAGAATAGTCCAATATTACCCAGTGACAGTCTGGGATGTGTATACTATCATCCGGATGTGAAATGAGTCTGGCTAAACAGGAGGTTTCGATGTTAGAGCAGCCTGAAAAACAGTTAAAATATGGCTTCAATTAGAAGCCTGAAAAAGAGTTGAAATATAGCTTTGGGTGAACATTTAAACCTTTAATTTGTAAATCCTATATCAGAATAGTACAATATTACCCAGTGACAGTCTGGGATGTGTATACTAACACCTTGACGTGAAATGATTCTGGCTAAACAAAAGGTTTCGATGTTAGAGAAGCCTGAAAAAGAGTTACAATATGTCTTTAATTAGCAGCCTGAAAAATTGTTGAAATATAGCTTTAAGTGGACATTTAAACCTTTAATTTTAAAATCCTATATCTGAATAGTCCAATATTACCCAGTGACAGTCTGGGATGTGTATACTATCACCCTGATGTGAAATGAGTCTGGCTAAACAGGAGGTTTCGATGTTAGAGCAGCCTGAAAAAGAGTTACAATATGGCTTCAATTAGAAGACTGAAAAAGAGTTGAAATATGGCTTTGGGTGGACATTTAAACCTTTAATTTTTAAATCCTATATCAGACTAGTCCAATATTGCCCAGTGACAGTCTGGGATGTGTATACTATCACCCTGACGTGAAATGAGTCTGGCTAAACAGGAGGTTTCGATGTTAGAGCAGCCTGAAAAAGAGATACAATATGCCTTTAATTAGAAGCCAAAATATAACCAAAATATAGATTTAATTGGATATTTAACACTTTAATTTTCAAATCATGTATCAGAATAGTCCAATATTACCCAGTGACAGTCTGGGATGTGTATAATATCATCCTGATGTGAAATGAGTCTGGCTAAACAGGAGGTTTCGATGTTAGAGCAGCCTGAAAAAGAGTTACAATATGGCTTCAATTAGAAGCCTGAAAAAAAGTTGAAATATAGCTTTAAGTGGACATTTAAACCTTTAATTTTAAAATCCTATATCAGAATAGTCCAATATTAACAAGTGACAGTCTGGGATGTGTATACTATCACCCTGACGTGAAATGAGTCGGGCTAAACAGGAGGTTTCGATGTTAGAGCAGCCTGAAAAAGAGTTACAATATGGCTTCAATTAGAAGCCTGAAAAAGAGTTGAAATATAGCTTTGGGTGGACACTTAAACCTTTAATTTTTAAATCCTATATCAGACTAGTCCAATATTACCCAGTGACAGTCTGGGATGTGGATACTATCACCCTGACGTGAAATGAGTCTGGTTAAACAGGAGGTTTCGATGTTAGAGCAGCCTGAAAAAGCGATACAATATGTATTTAATTAGAAGCCAAAATATAGCCAAAATATAGCTTTAAGTGGACATTTAAACCTTTAATTTTAAAATCCTATATCAGAATAGTCCAATATTACCCAGTGACAGTCTGGGATGTGTATACTATCACCCTGATGTGAAATGAGTCTGGCTAAACAGGAGGTTTCGATGTTAGAGCAGCCTGAAAAAGAGTTACAATATGGCTTCAATTAGAAGCCTGAAAAAGAGTTGAAATATAGCTTTGGGTGGACATTTAAACCTTTAATTTTTAAATCCTATATCAGAATAGTCCAATATTACCCAGTGACAGTCTGGGATGTGTATACTATCACCCTGATGTGAAATGAGTCTGGCTAAACAGGAGGTTTCGATGTTAGAGCAGCCTGAAAAAGAGTTACAATATGTCTTTAATTAGCAGCCTGAAAAATAGTTACAATATGTCTTTAATTAGCAGCCTGAAAAAAAGTTGAAATATAGCTTTAAGTGGACATTTAAACCTTTAATTTTAAAATCATATATCAGAATAGTCCAATGTTAAACAGTGACAGTCTAGCATGTGTATACTAACATCCTGATGTGAAAGGAGTCTGGGTAAACAGGAGGTTTCGATGTTAGATCAGCCTGAAAAAGAGATACAATATGCCTTTAATTAGAAGCGAAAATATAGTCAATATATAGATTTAATTGGACATTTAACAATTTAATTTTAAAATCCTGTATCAGAATAGTCCAATATTACCCAGTGACAGTCTGGGATGTGTATACTATCATCCTGATTTGAAATGAGTCTGGCTAAACAGCAGGTTTCGATGTTAGAGCAGCCTGAAAAAGAGATACAATATGCCTTTAATTAGAAGCCAAAATATAGCCAATACATAGATTTAATTGGACATTTAACAATTTAATTTTAAAATCCTGTATCAGAATAGTCCAATATTACCCAGTGACAGTCTGGGATGTGTATACTATCATCCTGATGTGAAATGAGTCTGGCTAAACAGGAGGTTTCGATGTTAGAGCAGCCTGAAAAAGAGTTACAATATGGCTTCAATTAGAAGCCTGAAAAAGAGTTGAAATATAGCTTTGGGTGGACATTTAAACCTTTAATTTTTAAATCCTATATCAGACTAGTCCAATATTACCCAGTGACAGTCTGGGATGTGTATACTATCACCCTCATGTGAAATGAGCCTTTCTAAACAGGACGTTTCAATGTTACAGCAGCCTAAAAAAGAGTTACAATATGTCTTTAATTAGCAGCCTGAAAAAGAGTTGAAATATAGCTTTGGGTGGACATTTAAACCTTTAATTTTAAAATCCTATATCAGAATAGTCCAATATTACCCAGTGACAGTCTGGGATGTGTATACTATCATCCTGATGTGAAATGAGTATGGCTAAACAGGAGGTTTCGATGTTAGAGCAGCCTGAAAAAGAGTTACAATATGGCTTCAAATAGAAGCCTGAAAAAGAGTTGAAATATAGCTTTGGGTGGACATTTAAACCTTTAATTTTTAAATCCTATATCAGACTAGTCCAATATTACCCAGTGACAGTCTGGGATGTGTATACTATCACCCTCATGTGAAATGAGCCTTTCTAAACAGGACGTTTCAATGTTACAGCAGCCTAAAAAAGAGTTACAATATGTCTTTAATTAGCAGCCTGAAAAAAAGTTGAAATATAGCTTTGGGTGGACATTTAAACCTTTAATTTTTAAATTCTATATCAGAATAGTCCAATATTACCCAGTGACAGTCTGGGATGTGTATACTATCATCCTGATGTGAAATGAGTCTGGCTAAACAGGAGGTTTCGATGTTAGAGCAGCCTGAAAAAGAGTTACAATATGGCTTCAAATAGAAGCCTGAAAAAGAGTTGAAATATAGCTTTGGGTGGACATTTAAACCTTTAATTTTTAAATCCTATGTCAGACTAGTCCAATATTACCCAGTGACAGTCTGGGATGTGTATACTATCACCCTGATGTGAAATGAGCCTTTCTAAACAGGACGTTTCAATGTTACAGCAGCCTAAAAAAGAGTTACAATATGTCTTTAATTAGCAGCCTGAAAAAAAGTTGAAATATAGCTTTGGGTGGACATTTAAACCTTTAATTTTTAAATTCTATATCAGAATAGTCCAATATTACCCAGTGACAGTCTGGGATGTGTATACTATCACCCTGATGTGAAATGAGTCTGTCTAAACAGGAGGTTTCGATGTTAGAGCAGCCTGAAAAAGAGTTACAATATGGCTTCAATTAGCAGCCTGAAAAAGAGTTACAATATGACTTCAATTAGAAGCCTGAAAAAGAGTTGAAATATAGCTTTGGGTGGACATTTAAACCTTTAATTTTTAAATCCTATATCAGAATAGTCCAATATTACCCAATGACAGTCTGGGATGTGTATACTATCACCATGATGTGAAATGAGTCTGGCTAAACAGGAGGTTTCGATGTTAGAGCAGCCTGAAAAAGAGTTACAATATGTCTTTAATTAGCAGCCTGAAAAAGAGTTACAACATGGCTTCAATTAGAAGCCTGAAAAAAAGTTGAAATATAGCTTTAAGTGGACATTTAAACCTTTAATTTTAAAATCCTATATCAGAATAGTCCAATGTTACCCAGTGACAGTCTGGGATGTGTATACTATCACCCTGATGTGAAATGAGTCTGGCTAAACAGGAGGTTTCGATGTTAGAGCAGCCTGAAAAAGAGTTACAATATGTCTTTAATTAGCAGCCTGAAAAAGAGTTACAATATGTCTTTAATTAGCAGCTTGAAAAAAAGTTGAAATATAGCTTTAAGTGGACATTTAAACCTTTAATTTTAAAATCCTATATCAGAATAGTCCAATATTACCCAGTGACAGTCTGGGATGTGTATACTATCACCCTGATGTGAAATGAGTCTGGCTAAACAGGAGGTTTCGATGTTAGAGCAGCCTGAAAAAGAGATACAATATGCATTTAATTAGAAGCCAAAATATAGCCAATACATATATTTAATTGGACATTTAACAATTAAATTTTTAAATCCTGTATCAGAATAGTCCAATATTACCCAGTGACAGTCTGGGATGTGTATACTATCATCCTGATGTGAAATGAGTCTGGCTAAATAGGAGGTTTCGATTTTAGAGCAGCCTGAAAAAGAGTTACAATATGGCTTCAATTAGAAGCCTGAAAAAGAGTTGAAATATAGCTTTGGTGGACATTTAAACCTTTCATTTTTAAATCCTATATCAGACTAGTCCAATATTACCCAGTGACAGTCTGGGATGTGTATACTATCACCCTGACGTGAAATGAGTCTGGCTAAAAGAGAGGCTTCGATGTTAGAGCAGCCTGAAAAAGAGTTAAAATATGTCTTTAATTAGCAGCCTGAAAAAGAGTTACAATATGACTTCAATTAGAAGCCTGAAAAAAAGTTGAAATATAGCTTTAAGTGGACATTTAAACCTTTAATTTTAAAATCCTATATCAGAATAGTCCAATATTAACAAGTGACAGTCTGGGATGTGTATACTATCACCCTGACGTGAAATGAGTCGGGCTAAACAGGAGGTTTCGATGTTAGAGCAGCCTGAAAAAGAGTTACAATATGTATTTAATTAGAAGCCAAAATATAGCCAAAATATAGCTTTAAGTGGACATTTAAACCTTTAATTTTAAAATCCTATATCAGAATAGTCCAATATTACCCAGTGACAGTCTGGGATGTGTATACTATCACCCTGATGTGAAATGAGTCTGGCTAAACAGGAGGTTTCGATGTTAGAGCAGCCTGAAAAAGAGTTACAATATGGCTTCAATTAGAAGCCTGAAAAAGAGTTGAAATATAGCTTTGGGTGGACATTTAAACCTTTAATTTTTAAATCCTATATCAGACTAGTCCAATATTACCCAGTGACAGTCTGGGATGTGTATACTATCACCCTGACGTGAAATGAGTCTGGCTAAACAAGAGGTTTCGATGTTAGACCAGCCTGAAAAAGAGTTACAATATGTCTTTAATTAGCAGCCTGAAAAAGAGTTACAATATGTCTTTAATTAGCAGCCTGAAAAAAAAGTTGAAATATAGCTTTAAGTGGACATTTAAACCTTTAATTTTAAAATCCTATATCAGAATAGTCCAATGTTACCCAGTGACAGTCTGGGATGTGTATACTATCACCCTGATGTGAAATGAGTCTGGCTAAACAGGAAGTTTCGATGTTAGAGCAGCCTGAAAAAGAGATACAATATGCCTTTAATTAGAAGCCAAAATATAGCCAATACATAGATTTAATTGGACATTTAACAATTTAATTTTTAAATCCTGTATCAGAATAGTCCAATATTACCCAATGACAGTCTGGGATGTGTATACTATCACCCTGATGTGAAATGAGCCTGTCTAAACAGGAGGTTTCAATGTTACAGCAGCCTAAAAAAGAGTTACAATATGTCTTTAATTAGCAGCCTGAAAAATAGTTGAAATATAGCTTTGGGTGGACATTTAAACCTTTAATTTTTAAATCCTATATCAGAATAGTCCAGTATTACCCAGTGACACTCTGGGATGTGTATACTATCACCCTGATGTGAAATGAGTCTGGCTAAACAAGAGGATTCGATGTTAGAGCAGCCTGAAAAAGAGTTAAAATATGTCTTCAATTAGCAGCCTGAAAAAGAGTTACAATATGACTTCAATTAGAAGCCTGAAAAAGAGTTGAAATATAGCTTTGGGTGGACATTTAAACCTTTAATTTTTAAATCCTATATCAGACTAGTCCAATATTACCCAGTGACAGTCTGGGATGTGTATACTATCACCCTGATGTGAAATGAGCCTTTCTAAACAGGACGTTTCAATGTTACAGCAGCCTAAAAAAGAGTTACAAAATGTCTTTAATTAGCAGCCTGAAAAAGAGTTACAACATGGCTTCAATTAGAAGCCTGAAAAAAAGTTGAAATATAGCTTTAAGTGGACATTTAAACCTTTAATTTTAAAATCCTATATCAGAATAGTCCAATATTAACAAGTGACAGTCTGGGATGTGTATACTATCACCCTGATGTGAAATGAGTCGGGCTGAACAGGAGGTTTCGATGTTAGAGCAGCCTGAAAAAGAGTTACAATATGGCTTCAATTAGAAGCCTGAAAAAGAGTTGAAATATAGCTTTGGGTGGACATTTAAACCTTTAATTTTTAAATTATATATCAGAATAGTCCAATATTACCCAGTGACAGTCTGGGATGTGTATACTATCACCCTGATGTGAAATGAGTCTGGCTAAACAGGAGGTTTCGATGTTAGAGCAGCCTGAAAAAGAGTTACAATATGTCTTTAATTAGCAGCCTGAAAAAGAGTTACAATATGGCTTCAATTAGAAGCCTGAAAAAGAGTTGAAATATAGCTTTGGGTGGACATTTAAACGTTTAATTTTTAAATCCTATATCAGACTAGTCCAATATTACCCAGTGACAGTCTGGGATGTGTATACTATCACCCTGACGTGAAATGAGTCTGGCTAAACAAGAGTTTTCGATGTTAGAGCAGCCTGAAAAAGAGTTACAATATGTCTTTAATTAGCAGCCTGAAAAAGAGTTACAATATGTCTTTAATTAGCAGCCTGAAAAATAGTTACAATATGTCTTTAATTAGCAGCCTGAAAAAGAGTTACAATATGTCTTTAATTAGAAGCCAAAATTTAGCCAATACATAGATTTAATTGGACATTTAACAATTTAATTTTTAAATCCTGTATCTGAATAGTCCAATATTACCCAGTGACAGTCTGGGATGTGTATACTATCACCCTGATGTGAAATGAGCCTGTCTAAACAGGAGGTTTCAATGTTACAGCAGCTTAAAAAAGAGTTACTATATGTCTTTAATTAGCAGCCTGAAAAAGAGTTGAAATATAGCTTTGGGTGGACATTTAAACCTTTAATTTTTAAATCCTATATCAGAATAGTCCAATATTACCCAGTGACAGTCTGGGATGTGTATACTATCACCCTGATGTGAAATGAGTCTGGCTAAACAATAGGATTAGATGTTAGAGCAGCCTGAAAAAGAGTTAAAATATGACTTCAATTAGAAGCCTGAAAAAGAGTTGAAATATAGCTTTGGGTGGACATTTAAACCTTTAATTTTTAAATCCTATATCAGAATAGTCCAATATTACCCAGTGACAGTCTGGGATGTGTATACTATCACACTGATGTGAAATGAGTCTGGCTAAACAGGAGGTTTCGATGTTAGAGCAGCCTGAAAAAGAGTTACAATATGTCTTTAATTAGCAGCCTGAAAAATAGTTACAATATGTCTTTAATTAGCAGCCTGAAAAAAAGTTGAAATATAGCTTTAAGTGGACATTTAAACCTTTAATTTTAAAATAATATATCAGAATAGTCCAATGTTACCCAGTGACAGTCTAGCATGTGTATACTAACATCCTGATGTGAAAGGAGTCTGGCTAAACAGGAGGTTTCGATGTTAGATCAGCCTGAAAAAGAGATACAATATGCCTTTAATTAGAAGCGAAAATATAGTCAATATATAGATTTAATTGGACATTTAACAATTTAATTTTAAAATCCTGTATCAGAATAGTCCAATATTACCCAGTGACAGTCTGGGATGTGTATACTATCATCCTGATGTGAAATGAGTCTGGCTAAACAGGAGGTTTCGATGTTAGAGCAGCCTGAAAAAGAGATACAATATGCCTTTAATTAGAAGCCAAAATATAGCCAATACATAGATTTAATTGGACATTTAACAATTTAATTTTAAAATCCTGTATCAGAATAGTCCAATATTACCCAGTGACAGTCTGGGATGTGTATACTATCATCCTGATGTGAAATGAGTCTGGCTAAACAGGAGGTTTCGATGTTAGAGCAGCCTGAAAAAGAGTTACAATATGGCTTCAATTAGAAGCCTGAAAAAGAGTTGAAATATAGCTTTGGGTGGACATTTAAACCTTTAATTTTTAAATCCTATATCAGACTAGTCCAATATTACCCAGTGACAGTCTGGGATGTGTATACTATCACCCTGATGTGAAATGAGCCTTTCTAAACAGGACGTTTCAATGTTACAGCAGCCTAAAAAAGAGTTACAATATGTCTTTAATTAGCAGCCTGAAAAAGAGTTGAAATATAGCTTTGGGTGGACATTTAAACCTTTAATTTTAAAATCCTATATCAGAATAGTCCAATATTACCCAGTGACAGTCTGGGATGTGTATACTATCATCCTGATGTGAAATGAGTCTGGCTAAACAGGAGGTTTCGATGTTAGAGCAGCCTGAAAAAGAGTTACAATATGGCTTCAATTAGAAGCCTGAAAAAGAGTTGAAATATAGCTTTGGGTGGACATTTAAACCTTTAATTTTTAAATCCTATATCAGACTAGTCCAATATTACCCAGTGACAGTCTGGGATGTGTATACTATCACCCTGATGTGAAATGAGCCTTTCTAAACAGGACGTTTCAATGTTACAGCAGCCTAAAAAAGAGTTACAATATGTCTTTAATTAGCAGCCTGAAAAAGAGTTGAAATATAGCTTTGGGTGGACGTTTAAACCTTTAATTTTAAAATCCTATATCAGAATAGTCCAATATTACCCAGTGACAGTCTGGGATGTGTATACTATCATCCTGATGTGAAATGAGTCTGGCTAAACAGGAGGTTTCGATGTTAGAGCAGCCTGAAAAAGAGTTACAATATGGCTTCAAATAGAAGCCTAAAAAAGAGTTGAAATATAGCTTTGGGTGGACATTTAAACCTTTAATTTTTAAATCCTATATCAGACTAGTCCAATATTACCCAGTGACAGTCTGGGATGTGTATACTATCACCCTGATGTGAAATGAGCCTTTCTAAACAGGACGTTTCAATGTTACAGCAGCCTAAAAAAGAGTTACAATATGTCTTTAATTAGCAGCCTGAAAAAGAGTTGAAATATAGCTTTGGGTGGACATTTAAACCTTTAATTTTTAAATTCTATATCAGAATAGTCCAATATTACCCAGTGACAGTCTGGGATGTGTATACTATCACCCTGATGTGAAATGAGTCTGTCTAAACAGGAGGTTTCGATGTTAGAGCAGCCTGAAAAAGAGTTACAATATGGCTTCAATTAGCAGCCTGAAAAAGAGTTACAATATGACTTCAATTAGAAGCCTGAAAAAGAGTTGAAATATAGCTTTGGGTGGACATTTAAACCTTTAATTTTTAAATCCTATATCAGAATAGTCCAATATTACCCAGTGACAGTCTGGGATGTGTATACTATCACCCTGATGTGAAATGAGTCTGGCTAAACAGGAGGTTTCGATGTTAGAGCAGCCTGAAAAAGAGTTACAATATGGCTTCAATTAGAAGCCTGAAAAAGAGTTGAAATATAGCTTTGGGTGGACATTTAAACCTTTCATTTTTAAATCCTATATCAGACTAGTCCAATATTACCCAGTGACAGTCTGGGATGTGTATACTATCACCCTGACGTGAAATGAGTCTGGCTAAACAAGAGGCTTCGATGTTAGAGCAGCCTGAAAAAGAGTTAAAATATGTCTTTAATTAGCAGCCTGAAAAAGAGTTACAATATGACTTCAATTAGAAGCCTGAAAAATAGTTGATATATAGCTTTGGCTGGACATTTAAACCTTGAATTTTTAAATCCTATATCAGAATAGTCCAATATTACTCAGTGCCAGTCTGGGATGTGTATACTATCACCCTGACAAGAAATGAATCTGGCTAAATAGGAGGTTTTGATGTTAGAGCAGCCTGAAAAAGAGATACAATATGCCTTTAATTAGAAGCCAAAATATAGCCAAAATATAGATTTATTTGGACATTTAACACTTTAATTTTTAAATCCTGTATCAGAATAGTCCAATATTACCCAGTGACAGTCTGGGATGTGTATACTATCATCCGGATGTGAAATGAGTCTGGCTAAACAGGAGGTTTCGATGTTAGAGCAGCCTGAAAAACAGTTAAAATATGGCTTCAATTAGAAGCCTGAAAAAGAGTTGAAATATAGCTTTGGGTGAACATTTAAACCTTTAATTTGTAAATCCTATATCAGAATAGTACAATATTACCCAGTGACAGTCTGGGATGTGTATACTAACACCTTGACGTGAAATGATTCTGGCTAAACAAAAGGTTTCGATGTTAGAGAAGCCTGAAAAAGAGTTACAATATGTCTTTAATTAGCAGCCTGAAAAATTGTTGAAATATAGCTTTAAGTGGACATTTAAACCTTTAATTTTAAAATCCTATATCTGAATAGTCCAATATTACCCAGTGACAGTCTGGGATGTGTATACTATCACCCTGATGTGAAATGAGTCTGGCTAAACAGGAGGTTTCGATGTTAGAGCAGCCTGAAAAAGAGTTACAATATGGCTTCAATTAGAAGACTGAAAAAGAGTTGAAATATGGCTTTGGGTGGACATTTAAACCTTTAATTTTTAAATCCTATATCAGACTAGTCCAATATTGCCCAGTGACAGTCTGGGATGTGTATACTATCACCCTGACGTGAAATGAGTCTGGCTAAACAGGAGGTTTCGATGTTAGAGCAGCCTGAAAAAGCGATACAATATGTATTTAATTAGAAGCCAAAATATAGCCGAAATATAGATTTAATTGGACATTTAACAATTTCATTTTTAAATCCTGTATCAGAATAGTCCAATATTACCCAGTGACAGTCTGGGATGTGTATACTATTACCCTGATGTGAAATGAGTCTGGCTAAACAGGAGGTTTCGATGTTAGAGCAGCCTGAAAAAGAGATACAATATGCCTTTAATTAGAAGCCAAAATATAACCAAAATATAGATTTAATTGGATATTTAACACTTTAATTTTCAAATCATGTATCAGAATAGTCCAATATTACCCAGTGACAGTCTGGGATGTGTATAATATCATCCTGATGTGAAATGAGTCTGGCTAAACAGGAGGTTTCGATGTTAGAGCAGCCTGAAAAAGAGTTACAATATGGCTTCAATTAGAAGCCTGAAAAAAAGTTGAAATATAGCTTTAAGTGGACATTTAAACCTTTAATTTTAAAATCCTATATCAGAATAGTCCAATATTAACAAGTGACAGTCTGGGATGTGTATACTATCACCCTGACGTGAAATGAGTCGGGCTAAACAGGAGGTTTCGATGTTAGAGCAGCCTGAAAAAGAGTTACAATATGGCTTCAATTAGAAGCCTGAAAAAGAGTTGAAATATAGCTTTGGGTGGACACTTAAACCTTTAATTTTTAAATCCTATATCAGACTAGTCCAATATTACCCAGTGACAGTCTGGGATGTGGATACTATCACCCTGACGTGAAATGAGTCTGGTTAAACAGGAGGTTTCGATGTTAGAGCAGCCTGAAAAAGCGATACAATATGTATTTAATTAGAAGCCAAAATATAGCCAAAATATAGCTTTAAGTGGACATTTAAACCTTTAATTTTAAAATCCTATATCAGAATAGTCCAATATTACCCAGTGACAGTCTGGGATGTGTATACTATCACCCTGATGTGAAATGAGTCTGGCTAAACAGGAGGTTTCGATGTTAGAGCAGCCTGAAAAAGAGTTACAATATGGCTTCAATTAGAAGCCTGAAAAAGAGTTGAAATATAGCTTTGGGTGGACATTTAAACCTTTAATTTTTAAATCCTATATCAGAATAGTCCAATATTACCCAGTGACAGTCTGGGATGTGTATACTATCACCCTGATGTGAAATGAGTCTGGCTAAACAGGAGGTTTCGATGTTAGAGCAGCCTGAAAAAGAGTTACAATATGTCTTTAATTAGCAGCCTGAAAAATAGTTACAATATGTCTTTAATTAGCAGCCTGAAAAAAAGTTGAAATATAGCTTTAAGTGGACATTTAAACCTTTAATTTTAAAATCATATATCAGAATAGTCCAATGTTAAACAGTGACAGTCTAGCATGTGTATACTAACATCCTGATGTGAAAGGAGTCTGGGTAAACAGGAGGTTTCGATGTTAGATCAGCCTGAAAAAGAGATACAATATGCCTTTAATTAGAAGCGAAAATATAGTCAATATATAGATTTAATTGGACATTTAACAATTTAATTTTAAAATCCTGTATCAGAATAGTCCAATATTACCCAGTGACAGTCTGGGATGTGTATACTATCATCCTGATTTGAAATGAGTCTGGCTAAACAGCAGGTTTCGATGTTAGAGCAGCCTGAAAAAGAGATACAATATGCCTTTAATTAGAAGCCAAAATATAGCCAATACATAGATTTAATTGGACATTTAACAATTTAATTTTAAAATCCTGTATCAGAATAGTCCAATATTACCCAGTGACAGTCTGGGATGTGTATACTATCATCCTGATGTGAAATGAGTCTGGCTAAACAGGAGGTTTCGATGTTAGAGCAGCCTGAAAAAGAGTTACAATATGGCTTCAATTAGAAGCCTGAAAAAGAGTTGAAATATAGCTTTGGGTGGACATTTAAACCTTTAATTTTTAAATCCTATATCAGACTAGTCCAATATTACCCAGTGACAGTCTGGGATGTGTATACTATCACCCTCATGTGAAATGAGCCTTTCTAAACAGGACGTTTCAATGTTACAGCAGCCTAAAAAAGAGTTACAATATGTCTTTAATTAGCAGCCTGAAAAAGAGTTGAAATATAGCTTTGGGTGGACATTTAAACCTTTAATTTTAAAATCCTATATCAGAATAGTCCAATATTACCCAGTGACAGTCTGGGATGTGTATACTATCATCCTGATGTGAAATGAGTATGGCTAAACAGGAGGTTTCGATGTTAGAGCAGCCTGAAAAAGAGTTACAATATGGCTTCAAATAGAAGCCTGAAAAAGAGTTGAAATATAGCTTTGGGTGGACATTTAAACCTTTAATTTTTAAATCCTATATCAGACTAGTCCAATATTACCCAGTGACAGTCTGGGATGTGTATACTATCACCCTCATGTGAAATGAGCCTTTCTAAACAGGACGTTTCAATGTTACAGCAGCCTAAAAAAGAGTTACAATATGTCTTTAATTAGCAGCCTGAAAAAAAGTTGAAATATAGCTTTGGGTGGACATTTAAACCTTTAATTTTTAAATTCTATATCAGAATAGTCCAATATTACCCAGTGACAGTCTGGGATGTGTATACTATCATCCTGATGTGAAATGAGTCTGGCTAAACAGGAGGTTTCGATGTTAGAGCAGCCTGAAAAAGAGTTACAATATGGCTTCAAATAGAAGCCTGAAAAAGAGTTGAAATATAGCTTTGGGTGGACATTTAAACCTTTAATTTTTAAATCCTATGTCAGACTAGTCCAATATTACCCAGTGACAGTCTGGGATGTGTATACTATCACCCTGATGTGAAATGAGCCTTTCTAAACAGGACGTTTCAATGTTACAGCAGCCTAAAAAAGAGTTACAATATGTCTTTAATTAGCAGCCTGAAAAAAAGTTGAAATATAGCTTTGGGTGGACATTTAAACCTTTAATTTTTAAATTCTATATCAGAATAGTCCAATATTACCCAGTGACAGTCTGGGATGTGTATACTATCACCCTGATGTGAAATGAGTCTGTCTAAACAGGAGGTTTCGATGTTAGAGCAGCCTGAAAAAGAGTTACAATATGGCTTCAATTAGCAGCCTGAAAAAGAGTTACAATATGACTTCAATTAGAAGCCTGAAAAAGAGTTGAAATATAGCTTTGGGTGGACATTTAAACCTTTAATTTTTAAATCCTATATCAGAATAGTCCAATATTACCCAATGACAGTCTGGGATGTGTATACTATCACCATGATGTGAAATGAGTCTGGCTAAACAGGAGGTTTCGATGTTAGAGCAGCCTGAAAAAGAGTTACAATATGTCTTTAATTAGCAGCCTGAAAAAGAGTTACAACATGGCTTCAATTAGAAGCCTGAAAAAAAGTTGAAATATAGCTTTAAGTGGACATTTAAACCTTTAATTTTAAAATCCTATATCAGAATAGTCCAATGTTACCCAGTGACAGTCTGGGATGTGTATACTATCACCCTGATGTGAAATGAGTCTGGCTAAACAGGAGGTTTCGATGTTAGAGCAGCCTGAAAAAGAGTTACAATATGTCTTTAATTAGCAGCCTGAAAAAGAGTTACAATATGTCTTTAATTAGCAGCTTGAAAAAAAGTTGAAATATAGCTTTAAGTGGACATTTAAACCTTTAATTTTAAAATCCTATATCAGAATAGTCCAATATTACCCAGTGACAGTCTGGGATGTGTATACTATCACCCTGATGTGAAATGAGTCTGGCTAAACAGGAGGTTTCGATGTTAGAGCAGCCTGAAAAAGAGATACAATATGCATTTAATTAGAAGCCAAAATATAGCCAATACATATATTTAATTGGACATTTAACAATTAAATTTTTAAATCCTGTATCAGAATAGTCCAATATTACCCAGTGACAGTCTGGGATGTGTATACTATCATCCTGATGTGAAATGAGTCTGGCTAAATAGGAGGTTTCGATTTTAGAGCAGCCTGAAAAAGAGTTACAATATGGCTTCAATTAGAAGCCTGAAAAAGAGTTGAAATATAGCTTTGGTGGACATTTAAACCTTTCATTTTTAAATCCTATATCAGACTAGTCCAATATTACCCAGTGACAGTCTGGGATGTGTATACTATCACCCTGACGTGAAATGAGTCTGGCTAAAAGAGAGGCTTCGATGTTAGAGCAGCCTGAAAAAGAGTTAAAATATGTCTTTAATTAGCAGCCTGAAAAAGAGTTACAATATGACTTCAATTAGAAGCCTGAAAAAAAGTTGAAATATAGCTTTAAGTGGACATTTAAACCTTTAATTTTAAAATCCTATATCAGAATAGTCCAATATTAACAAGTGACAGTCTGGGATGTGTATACTATCACCCTGACGTGAAATGAGTCGGGCTAAACAGGAGGTTTCGATGTTAGAGCAGCCTGAAAAAGAGTTACAATATGTATTTAATTAGAAGCCAAAATATAGCCAAAATATAGCTTTAAGTGGACATTTAAACCTTTAATTTTAAAATCCTATATCAGAATAGTCCAATATTACCCAGTGACAGTCTGGGATGTGTATACTATCACCCTGATGTGAAATGAGTCTGGCTAAACAGGAGGTTTCGATGTTAGAGCAGCCTGAAAAAGAGTTACAATATGGCTTCAATTAGAAGCCTGAAAAAGAGTTGAAATATAGCTTTGGGTGGACATTTAAACCTTTAATTTTTAAATCCTATATCAGACTAGTCCAATATTACCCAGTGACAGTCTGGGATGTGTATACTATCACCCTGACGTGAAATGAGTCTGGCTAAACAAGAGGTTTCGATGTTAGAGCAGCCTGAAAAAGAGTTACAATATGTCTTTAATTAGCAGCCTGAAAAAGAGTTACAATATGTCTTTAATTAGCAGCCTGAAAAAAAAGTTGAAATATAGCTTTAAGTGGACATTTAAACCTTTAATTTTAAAATCCTATATCAGAATAGTCCAATGTTACCCAGTGACAGTCTGGGATGTGTATACTATCACCCTGATGTGAAATGAGTCTGGCTAAACAGGAAGTTTCGATGTTAGAGCAGCCTGAAAAAGAGATACAATATGCCTTTAATTAGAAGCCAAAATATAGCCAATACATAGATTTAATTGGACATTTAACAATTTAATTTTTAAATCCTGTATCAGAATAGTCCAATATTACCCAATGACAGTCTGGGATGTGTATACTATCACCCTGATGTGAAATGAGCCTGTCTAAACAGGAGGTTTCAATGTTACAGCAGCCTAAAAAAGAGTTACAATATGTCTTTAATTAGCAGCCTGAAAAATAGTTGAAATATAGCTTTGGGTGGACATTTAAACCTTTAATTTTTAAATCCTATATCAGAATAGTCCAGTATTACCCAGTGACACTCTGGGATGTGTATACTATCACCCTGATGTGAAATGAGTCTGGCTAAACAAGAGGATTCGATGTTAGAGCAGCCTGAAAAAGAGTTAAAATATGTCTTCAATTAGCAGCCTGAAAAAGAGTTACAATATGACTTCAATTAGAAGCCTGAAAAAGAGTTGAAATATAGCTTTGGGTGGACATTTAAACCTTTAATTTTTAAATCCTATATCAGAATAGTCCAATATTACCCAGTGACAGTCTGGGATGTGTATACTATCACCCTGGTGTGAAATGAGTCTGGCTAAACAGGAGGTTTCGATGTTAGAGCAGCCTGAAAAAGAGTTACAATATGTCTTTAATTAGCAGCCTGAAAAGAGTTACAACATGGCTTCAATTAGAAGCCTGAAAAAAAGTTGAAATATAGCTTTAAGTGGACATTTAAACCTTTAATTTTAAAATCCTATATCAGAATAGTCCAATGTTACCCAGTGACAGTCTGGGATGTGTATACTATCACCCTGATGTGAAATGAGTCTGGCTAAACAGGAGGTTTCGATGTTAGAGCAGCCTGAAAAAGAGATACAATATGCATTTAATTAGAAGCCAAAATATAGCCAATACATATATTTAATTGGACATTTAACAATTAAATTTTTAAATCCTGTATCAGAATAGTCCAATATTACCCAGTGACAGTCTGGGATGTGTATACTATCATCCTGATGTGAAATGAGTCTGGCTAAATAGGAGGTTTCGATTTTAGAGCAGCCTGAAAAAGAGTTACAATATGGCTTCAATTAGAAGCCTGAAAAAGAGTTGAAATATAGCTTTGGGTGGACATTTAAACCTTTCATTTTTAAATCCTATATCAGACTAGTCCAATATTACCCAGTGACAGTCTGGGATGTGTATACTATCACCCTGACGTGAAATGAGTCTGGCTAAACAAGAGGCTTCGATGTTAGAGCAGCCTGAAAAAGAGTTAAAATATGTCTTTAATTAGCAGCCTGAAAAAGAGTTACAATATGACTTCAATTAGAAGCCTGAAAAATAGTTGAAATATAGCTTTGGCTGGACATTTAAACCTTTAATTTTTAAATCCTATATCAGAATAGTCCAATATTACTCAGTGCCAGTCTGGGATGTGTATACTATCACCCTGACAAGAAATGAATCTGGCTAAATAGGATGTTTTGATGTTAGAGCAGCCTGAAAAAGAGATACAATATGCCTTTAATTAGAAGCCAAAATATAGATTTATTTGGACATTTAACACTTTAATTTTTAAATCCTGTATCAGAATAGTCCAATATTACCCAGTGACAGTCTGGGATGTGTATACTATCATCTGGATGTGAAATGAGTCTGGCTAAACAGGAGGTTTCGATGTTAGAGCAGCCTGAAAAACTGTTAAAATATGGCTTCAATTAGAAGCCTGAAAAAGAGTTGAAATATAGCTTTGGGTGAACATTTAAACCTTTAATTTGTAAATCCTATATCAGAATAGTACAATATTACCCAGTGACAGTCTGGGATGTGTATACTATCACCTTGACGTGAAATGAGTCTGGCTAAACAAGAGGTTTCGATGTTAGAGCAGCCTGAAAAAGAGTTACAATATGTCTTTAATTAGCAGCCTGAAAAATTGTTGAAATATAGCTTTAAGTGGACATTTAAACCTTTAATTTTGAAATCCTATATCTGAATAGTCCAATATTACCCAGTGACAGTCTGGGATGTGTATACTATCACCCTGATGTGAAATGAGTCTGGCTAAACAGGATGTTTCGATGTTAGAGCAGCCTGAAAAAGAGTTACAATATGGCTTCAATTAGAAGACTGAAAAAGAGTTGAAATATGGCTTTGGGTGGACATTTAAACCTTTAATTTTTAAATCCTATATCAGACTAGTCCAATATTGCCCAGTGACAGTCTGGGATGTGTATACTATCACCCTGACGTGAAATGAGTCTGGCTAAACAGGAGGTTTCGATGTTAGAGCAGCCTGAAAAAGCGATACAATATGTATTTAATTAGAAGCCAAAATATAGCCAAAATATAGCTTTAAGTGGACATTTAAACCTTTAATTTTAAAATCCTATATCAGAATAGTCCAATATTACCAAGTGACAGTGTGGGATGTGTATACTATCACCCTGATGTGAAATGAGACTGGCTAAACAGGAGGTTTCTACTTTAGAGCAGCCTGAAAAAGCGATACAATATGTATTTAATTAGAAGCCAAAATATAGCCGAAATATAGATTTAATTGGACATTTAACAATTTCATTTTTAAATCCTGTATCAGAATAGTCCAATATTACCCAGTGACAGTCTGGGATGTGTATACTATCACCCTGATGTGAAATGAGTCTGGCTAAACAGGAGGTTTCGATGTTAGAGCAGCCTGAAAAAGAGATACAATATGCCTTTAATTAGAAGCCAAAATATAACCAAAATATAGATTTAATTGGACATTTAACACTTTAATTTTTAAATCATGTATCAGAATAGTCCAATATTACCCAGTGACAGTCTGGGATGTGTATACTATCACCCTGATGTGAAATGAGACTGGCTAAACAGGAGGTTTCTACTTTAGAGCAGCCTGAAAAAGCGATACAATATGTATTTAATTAGAAGCCAAAATATAGCCGAAATATAGATTTAATTGGACATTTAACAATTTCATTTTTAAATCCTGTATCAGAATAGTCCAATATTACCCAGTGACAGTCTGGGATGTGTATACTATCACCCTGATGTGAAATGAGTCTGGCTAAACAGGAGGTTTCGATGTTAGAGCAGCCTGAAAAAGAGATACAATATGCCTTTAATTAGAAGCCAAAATATAACCAAAATATAGATTTAATTGGACATTTAACACTTTAATTTTTAAATCATGTATCAGAATAGTCCAATATTACCCAGTGACAGTCTGGGATGTGTATAATATCATCCTGATGTAAAATGAGTCTGGCTAAACAGGAGGTTTCGATGTTAGAGCAGCCTGAAAAAGAGTTACAATATGGCTTCAATTAGAAGCCTGAAAAAAAGTTGAAATATAGCTTTAAGTGGACATTTAAACCTTTAATTTTAAAATCCTATATCAGAATAGTCCAATATTAACAAGTGACAGTCTGGGATGTGTATACTATCACCCTGACGTGAAATGAGTCGGGCTAAACAGGAGGTTTCGATGTTAGAGCAGCCTGAAAAAGAGTTACAATATGGCTTCAATTAGAAGCCTGAAAAAGAGTTGAAATATAGCTTTGGGTGGACACTTAAACCTTTAATTTTTAAATCCTATATCAGAATAGTCCAATATTACCCAGTGACAGTCTGGGATGTGTATACTATCACCCTGATGTGAAATGAGTCTGGCTAAACAGGAGGTTTCGATTTTAGAGCAGCCTGAAAAAGAGTTACAATATGTCTTTAATTAGCAGCCTGAAAAAGAGTTGAAATATAGCTTTAGGTGGACATTTAAACCTTTAATTTTTAAATCCTGTATCAGAATAGTCCAATATTACCCAGTGACAGTCTGGGATGAGTATACTATCACCCTGATGTGAAATGAGTCTGGCTAAACAGGAGGTTTCAATGTTACAGCAGCCTAAAAAAGAGTTACAATATGTCTTTAATTAGCAGCCTGAAAAATAGTTGAAATATAGCTTTAGGTGGACATTTAAACCTTTAATTTTTAAATCCTATATCAGAATAGTCCAATATTACCCAGTGACAGTCTGGGATGTGTATACTATCACCCTGATGTGAAATGAGTCTGGCTAAACAGGAGGTTTCGATGTTAGAGCAGCCTGAAAAAGAGATACAATATGCCTTTTATTAGAAGCCAAAATATAGCCAATACATAGATTTAATTGGACATTTAACAATTTAATTTTTAAATCCTGTATCAGAATAGTCCAATATTACCCAGTGACAGTCTGGGATGTGTATACTATCACCCTGATGTGAAATGAGCCTGTCTAAACAGGAGGTTTCAATGTTACAGCAGCCTAAAAAAGAGTTACAATATGTCTTTAATTAGCAGCCTGAAAAATAGTTACAATATGGCTTCAATTAGAAGCCTGAAAAAAAGTTGAAATATAGCTTTAAGTGGACATTTAAACCTTTCATTTCAAAATCCTATATCAGAATAGTGCTATATTACCCAGTGACAGTCTGGGATGTGTATCCTATCACCCTAAGGTGAAATGAGTCTGGTTAAACATGAGGTTTTGTTTTTAGAGCAGCCTGAAAAAGAGTTACAATATGGCTTTAATTAGCAGCTTCAAAAAAAGTTGAAATATAGCTTTAAGTGGACATTTAAACCTTTAATTTTTACATCCTATATCAGAATACTCCGATATTACCCAGTGACAGTCTGGGATGTGTATACTATCAGCCTGACGTGAAATGATTATGGCTAAACAGGAGGTTTCGATGTTAGCGCAGCCTGAAAAAGCAATACAATATGTATTTAATTAGAAGCCAAAATATAGACGAAATATAGATTTAATTGGACATTTAAACCTTTAATTTTTAAATCCTATATCAGAATAGTCCAATATTACCCATTGACAGTCTGGGATGTGTATACTATCACCCTGATGTGAAATGAGTCTGGCTAAACAGGAGGTTTCGTTTTTGAGCAACCTGAAAAAGAGTTACAATATGGCTTCAATTTTCAGCCTGAAAAAAAGTTGAAATATAGCTTTAAGTGGACATTTAAACCTTTAATTTTAAAATCCAATATCAGAATAGTCCAATATTACCCAGTGACAGTCTGGG